>CM036938.1:46832021-47269521 GCA_020800305.1 Porphyrio hochstetteri | reverse complement strand
ACCCCAAAACCACGCACACGCATGCAAAGCAAAAAGCCCCCCTCTCTCACTAGATTTCATTTGTGCATCACTGCAAGAGTGTGGCTGTCTTGGAGCAATGTCATTATGATGGGGGAATCTTTGGGGGGGAAGTATGAGGTTGATAATTATGCTTTGAGGAGCAAAACTGAACAAAAACCTTTAATTCACCTTCTGCGTTCCAACCCACTTTTCTTTTTTTTTTTTTTTTTTTTAAATGTTATTTACTGCACTTAGGGGGCTAGGAATTAAATAGTCTTGAAGGTGACAGCATTATATGTAATAAAATCTCAACAGTGCAACAATCTTCAAGCTGCATGACTGGTTTTAGACTAAGTGCCAAAAGTTCCTCTGTGGTTTTGTGTGTGGGTTGCTACACTTATTCCCCAGGTTCCTCCCACCTCCTAAACCACTGAATTCTTTATAAATTAAAAATGACTAATACAGGTTTCTCGTTTTAAAGGAGCGCAGCGTCTAGGGGTACACATCTTTTTAAACAGCTGACGGGGAAATCTGTAAATCTCTTTGTTGCCATAAACTGTTCATTCATATATTTCACTTGCAATTTCCACCCCACCCCACACCCCCCCTTTTGTATTTTTTTGTAGCCGGCTATAAGGAGTGGTGGTGTTGACAGAATATAGTTCACACCACACTGACCTTGTGATGAAACTTCCTCACAGCCGCAGGGGGTCCTTATGAATCAGTCCCTAATCCAGCTAATCCCGCTCGCAACAAAATCATGAAAGTGGCTCCCAGCGATGTGTGTTTCCCTGCACAGATGCAGCGGGAAGGGCCGGCGTTGGAAATGCATCGGCGCGGCGGCATGCCGTTCCTCGGGGCCGGGGACTGCCATTGTCCGCGGCCGGGCGCAGGGGCCGGTGCGGGGGCTGAGGGAGGCGGCAGGGGGATGAGGCGGAATGGGCACCGGGGCCGCAGCGCCGCGCTCGCAGCCGGTCGGGTCCCCCTTGTGCCTGGGCGGGGTGGGGGTGGCGGGGTGGGGTGTGAAGGCGCTGTTGCAGAGAGGTTTGGAGAGGTTTACCGGCGCGGTCTCGTAGAGCCGCCCGTGTGCCCGCCACGGCTGCGGCGGGGGCGTTCCTGGGGCTTCTGTGGTTGCTGTTTCGAAGCGAGAGCAGACCGTTGTGGCAGTCTGGTGGGCTTGGTAGTGGAGTGACATTACCTGCGTGACCAGAGTAGCCAAAAGAAAAAAATAAAGGTTGTGCTGTGGGGCGCAAGTGTTTGGTCATTTGTTTCGGCTTTCTTTGCCAGCCCTTTTTTTGCCTCGGAATAAACTTGGCCATATGGTCACGCTCACGGAGTGTCTGACGGGAATCTCTGATGTGCATCCTGCACAAAATGAAATGTGCTCCTCACTGGTCGGTCTGAATAGCAAGCAAACTATGAAAAATGGGCCTCCTGACAGATGCAGCACTGTCTTGGGAGTTGGTGGCCAGTAAGAAATATCATGGTGGGGGGAGTTGTGACAGGCAGCAGGTTCAGTGCTGGGGGGAGTGCTGACCTGACCTGATTGTGTCCAACAGTGAGAGCAGTTCTGCTTCAGTGCAGAGCCATTCAGAAGGAAGCTGCTTAGGCAACAACAGATGGTACAGCAAGCAGCTGGTAGGGCATACTTGAAAGAAACTGTACCCTGTTTCATAACATGTTCATTCCTTTAGTTTTTCTGGTTGTGTTTTGTCATCTCCTAAAAGTACTGTTTAGGAAGTGATATCCCCTAAAAGGCTCTGGATGTAGAGTATTTTCATTGGTGTTTGCTGCCCCTTTAAAAAAAAAATTGCATTCAAATTTTGTGCTACTCCATGTACAGGTGAAATTTGTGCTATCCCAGGAGTACAGATGAAAAGACTTAAAAATGCTGCTTTTAACCACACAGGAAAACAATTACATATTTGAGGAAAGGGCACTGAGAGGTTAAATGAAAAGTTGGGCCTAGAGGAAAGCTGACTGCTGTGGAACAACACAGCAAATTGTTTTTAACGTATTACCCAGCAGAAGCTCTTACTCAAGTTAAAGTAACTTAAAACAATTATATTCAGCTGTTCTGAAATCCTTAGGTTTAGACCTTGAAGCCTCTTACACACTCTTCTCAGCAGAACTGGAAACATAGTCACTTTCACACACAGCTGAGGATTTTGGACTGTTAAAAAAGTGTGCTCAAATGTTTTCTTAAATTACTGAATAATAAAAATTCGGCTTTGATGATCCTCAGTGGGTGTGAACTGTTAGAGGACCATAAACTGTTGGAGAGTTCTAATTATCTGTATTAGCAGTGTATCCTCACTGTAGGCCATCTCCCTGATGCGTAGGAAAAAGCAGAGTCTAGAGTACTTTATTCCATTGCTACTTCAGCCAGAAAATTCAGTAGTTGGGTTTCTCCACCAAAAGCTGTGGCTTAGCTCTGACCTGAAGGGACCATGTCTTCGGAAGAAAGGATAGTTCACTCTCCATGCCCATTCATTCCTCAGTCTCTTTGTTGGGATGGTCAACAAGGATGCCAATTGTGATGGTGCTTTTCTATAATGTGGACACCTGCCCACTAGGAAATGGACTGAGACCACCAACTCATTTCACATAAGCTAGCAAACAGCTGTCAGATGGTAAACAACTTGTGGTCACTATTGTTCCGGGCTGGATTAGAACCAGTGACCCAGAGGTGAACAGCTCGTATCCTGTTACCAAGGACATGTGTCGCAGCTCAGTAAGCAGCTACTGTGCTTTATATTTAATTGGAAAGTTTTGAATTGCCTGTACCAGTTTTGTGTATTATTGTACATTTCAAAGCTGCTTGCCTAGTGGGTTGTTGGGTTTTTTGTTTGTTTTTCTTTTTTCTTTCCTAGTTTGTACTGTTCAATTTATTCATTTTGGTTGTTTTTTTTTTTTACTGTACTTCCCTGGTTTCTCAACCCAGAGGGTCACCAAACCAGAAACGCATCAAAATGGTCTTAATTTTTAGCAAACTGTTTTATCCAATCAGAAATAGTAATCTTCTGCCTGTGGGCAATACAGATGCATGCATGTAAAATCAGCTTTTATTTGATTTTTAGAAAAAAAATGTTTTAGCTCCTAAGATTGCAGCGAAAGTTTCCCACTTACAGGCAGAGGCAGCTGTTTTTGGGCTGCCTTCCTGAGTGTGCAGGCAGCTTTGTGTCCTTGTCACAGCTTTAAACTTTGTCAAACTGTGACAGAATGAAAAGCCATCTTTGATGTGTGTTTTTATTTTTGCTATTCATAATCATGTCAGCATCAATGAAATTTATAACAGCAACACTGGAGACATCCCCAGCATGTGTGAGAAGTAACTTAACTCGTATCATATGATGACTTGGGAGATAAAAAGCAGCCTTTTGAAGTGCTTTGTTGTGGTGGTGGGTTTTTTTTTTTAATGGTAACGTCTTTGCATTTGTAGGCCACAGTCTTTTATATTTTCTTTTTTTTTTTTCTTTTCTTTTTTTTTCTTTTTAAAGCAAAACCAAAAACCTGGTGTTATCTGATTCTCAGTGCTACAAGAAACGGTTGAGACGGTCACATCACTTCTAGGTTTTTCTGAGAAGTCAGTGGTGCTAAAGAGAGGTAGAAGTTAGTGAAATCTTCACATTGGGAAGTGATGGTGTTCTAGACAGACTGTCCTTCTGTTGGACATTATAACGGAGGAGGAGTGTAGAATGCCCAACTGGACTTTGGGAAGGGAGTTGATAGGGCACAGACTGTCTAACCCTGGGCAGGCACAACCATCACTACTCCACGTGAGCTGTACTAATACAGTTGGGTGTATTCAACAGAGAAGACCTACACACAGCGTGGAATTCCTGACTTGCTGTTGTCCACTGCTGACACAGATCATGTCTAATGACATGACAAAGATGATAATTTTTCATTGAGAGGTTGCACAGCCCATCGAATGACCATGTAATCTCTTTAAGGTGCTGATTGCTTGCCCCCTCTGTGTTCTAGCTCTTTTAAGATCATAATTTCTCAATGGTAGGTCAACTTTGGTCACACCCAATCAAGTCTTTATTTTGCATAGTTAAACCAGTGAGCAGAAAAAAAATCATTGCAGGCAGCCAAAACTTTTTTTTTTTTTAAATAAATATTGTAATCCTGATGGATGTATGACAGCCATCCTAAGCAGTGTTAGAGTATCAGATACATCAAGTACATGGTAATGGCTTACTGTCAGTAGTTGAAAAATGCAGAGATCAGTCATGTAAACCAGTAGTTCTGACTTCACAAGTAGACAGCATTTTAAAAATTTAAAGAATTGGACATGCTAACCAGGATACTTAGAAAGGTGCTGTCTTCCCTGCTCTTCTGTCAGGATGCTAACTAATACTGTCTGTGTGCAGAAAAACTATATTGTGTTGCTGACAAAGAGCAGCACAGACAAGCTCAAACATCCGAGAGAACGTGAAGACAGAGCTCCCTAGAGAGCAACAGGAAGCTTTAAATCAAAAGGCCATTATTTTTCTGTGCCCAGTGAGAGGCAGGGTAATCTTCATATCTGCCAGAAGACTTCAGCTCTTTATCTCAGTCTCTTTATAGGAGGTTTCAGTCTTGTGTGAGTAGTACTTGGCTGCTATGTTTTGTTCTCATGAGGTCTGTGCTCCTTTATCAGTAAAAATGGAAATTGTCATTGCTGTCATTAGGTACTGCCTGCTGCTCTATGGCAGGTGTGAACATTTCCAGTGCTGGCACACAATTAGGACAAGGAGGCAAAGCTGTGGTGGACTGGCTTACTGGTGAACCATCATAACAGACTGAAACTAGTTTGATTTGGTAGCTTGTGAGAAGAGCTGTAGGTGCATGTAATAGAGGTGCAGGTGGGAACGGCACAAGGAGGAGCTCAGCAGGAGTGGAGAAGCAAGACCTCACCAGCAGTAAAAGTTGAGGGGGGTAGGCTATGTAGGGTTGCTGTGGAGAGAAGTATGAAGGTACCTTTCGTGGTTCCCATCCCAGGAAGGAGAAGGTGCTGAATAGAGAGAAGGCAAAGTGTCTGCAGCTTTCCCAGGATGGAATGCATCGCATAGTGGAGGGCTGTCTGGTCTCCTTGCAAGTCTGGGCTCCTCTTGTTATTCTCTGCACACTGCTGCTTTTTGAGTTGGTTGGTAAAGGTTGAATTAGGATATTATTTTCAGGTTTTGTTTTTATATGGTAGTTGAGTCATTAAGGGCTTTTATTTTCTATTTCTCTTTGGTTCATGTTGTGGAAATAACAGATATTGCACATTGCAGAGCTTGCCTGCATTGGCTATTGCTCAGACCATCATGTAAGCATTGTAAGAGGTACTAATCTACATGTCTGATTTATCAAAAAGGATCAGCAGCTTTTGGAGAGATTAAATGAAACCATTGCTTGTGTGGGCTGTCTGTGATTATTGGATGCACACATGATTTTATTGCTTTGAGTAGTCACTGTTGGAAGGTTGGGCTGGATTGCTCTAACGGTGCACATATATAGTCCTGGAAGAATGAAGAAGATGGTGTTGCTCAAAGCAAGCAGAAGCGTGTGTGTCCCCTGTGAGTGCTGAAGTGGAAACAGCTTAAAGCCCATAGTCTTCAGAAGGGAGGTTGTCCAGAAAATTTTACTCTGTTTACTCACCTCAAGCTTGTCATAGAAGAACTTGGGCTCCAAAACCAACAGGTATTTCTGGAAATCTTGGCTTTGGTTTCTCAAAGTTTGTCTTCCAGATCAATTGGCAAACATTTTTATCCGAAGTATTTGGCTTTGTGGAATGTTCTTTTAGAGAGCTTGTTCTCTACTACGCTACTTGTTGCACAGTTGTGCACAAAGTAACTATTGAATAGCGGTAGTGTTCAGGTCTGGGGGGAAAAAAATAACAAAACCTGGGGCTATATGATGCAATTCCAGTAACCTGAAGTGAAACATTGTAAGATACTCTGAAAAATATTTCATGCCTTTTGAGCAACTAGACAGTAAATTCACAGGGAGTGCTTTTTGGCCGTCACTCGTGGCTTGTTTTAGGTCAGATCTTTTAGTATAGTGCAAATCAAACTTACTCTGGAGACTACTCCGTGTGGAAGGGACTGCAGTTCCTGGTGGTGGACTCCAGAGTTCTTTATAAGTGTGTTAATGTAGCACCATGTAAATTTTGAATGCTAATTTTAAGATGGGTGTAGGTCAGACAGTAGAAATGAGTACATGAGCTGAACAGTAACTTCAAAATGTGAGCAAGTCAGTAGAAGAAAAAAAATGTGGTTTCAGTCATGTCATTGGAGGGTGCATCAATGTTGTGCACATGTACACCAGAGGCAAGCAACTTTGTTTTTCTGGGTGATTCTCAGTTAAGATGCACTGAAGCATTTTAATATGTGATGACTGAGATGCTGGGACTGTGACCCCAGTGCTTGGTAATGGGATCTAGAGCCTTTCACCTGTAGGTCATGGGTTCAGGTCTGCCTCAAGTTAAGGATGACTAAAACTTGTTACCACCTGACAGCTGTTCATTGGTCTTGGGGGAGGGAGATATGGTGGTCCTTACATAGTTCTTAGCAACTCAGCTTCCATACTGACAATTACTGCTCTCTTCAGGCCCTTCAGAAGGGCAAAGAATTTAGTGCCTTGACCAGCTTCCATTCAAGTCAGTGGAGAAGTTTAGGAGGAGCTGCAGTGTGTTTCATGGTATGGGGTGATAACTTGCTCAAGGCAAATCTCATGTGTTCTGGCAAGGAGCTAAGAAGGAGGCCGTGGGTACTGAGGAGAGGAGGAAGGGGAAGGCACTTTCCCCTTTGCTGGAGCAAAACAGGTTTTTAACAAGAACTGGTACTCAGCAACGAAGATGCTGTCTGTAAGACTGTCTCATGTTGAACACTGGCCTTCAAATGTATTATTGAGATTTAGGAACTGATACTTTGAGAAGCAGTGCCAGGACACTGGTGTTATTACTTCAGTGTGGGTTTGGTGGTGTGGGGGTTTTTTTTGTTTTGTTTTGTTTGGTGGTGACTGGGGTTTGTTTTTTGTTTTTTAGTTTTATTTATTTGTCAGCTAAGTTACACAGACGGTGTAGTACCTCATTTCTGTTAGGCAGAGACTCAGAATCTGATGACAGTGCTGGAAGGATAATATACAAACTGCTGCACTGTGTTACCAGCAGCCATGAGACAATGTAGTGATCTGTTATTTAAATCAGCATTTTGGCTTGTGGGAATCTGTGCCACCAACTCAGCCATCTAGGCACTAAATCATAAGGAGTCATGTAATAAAAGACTCGAATGCCATCAAGTGGCTTTTGGTAAAGGAGAGTGATGTGTGGGTTTTGTCACCAGAATATTAAAGTGAAATAGTTCTGTCTGATATGGAATAAAGTGGGAAGTGCTGTACTATATGTCATATATACAGTTTAAGTAAGTAGCATTTTGACTGTAAAATGCTTTTGTCTTTACCAAATACAAGAAGAAAAGAGCCTGTAAAGGAAAACCAGCAAACACTAGGATTTTGTTAATTGTTTTTGTTTTCCATTACATCAGTTGTCCCACAGTGTGGAAATCCTGTGCTGACTGTAGTGCAAGTTGGTTTTTTGGGGTTTTTTTTCCCTCTTGCAAATGTAAGGAATGACTTTCTGCAGTGTGTGCAAGTGTTAAGTAGAGTATTGTGTATCTTCAGCACAGTGAAGCCAGAAGCTTCAGGTACATTTCAGTGACAGTTTTAGTGGTTTCTCTCAAAGTATTTTGCACCAGCTGTGGATAATCTGGGGAGGAAAAAAAAAAGAACAGCAACAAGAGTGTGTGATTTTTAAAAGGTAAATATTCAGCTGATTGTGGAGGCTTAAGATCTCTGGGCAGCCTCCAGTGAGTTTTGCAAATGATCAACTGAAATAAAGGAAAACGTAGAAACTTCAAAATTTATTTTTTGCCTTCCATTTTGCTCTTTATTATTTCTGATACGTTGAAAAAGGCCACTGATGTATCTGCTTGCATCTGGCCTGGTTGTATGTTTTCACATTGTCTGGCTTTGGTAGCCAGAGTTTTCCTCTACATTTATAATTTCTTTGTGCCTGGGTGTTAGGTTGTGTGAAGCGTCTGCATTTGCCTGTGGTGTTATCTTTACTGTATTTGGCTGAAGAAACGGGCCCATCAAAGGAACGATTAGGTGGTGAAACGCATTAAAGACGGGATCTGCTGCTGGGTTCTGGAGGGTGCGCCCGCCTTCTTGGGTGGTTCTGCTATTCCTGCTTCGAATGTTAAAAGGGGAAGAAAACAGCTTCTGTTCTGATGACTGACTTGTGTGATGCAATTTTGATTAGCTAAATCTGCCTTGTTCAGTGAAGTTAATGTGGTTTGACAGGACCTTGATTAGGAAGCAATCATTTCTGTTGACAGTAAACAGTTGGTCACTTTCAGCAGAGATAGGAATGCCGCCCTTTGTTTGCATGAAGTATGATTTGTTGGTTCAAGTGCTGGTTAAATTCAAAAGGAAAGCATGGGTGGAATGGGAGAGAATATAGTACCAGGACTAGAAGTTTATGGTAGACTCCACAGTCCTCATAAAATTGGGCCTTTATTGTCTTGGCTAGCATTGAAACACAAAAGAAGGAGAGAGACATTTTGTCTTTGGAAGCGCTTGCAATGTGAAGGACTGCAAATGAAAGTGCTGGTTCCAAGGCATACAGATTAGGATAACTGCTCCCTTACCCCCCACCCCATTTTCCTGGAAGACGAAGCAAAATTTGTTAGTTTACCATGGAGTGCTGGTTGTTGGAGAAAGATGACAGTGAGCAATGATTGTGAGCCTGATCAGTGAAAGTATTTTTAGGATTTAACTCTTGATTAAAAAATAACAATAGCTTTTTGTTACCTTGCATACGTAGTGTCAGTGGTTGTATGTTCTCTCACTGTAGTCAGAGAGATGTTAAGTTGGAAAGGGACTCTAGGGAGGAAGTTGTATTTAAATTTAGGGGTTTTTTCCTTGCTGTGAGCTGATCGCTGTTTCTTGGTGTGAAGGCGGTAATGCCACATGTGATGGGTGGAAAAAATGGAGTGTGTTGTGGAAACACTTATTTCTTCAAAGAACTCTTGAACTAGAAATTAAGCAATGCTTCGTGCCAGAATGACTGTATGGTTTAATTGTTGAGGGTCTCATTCTGACAGCTTTATCCATGCAGGGGCCCAGCTTCTTGCCTGGTGGTCCTTTTAGCCAGGACCTGGGGGGGGTGAGGGGGAAGGTGGGGGAGGGGTTATGGGTGTGTTGAGGGCCTAAGTGATTGAAAAAGTATGTCCCTGTTCAGGCTTGGGAACGTCATCTCCCACACTGCCAGCTGATGCTGTACGGCCTAGGAAGAGATAGATAGATATACATGCCTCATTTCTGTTCACACTGTTGCAGAACTAAACTTTGGCAGTAGTTCAGATCACCAGTGCCAAGCTGACTGGGACTGAAAAAAATGTAACAAATTAGACCAGGTCTGTAGCTTGGATTTAGCAGAGCCGTAAAGGTAATAAATTGCAAGGGATGGAAACAACATGTTGGTGGTGTTCTTGTCCTCCTCATCTGGATGTGGTCTTGATTCAGCTAATAGGCTGAATTAATTGACCCCACCTCCCACGTGCATTTGCTAGAGAGACTACGGGGGAGGTTATATAAAGTATATAAAGTTATATAAAGCTGAATGCTTTTTTTGTAGGAGGGAAGATAATTTTCCATTCTTACGTAATATTTTCTGGCAAGGCAAATTGAATATGGCTCCCTCTAGAGCCTGCTGACTTTGCAGTCTCTCTCTGCCTTTTTCTTTTTTGTGCCCCCCTCTTTTTTTTCCGTGCCACTCCCTCCCCCCTCCCCCCAATGTTTTAATGTGGAGCACACCGTTCAGCTCATGTGGGTTTAAAAACAGATGTTGTGAATGAATGATCTCCTGCATTGTATGGTGCACAGGTACTGGACCACTGGTGTAAATGAGCTGTAGACAGTCCTTTCTGCTGCACTCAAAACTGCATTTGAACTTGGTACTTTTTTATTTAAGACTGAAAGAAGTACTCATGCTCACTTACTCTTTCCTTCCCTTTTTTAAAGTGAAGAGAAACATTCTCCTTCTGCCTTGCCAAATTATTTAGGAGAAGAGTGTAAATTAAAGCCATTTATCCTGAAATATGCTATTGGAGCAGACTGTTTATACAAGTGTAAGAAATTGTAACAGAGTATTTGGTCTGGTCTGCAAGGAAAAAGGTTTTTTTTTCCTTCTTTTTTAATTTTTACATATGGGATATTGGTCATAATGTAGAAAAAAACTGTTTGAGGCATCAATAATGTAGAGCAGTAGAGGCACTAGTATTTTAATGAAGAATATGGGTTTTGTTGCAGCGTTACTGAAATAAAATAGTTACTAGTTTTTAGAATTGTACAGTGATCAATTTGAAACAGAATAGTCCATGAACAGCATCAAGTTTTTCTGACTGGAGAGTGCTCATCAAGTGAATCCAGAATAAGCAGGTACTGGCTAATACACACCTATTGATATTTATCCATTAGTTGGTGGACGAGTGAGTCGGGAGTTAAATTACACACGGCAGAAGATTGGAGAAGAGGCCATGTTTAACCCCCAGCTCATGATCCAGACTCCACAGGAAGATGGTGCTAATGTACTAACAACAGAAGCACTCCGGCAGCACCTTGAGTCTGCGCTTCAGGCCAGCAGAGTACATGTGTACATGTACAACAGGTAAGGGGAAAAGCCAACGTTTTCCTGATCATCACCTGTAACAGCTAAGAGTGGGCATACGCTTCCCTCCATGCAATTTTAAATGGTTAGGGCTTTAGAACCTTTCCTTTAGGACTGTGCTTTGGTTTGAGCACCACTGGGATTTGGTAGTTGATGTTGTGGTGTGACAGCAGTGACGACTTGGCTTTTAACAGATAAGACCGGTAGGTGGTGTTGGAAGAGATTCTGCAAGTGTGCTCCTTTGAGTATCCAGCCTTTGTCTTGGTAAAGGAGTGATGCCTGTGCACTTAAGCATAGGGCTGGGTGGGTGGGATTCCTAGCATTGAAAATCCTTCCATGTTAGAGTTTAATTCAGTTGCTGACATCATCACCCGTATATAATGACTGTGAACAGCAGCACAGGTTGCTATCCTTCCAATAGCTTGGATACAAGTGGAAATGCAGACCTGTGGGAAATGGCAGTGGGTGGAATCATAGTATTCAACAAAATAAACATAATAGAGTTGGACTTCAGAATGTCTCCGTGCCTGCACTGAAGGTTGGGAGTTGTGTGTTGTCCAACAAAAAAAATAAAATCAAAGGCGCACCTTAGGAAAGTACAAGCTTTGGGCTAGTGAGATGTCTACCTGAAAAGTGGTTCCTCCAGGGTTACTAGTTACATGATAATGTGCAAAGGGATGCTGCCTACGAGGCATGAAGCCCTGTCTTTCAGCACATCTTTTCAGCACATCCAACTGATGCCTGGGTGAGCTAATGCCAAGGCTCCAATTATCTTTTACTGATCTCCTGCCTCGTCTAAGGCGTTAGAAGTCATGGCAGTAGAAGTTGTAACACAGATGAAAAAGGAAGGTAGACATCCTAATAGTTTCTTTTCTCCTGCATGTGCGGGTCAGCTGGGAATATTACAGTCCTCTCAGCTGGAGCTGGCCTCTCATCCATGTCACTGAACAACACCTTAAGTCACAAGTATTCTCATTTATACGAAATGGGTCTCTGTCCCTTTAATGTGTATTGACTAGCCTGTACATCCAAAAGCAGCTCCATTATTTGTCAGACTTTTACAGGGTGTGATTATAACTGAAGCAAATGGCTGGTCTGTAACTACAAAAAGAAAAGGCATTTGTGTTGCTCAGTGTAGTGTGTCTGTGGTGCTGAATGATGCTCACCTTTCTCAGTGTTTTGCTGCCCAATGCCAATATATGTATATGAGTTGCAATTTTAAATTTAAAAAACATGTAAAATACAACTTTTCAGTAATTGTGAAAGAAAAGAATACTTGCTTTTTATATTTCTTACAGACAGTGGAAATTGGAACATTTGTGTTATAAATCAGGAGAACTCATCACAGAAGCAGGTTACATGGACCAGGTATGTATAGGAGACATGTAGTTACTAGATCTATGCATTCTCATGATTCAGCATGTGCTGCTTTGATTATAATCTAGAATAACAGTTTTTCCCTTTTTGATTTTGACAGATCATAGAATATCTTTATCCTTGCTTAATTATCACTCCTTTGGACTGCTTTTGGGAGGGAGCAAAGCTACAGTCAGGAACCGCCTATCTATTGTAAGCATGGTTTTTAATAACTTTCTGGTCTGTCTGATTTTAATTGTTTAGTAGTGTATGATTTTTTTCAGCTTCATTCTCATTGTTTATTTGGGTTCTGGTTTAACAGAAAAATAAAAGTATATTGTCTCTACAGAAAGTACACATGGGTTTTTGTTTGGTTGGTTGGTTTTTTTTTCATTGAATAAAGATTTTCTACTTTCTAAGAGATGGTTTCTAGACATTGATTTAAATCCTATGTTATTTTTCCTGTTCTCCTAGCATGCAAAGTAAAATGTTAGCTCTTAATTCAAGCTTTAAGAATTTTACACACACACCTCCCCCCCACACACACTTTTTTGTTTGGTTGTTGTTGGGGTTTTTTCCTTGTAAAATAGAAAAGCATTGGGTGACTAGGAATTTTATTCCTAAGAAAATGTCTTTATGTCTTTGGTTAAATCTCAGGTCTTCCTAAGGAATAAAGAACAAATCCTTTGCTTATGAGATCATTGAAGAAACCATATAATATCTTTTATGGGTGGTTTCTCACAGTTTACAAGTGATATTATATGCCCTGAATCCTTTAAAGAGTTAATTGTTAATCTGTGCAGGCATTTTGTGTTAATTATGCAAGAGTTAGCATTTGAGTTATTGTTTCTGTCTTGGTTTGCATGTCTCTGTAAAAGCAATTTGCAATGGCCATCTCCGAACCTTTAGTGTACAGTTTTAGATGGGGAAATAAGGGGGTTTGTGTTTTCTGGTTGGGAGGTTCAGAATAATGACTTAAGCCTGGTTAAGCAGATACAGTGTGGTTTGAACCACAGAATAAGGCAGCCAAAAGCCTTTCTAGTCTGTCAACATCACAAATTCAGAAGTGGGGGGTGGGAGACGTGACAGTGATAGTGGTGACAGCCATGGTAGCAGGAAAGCTTCATGGTTGATAGTCAAGCTGCCAGGGCATTTGAAGGAGCACAGTATTGTAATAGATAAACAAAGATCAGCTATATTGATTGATTACATTTGCAAGATGATTATTAGACTAGCAAGAAGTAATCTGATACTATGAGAAAGGCTTTCTTTCCTCAGCTCTCTCCTTTCCCTGTCCCCTCCCCCTCTTCTTTGAAGCAGCAGTTGGCTGCTTTTTTTGTTATTTAGGTGCCTGTTGATTTGTTTTGCTTTGCTTGTATTTTTAACCTGCGAATATTCCATTTTATACAAAAACTTTTTAAGAACTGAGTACTTTTGTTAAAATTACAGCTGGGCTGCAAGAAAAGTATGTAAACAAATATAATTAAAACATGCCTTACGTTCTATGAAACAACCTCACCAGAAAAGGTTTTAACTTGGGGGAAGAAAAAATCAAACTAAATTGTTTGTGCAAATGCCAGTTTTAAAAGTGTGCTTGTTTTGATAGGTCTTTTGTCTTTTTTTTTTTCTGTGTGTGTCATTTTCTCTTGATTTCTCTTGCAGAGGGAAGCCTCCTTTGCAGTGGATCAACTTTGACCCCTTAGAATTCTTGGAAGAGTTAAAGAAAATAAACTACCAAGTGGAGAGCTGGGAAGAAATGCTGAATAAAGCAGAGGTTGGTCATGGTTATATGGATCGACCCTGCCTGAATCCTGCTGATCCAGATTGCCCAATCACAGCTCCCAATAAAAATTCCACCAAAGTAAGTTTGCTTGTCCTTGTGCCTATCTTTTCAAGGGAAGCCAGGGTGCAGGGAGAGGTCAGAGAGGAGAGAAGAAGGTGTCATTTTCTTCCAATCTTGTTCATATTCTTGAGTGATGTCATCTTTCTGTTCATGTTACGTGTTACATGCTGTACGCTGTTAGACAGTAATCACAAACCTTCCTTCATGCTGTGATGCAATACTTAATCCTGCCTATTTGGAGGGAGACCAGGGTTGTCAGCTACCAGCCGGGTGTGGCAGTGTGGTGACATGGCATTTCAGCAAATTGATGCCTCAGAGAGACGCAGCTACTGCTGGAATACAGCTGCAGATAGACTAACACCACATAGCAAAGCCTTCCTTCAACTTGCACCAGTTCTGTTGATTTTCGTGGAGAATTTGAAGTCATAAGCCCCAGTTTTATGTATCTTTTTATCAGTCGTGTCAGGCTTTGGAGAAATTGCTATCTGGTCATTAAGTATCTGGCTACATTGTTCAACGTGATTTGTTGAACCTATTTCTCTTTGCAGACCTCCTAGGTCATTTTAATATCTGTTACTCTGGTACTCTGGGTGTTGAGTTCTCTGAAGTTATGAATCTGATTAATTGCTTCTTTACAACTTTTTCTAGCCTCTTGATGTAGCCCTTGTTTTGAGTGGTGGATGCTATGGATTGTCAAGAAAATACATGCATTGGCAGGAAGAGCTGATTATAGGTGGTACAGTCAAGAACAGTTCTGGTAAACTTGTCAGGTAAGCAAACCTTTAAAGAAAATTCCAAAGTGTATCTTTGTTAGAGTTTGGGTGTTGGGGCACGGAGGGTGATGGTAAATCTACTGCCTTTCATGTGTTTTACAAATCCCAGTTCAGGAGGACATACTTCAAGAGAATCACAGAATTATAGGGGTTGGAAGGGACCTCAAGAGATCATTGAGTCCAACCCCCAGGAGAGAGTTTTAAAGAATGATTAGTCAGTTCTTTAAATTTAGGGAGATGTCATTGCTTCCTGCTTCTAACCTCTGAATGATAGTGAATGTTGCTTGGAAAGAACACCTTTTCCTGGCAACTGTGTTGTTTAGAATGTATGTGTGAAAGCATTGAACAGTGTTTAAAGCACTGAACACCTTTGATCACGTTTTAAAATGTGATCGAAGGAAAAAATGGGAAAAGTGGTTTGGGTAATGTGCTCAATCCTTTGACTTCTCTCAGAATTCCAAAATCTCAATTGAACTTTTTGTTCAGTATCAGTATAGAGAACAGTCTGTATTTATGTCCCTATATCCTGAATTCAGTTTTGCCTGATAAAACTAACCCTTTTGTTTCATACTTCCTGAAGAATTCATGGAATACCAGACTTCCCCCAGTGGGGGAAAAGCCTGTGAAATAGAACTGTTCTGAAAAATGTAGGCCATACTAAACCAAACGAAGCATAATTTTTCCATACTTATAATAAAGATAAGTTTTACTAGAAACATTTGGTAAGTCTTTCAACAAATAGCCAAAGAATGTATTCTTAGTTAAAAACAAAGGGTACCCTAAGTTTCTAAAATTGTTGGATACAGTTGCATGCTGTGGAAATTCAGGATGGATGGTTACTGTGGCCGTTGTATACTCCTCACTGCTGTAAGGCATCAGGAGCTTAATCTCACATTTCTCTCCAAGGGATCAAAAAAAGGAAGGTCTTCAGGTGACTAAATGCCAGTAACATCTATGAGATCTCATGGAAATAACTGTTCCTGCAGCATTCTCACAGTAATCTGACCAGCAATCATGATATTTATAACTGATTTGTAGGGTTTCATTCTTTGCTCCTGAAACTGATCCTGTTGAAAATAATGGCAAAACTCTCGTTAACTTCACTGAAACCAGATTCAGCCTCAGTACTGCACAGGGCAGTACAGCTGCACGAGATACACAGTAGAATAATTATGCTCAGTTCAATTTTTATACGAACATGTGCCCTATAAAATCAAGAACTCACACAAGCTCCTGTTAGGGTCTCATTTAGGACTTGATGCCATGAAAATTAGTTCCTGAAAATGCTCATTTTGTTCCTCTTCTTCCTCTTCCTTCTTTCCATGTCACAGTGCCCAGGCTTTGCAAACCATGTTTCAGTTAATGACTCCTAAGCAAATGTATGAGCACTTCAAGGGTTATGAGTACGTTTCACATATCAACTGGAATGAGGACAAGGCAGCGGCAATTCTGGAAGCTTGGCAGAGGATGTATGTTGAGGTAAAATTGAAAATAACCTAGATACCAGACTATAAAGTCCCACTGAGATCCACTGCCTTCTGTCAGGGCTTTTTCCATATTTCCTCAAGGAAGATGCTTAAACCAGTCATTGCCTCCCAGTTTTTAAGCTGCTGTTTTGTTGGGTTTTTTTCAGTTAAGAAACTGCTTGGCTATTCACATATGAGTAGCCATGAAGGTTTTGTTCTTTGCTGTCTGGGACATTTTTGCTTTGCTGGGGCTGAGAAAGACTTGAAGACGCAGCTGGAATTTAAAAGCTTTTGGTTGGCGTGGCTATTCTAAAGGTGTCTGGAAAACATTAGGCAGCCATGAGCTGCTCTCCCAGCGGCAGCCCAAGTGGGGAGGCAGTGTGACAGTGGCTGGCCTCTGTGTCCCAAGCTCTGACCTCTGCTGCGCTGCTACTGACCTCTGCAAATGGCCAGGCAGCAGGGTAAGAGGAGCAGCCCAAAGAGATCACTGAGCTTGGGTTAAAGACAAAACTCCATGGTGGACTTACAGGCAGGGGATTCAAGTTAAATATTTGGAATGGGCTGGGAATGCAGTAGCCATTTCTGAAGGATGCAAATTATTGCCTGATAATTAGTAGCTTGTAAGAAATAATTACTAAATGCATTTGTGCAGTATCAACATGATACCTGTGTAGGGTGTGGACTTCTGCAAGTACATTAAGGCAAAAGAATTTGATTTCAGATATGCACTGTAGAAGATTGTCATGCATTTTTTCTTCAGTCACACAAGGTTTTATTTTTCTTCTCACAGGTTGTTCATCAAAGTGTCGTACAAAACTCTACTCAGAAGGTGCTTTCCTTCACTACGACCACCCTGGATGACATCCTAAAGTCATTTTCTGATGTCAGTGTTATCAGAGTAGCTAGTGGCTACTTACTAATGGTAATAAATTAAATTTAATTAACTTTCATTGCTAGTAGAGCAGGGCTAAATATCTGCTTTATTGTTACGAGTCAGTAGTCCAGAATATTTATGCATATTTAAAATAAAAACTACATCGTGTTTTTTGCCTCGGGCTTGTCACCTGTTCCTGTGTGTAACATCTGAGATGTGTCTGTTCTCTTTATAAATGTTTGTAAGGATGTGTGTTTTGGGTGGGGTGAGAAAGGTGTTGGAGGAGGATCCATTCTAATGTTTTGCCCTTTTTCCCCACCCTCCCCTCCCAACTCCTTCTCCCTCCTCCTCCCCCAACTTGCTTTAGCTTGCCTACGCCTGTTTAACAATGCTGCGGTGGGACTGTGCCAAGTCTCAGGGTGCCGTGGGGCTGGCAGGAGTCTTGTTGGTTGCACTCTCGGTGGCTGCAGGATTGGGCCTGTGCTCATTGATTGGAATTTCCTTTAATGCTGCCACAACTCAGGTATTTAGGAGACACAAGTCTGCTGTTAAACCACAAGTACACAAATGAATCTTTGACGAGAAAAAAGTTGCAGAAGTATTTTGGCACTAGTTTTTCTATGCATTCTGTGGGAAACTAAGTGGGCATGCTGCCAAATGATATTAAAGAAAAAGGCAGGTATGATGTAGTTTGTATGATTTCTAGATCCCGGGTTATTTGATTTTTTTCCTCTTGTCCCACTATGTGTGGAGGCATCCAGTTGTGCA
Source organism: Porphyrio hochstetteri (assembly GCA_020800305.1). Lineage (NCBI taxonomy): Eukaryota > Metazoa > Chordata > Aves > Gruiformes > Rallidae > Porphyrio > Porphyrio hochstetteri. The sequence goes on along the minus strand of CM036938.1, from coordinate 47,251,739 downwards.
GAAAAAGCTGCAGGTTTTGTCTTTATATATGAACATGTAAGGATGTTCACATTCTAAAAATATTTTGAGCGTAACTTTAATTATTATCAGATATTCTTTGTGTACTGAAAGCTTGAATTACTTTTGGTGAGATGTACCTGTAAATGGTTTACTGCAAGTTAATAGCTCTGTTGCATCCTTTTGATTTTCATTTTACCCTTGCATTTGTGTACAGAGTAATGTAAAAGTTGCTTTAATTAGCCATTTAATGGCTAGCTGCATGACAGATCATAAAACAACCTTCTTGGGTTTTGTTTGTTTTGTTTCTCCCCCAAGGTTTTGCCTTTTCTTGCTCTTGGAGTTGGTGTAGATGATGTTTTCCTTCTGGCACATGCTTTTAGCGAAACGGGGCAGAACAAGAGAATTCCTTTTGAGGTAATGACAGAATGGGGGTTTGGGGGAAAGGCTTCACAAGGGAAAAGATAACTGTATCCAGAATTAATTAGTAGTGGTTAAAACCCATTTATTTTTTTCTGAATAGCTTTTCGTAGGGTCTGGAAATTCTGATCTCTGTCAGAATGGGAAATGATGGCAATGTGTGTGATCCTAGAATGTTTTTGAATTTTTGCTTCTTTTTTTTTTTAATAGTATTAGATTTATTTTGACTTGAAAATTTAATTTATAGCTGTCATATAAAGGCTCGCTTATGTAATCCAAATTTGGCTAACATCAATGTAAATTCAGGAACAGACTCAAATACAAGTCTGACGATTAATTGATAGAATGCTTGTAATGGAAGAACATTAAAATGTTACAGAGAAGAGGAAGAGGAGGAGGAGACCTTAGAAAACAAACATTTCTTTTTATTTATATGAGCTATTACCTTTATTTGTTATGGCCTTAAATTTCAGGGATTTGTACGTTTTTCTTTGTTTTTCTTTTGTGAGGTTTATAATTGGCTGTGACATTTCAAAGCATAACATATTAATGTTACGAAATACAAGATGTCATCACTTTTATGATCCTTTCCTTTTATTGACCTTTTTTACCCTCAGCCGAAGGCTGTCATGTGCAAAGTACAAGCCATTCAAAAGCAATGTACATATGCCCATTCTGATTTGTTTAAGCAGTGTCTTCCATGTGCTCTTCCTGGCTCGTTTGGCATGCAGGCACTACAACCTCGCTCTACTACAACCTCCACATGCTTCATAGTAGCCTGTTGGGTTGGGAAAAGGTCCCGTGTTTATCTTCATTTCTCTGCATTTTTTGTGTGCTGTTGCTTTGCTTTGGATTGGTTTCGGTTTTCTTTGTAGTGTTACAGACTTCTTGATGTGTAGCTGTGTTACGTGTCTATGATGTTAAATTTTGTCTTAAAAATGAGAACAAGAAGTGACTCTGTTGGTAGAAAATACATCCTATTTAATTAAAGATGTATTCTATATAACGTCAGTACCCATTTAGTTTTGTGTTCTGAAGCTGGAATCAGCTTTGACAATGTTTGCTGCCTGCAAAAAACATACGAGCGTTTTGTATGTCATCTGTTTTTCTCCTGAGCAGTATACTTGGTATATTGTTTATTCTTATATACTCTCAAACACACACGTGTATTCAGAATTTCACTGTGATAATTTTTCACTTGTAGGATGACCCCTTCATTTACAGGACATCACCTAATTCACTTGACTTTTAAGATCCATCATTTGTTTTGCAGGACAGAACAGGTGAATGTTTGAAGCGAACAGGAGCAAGTGTAGCCCTTACATCTATCAGCAATGTTACTGCTTTCTTTATGGCTGCCTTAATCCCTATTCCTGCTTTACGAGCATTTTCACTCCAAGTAAGTTTATATGCTGTTTTGTTAGCTCTTATGCATGGTCCCATCGTGGAAGGCCAAAGATGATGCCTCTTAGCATCTGTGTTCAGTGCTGCTGCAGTTCACTGAACTGGTATGTATCACTGCTCACAATAGACCTGGGTAATAACAACTGCTGTCTGCCCTTGATTCTGCCCCTCCCGTTCCTCATGCCAGAGTCTCTTGCATCCCTTTAGCAGGTGAAAGAACACCCTGCTCCGTCACAGCTGGGTTGAGTGCAAAAACTAAGATATATGCAACTAAGCAGCAACGGGTCTCCAGAAAGATTTGCATTCTAAAGTCAAGAGGAGTAGACTGTACTGTGCACTGTAACGTTCCCGAATCGGAATTTAATCCTGTCATTCCCGTTCGTCCAATTTGCGCTTAAAAAACTGTAACCAAAGTGCAATGACAGCAGCGAATACGAATCATTACTGCAGCAATTTCTACTGTCTTTCTCCCAGTGTAATTTTAGCAAACTTTGAGAAAGCTTAAAGAATTTTATGGTTCAACTGCTTTGAGAGAAAATGTGAATTTTATGTGCTGAAACCATGTATCGCTCGCTCTCCCTTTCTCTCTTTGTCTTCCTGTATTTGTTTGGGATAATACACCTTCAGGAATATGAAATATTAAGCACACTAGAGGAAGTTTTCTCCTAAAAGCAGGGGCTCTTTGAAAGAAGACTTTGGGAGTTTCTCCCCTAACACTGCTTCAATACACAAGCAATTGATAGCGTTGTCTGACTTGGGGGCAGAGCAGGCAAACTGCACTTTTTTAGCAGTTATTTTTTGTTTGCTGAAGGCTGGTTCTTCAGTCAGCTTTGATTCTCCTTGAGTCCTTGGTTGCCCGGAAGACACATGGGCTGCACGTTTTCTTTATACATGGCAATTACTGCTGTTTTCAGAGGTACAAGTATGCCTGCATTAACCTGTAAAATGGTAAACTGTTTATAATTGCAGTTACGTTGGCAGTAAGCATTAATAATTTGTTTAAGATTTCCTTCTCAGTAGGAACAGTGAATAATAGAGAGCGTGAAGGCCTCACTGGTTTTCTGCATTGTTCATCAGATGTCTGTGGCAATTAAAACTAGATCCTTAGTCTTGAATGGTTAGCAGTATTTAGCTGTGCTTATTTGCCAAAACCTGGATGTTTCTTCTTACAGATGATGTGACAGTGAATTGTTTTATTTTATGGCAAAGACCAGTGTCAATGTGTGAAATCTTTATTTGAAGTTTAACACTTCATCTATTGGGAGAAGTTAGTTACGTCTCTTTAAATCTGTGTCCCAGTTCCAAACATTCAATATATACCAGCTAACAGGATACTGGAGGTCTTCACTAGGAATCTGAGGAGAAGGCTTGTTTTGCCATGCTTTGCTGTACCTGCACTTCACAGAAGTTACTTTGGCCTAAATGCATCTCATAAAAAAAAATCTCGGCAGAGATGGGCCTTTTGCCTTAATTGCAGTACTGAGCTGTTGAGTCGGAGCCACCAAAATGAATTCTTTATTATCTGATGAATTTTTCTTCAGCCTTTCTCTTTTCTCACTCTCTGCATCAGAACATGACAGGTTGCTTTTAGAACATACGTGGAGAAAACAGCTGTAATTGTTACTGTAGTCCAAGCGTAAGTTAAATATACCTTTCCCACAGTCTTTTAGCCCACTGCCATACTGTAAACTGAATCACTGAAAGTTCAGAAAACAAAGTCTGCACAGAAAAATGACAAACAAAATGTTTCCAGTGAGATTTCAACACATTCATGTATGAACATATTTACATTATTCAGAATAAAAACATCATGATCAAATTAATTTTTAAGACAGTGATTAATATGAAATCTATGTGTAGGAACGTTTGGGTGTCCAGAAATTAATGTTTGAGTTGCTCAACCTTTTCTCACATGTATCTGTAATTTGTCTTCGCTTGCACACAGTAACCCCTTGTATGTATATAAGAGGTGGAAAAATGTGCAGAAAAAGGGCAGCTGGAGACGCGTAATGAGAATTTATTTGTGCTAGACCAATATGTATAACTGATCCCTGTATAAGTTAGGAGCCATTAAAATAACATCCTTTGTTTTTTAGAAAGGAACATTGCTAATATCTCCAGGTAAAATTAAAATCAGGTGATACATGAATCACAGCATTCAGTGTCAGATAACCATGGCCGATTTTGGTGGGTGGTCTCTATTTATATATGGATTTCTTTATTTACAATCGTCTGCCTCCCTCTCCCTCTTACTCAGGCTTGTTTAAACAAGAAATCCTTGCTGTCTTTGATAGCTTCCTAGCAAGACTTAGAAAGCAATGAAATACTGCATTTAGTTTTCACACACGCTGCCGCCTTCTCATCCAGACAGTGGATTTTTTAACAGATGGGCTCAAAATAAGGATTGCTCTTGACCTTGTTTTGCTCTTCATTCACCTTGAGGCATTGCAAGATAATTTTCGAAGTTTCTGTAACCTTTGAGAACCAGTATCTGTAAAGTAACACAGCTGCTGAGGGAGAATAAATGGTTTCCTGCTTCTGCAAGCCCAACTTTCAGTTAGAACCTCACATTTTGCATATCAATGCTTTCTCCTGTCTGAGCTCTGTTCTCTTCTACTAGCTAAAGCAGTTCATTGATACCTCTGAGTTGTTCATTTACTTTACAGAACTCAACTCTCTGAGTTTCATGCTGCCTTAGTAGTTTCTTAGTGTTAGCTCTTGGTGAGTTTTAAAAAATGGAAATCAGTCCTTTTGAAAATGAAATTCTTAAAATTAGTGCAGATAGAGACTGTTTTAGCTTTGTTGACCTTATTAGTCCCTTATTTAAGCTGTTTCAGGACTTTGAGATGCTGAACGTGTCCCAGAAACTCAGTGACAAGAATCGCCACTAAGAGTGCTCAGCACTTTGAATGAGGAGGTCCTGAGTTTTCTGATGTGATTAATTTCTTAAAATTGTGGCAGAGGAGGAGGTTATCAGAGAAATCCACTGAAAGTTTGGGGTAGGAGTGTCTTAAAGATAGCCGTTTGTTTTGAGTCTAAGTGAAGGAGGGCAAAGCAGGGTGTCACTGCTGCTGGGCTGGATTCTGTCCTCAGACACTGTTATGGAGAAAGTTCTGCTCAGCATAGAGAAGGTACACACAAACATTCATCTAACTCTTCTTGCTTACACCAGAAACTTCCTGCCCTAACAGCAGAGGAGTGGTATGGATTCACTAATGAGCAGGGGTGGAACTTTTCCCATCAAGTCTTAGCAGTAATTTTTTCCCTCACTCTAAGAATGACGAGTTTTTTTCCTAAGTGTAAAAGTGCATTACTGGGTGGCGATGGTGGGTTTGTGGGGAGAAAGAATCTTAAGTTTTAAAGCTCATTCAGTTATCTCACTCCAGTGAAGTGGTTTATCCCCCTCCTTTTACCCTTGTCATTTACCTTTCCCTGTTCCTGACATGAGAATTTAACAAGCAAAATTAAAGCCTAAAGGAAAAGGAGGGGTAAAGGCGGGGGGGATCCAAGTCTGAACGCTGTCAGGGGGGAGTTGCAGATAGGCAGCAGTAGGGTGGAAGTTTCCCTGACAGACCTCCTCCTCTGTTCATCACCTCTGGCTATACAACACACCCGTTCTCCTTGGGTGGGCTGCCAGGAATGGCACATAGCAGCACATACCTTCAGTGGGGCCCCAGCCTACCAGCCTGGCTCGCGTCTCCCTTGCTGCCTCCAGCACAGACTGCCATTCTTCTGTCTCTGTAAACAGTTGCAGTAGCAATAATATTTTTAGGCTGTGCATTATGAAAAGATTAAAAAAAAAAAAAGAAAAAAAAGAAAAAGAAAGGCATATTTCTCAGAAAGTGACCAACATTTTTTTTCTGATTAATGGAATTTTTTACTACTCTCTGATCTCATTTCACTGAATTACATTCATTTTACACCCTTGAGTAGGCCCTATTTTATCCCGTTTAGGACTAATCTTACCTTTGTTAATTTCCCAAGAAAAACGCTTGAGGTCTTTTCCTCTCCAATTTGACCATTGATCTCTGAAGGGGTGAGAGGAGATGCCCTGTCCCAAAAAATCCTAAGCATGTTCTCAGCTTGGGTGCCTGTGCTCTGGAATCTATATCACCTCAGTTTTTAGCCAAGTGTCAGATGCTTTGCACTGGTCCAGGTAGATGACATCAACGCTGTCATGGTGCTTTTCCTGTCAATGGAACTGTTAGGTCGTGGCGGTTTGCCATGATGGCATTCCTCCTACATTCCCATTCTCAGCTACCGGATCTGTAAATGGTATTGGGAGGGGATGCATCAGGTCAAAGACTGAGTCACCCCTCAGTAGTTTCTTTCTTCCCTCTCCTTACTGAGTCACAGGGTGGGTTTTTTCATGGGGCAAGAAATTAGATTTGATACAAGAACAGTATTTTCTTTATTTAATTGTGAAAACTGAGAACCACTAAAGCCTTGAAAAGCTGGGGAGATGGGTGAGGGAGAGACAGTGTGCAATACATAGAAGCGTTGTGTTAAGCTGTAGGACTCTTATTTAAGTACAAATCAGAACACAGGGGATCATTTTTAAAATGTTTTACTTACAGAGTTAATACACTGACACTGGGATGGCACAATGGAAAATCTAATTGATCTAAAAAGATATGCCATGTTAATAGTCAGACTTACTATGTGTTGTTGGATTAGTTTTGATGCTTCTTAAAAAATCAAAGGTAAACATAACTAATTGTAATGGCATCTCTACCATACATTTAAGTATTAGTTTTCAGGGTTAGCAGCATTTGAGATTCAATGATGTTGGGGTCTACAAAGGGAACTGATAAAGCATGAAATATTTGGAGTTTGTGGAGCAGGAACAGAGCACTTGTGTTAGTTTTTCAGTAGTGAACCAGGCCTCAGCTGTTTTTTTCCAAATACTGCTAAATCTTAACGGATCCTCGATAGAAGATCTTGATTAGACACAACTAGTTATTCGTGTTACATGCATGATCCAGCCTTCCCTGTTTTAGCAGCGATAAAGCAAGCAGTTAGGTGAACCAGGTCCAACAAACACCTTGCTTGACACAGCAGCCATTTATTTTTCTGACGGATTCAATTAATTGTAGAGAGGAGCAAAAGGAAATCACTTAAAGTCTTGGCTATGACCTTACATACCTTTCTGTGTGGATGTTTATAAATCATTAAATAGTCATTGGACCTTTTCTCTCAAAGATGGCTAAACACTAATTCAGCTTTAAGCACTAGGTAAAAATCTTCTAAGAGCAGTCTAGAGACAACAAAAGAGAAACGCCAACAAAAAGGACTTCTGTATACAGTATTTTTATGACTGAAGTTACTAGGAAATGCTAGCTGATTCTGCAATTCTCAGAAAAGTAAAAACTATCTCGGTAGCTTCAAAAACCTAAAAATCATTCATTGTGTTGGTACTTCAGTTTTAATGGATAAAGCGACACAAAAAGAAAAACAGCATCATTTAGACAACTCAGAGAATTTGTTTGATGTGTAAGTTAAGAATTCTTGAAACATTTTAAAGACAGCACATCTTCTGAGCTGCCATGTTTGTGTCTTGATTTTTCAGCATCAGAAACAGCCATTCGTTTATTTTGCAAAAAGGAGGGTGTATCTATATCACATCAATGACTTCATTTTTGTAGCCCAACTTTAGTTCTTTTTTATGAGTGTTTTTTCCCAAGCAGTTAATTACTTCAGAAACTACAGGTGGAGACACTTGATAGTTTGTATGATTTCTTTCACATTAAACTGGGCTACTAGTGAGATGCCTACTGCTTTTCTAATTAATGTAAAATACAAGATTTCAAGGATTTTTTTTCTCTAACTTGCTGATGGCTCGATTGTTCTGCTCCCAGTATCTCTCTTACTCTTACAAGTATCTTCTAAGTCCCATCTGTGCCCAGGCTTTCCCTTTGTCTTGGCTAGCGCTCCTAACAACTCGGAATTGCAAATAAATTACAATATTCATTACAAATAATAAATTACAAATTAATTACAATTAATAATAGCAGATAGATGCTGCACTGCATCTGTTTGTGGAGATACTGTGGGAATATCTGTGTTGGAAAGGTTTTGAAATATGGTTTGAAGTGGGGCCTGCAGGGAGGTTGATTTTTTTTTTTTTTTTTATATAGTGTTTGCTTTACAAATTAGACCAAATACTCTAGTTCCAATTTAAGATGTATTCTTGTTCTAATTTAAGACATTTGTTGGTAGACTGACTCATTAACCAAGTTATGTTAAGCACAAGTGCATTAATAATTTACACAGTATTTACACATTTACACGGTAAATCTGTGTGGTATTGGATTAATTTTGATTCTCCTTTGAAAGTAACCCCTGATAAAACCAGTATGTTGCTCTTTTTGGCTAGACTTAAATAAGTACATTGAGTCTATTTTTTGTTCTTTATTTCGCTAAACAGAACAGTTTCATCAAAACTTACGTAAACCGTTACTTCATTCTGATTTGTGTGCTTTGTGTTATTGTGATGCTCAAATTATTTCAGATACCTTAAACATGAGAACTTCAGTTCTAGTTCTAGTGTTACTTTTGCTTCCATCTTGTTTTACTGTGAGAACTAAATATGGCAGAATCTCATGCCGAGGTATGATTTGTTCACTGGTCTTCTGCTTCAGAAATCATCACCGCATCTCCAGGCACAGATGTATTAAAGTAATATTAAATTTATTATTAAAATGTGTTAATTAACTATAATAGGCCTGCCATAATGAAACGGGAATGTAAAATCTCCCAGTTTCCTCAGGAAAAGGCTTGAAAGGCTCTGATGGGTGAACAGATGAGAATTGGCAGGAAGTTTTATGCTTTGTAAAGCTGATGCCTTACATGAAGTGTAGTAATGACATCTTCTCCTTTGATTGCTCTCCAGGCAGCAGTTGTGGTGGTATTCAACTTTGCTATGGTTCTGCTGATTTTTCCTGCTATCCTGAGCATGGACCTTTATCGTCGGGAAGACAGGAGACTGGATATATTCTGCTGTTTCACAAGGTGAGTTTGTGTAATAGACTGATGTATGAGGTGTGCATCCTGTGGTGGTCAACAACAGTGCTACTGTTCCTCCTCAGAAGTGGGAGTTCTTCATTGCAGCAGGGTCAGCATGCTGCTAGGATTTCACAGCTAGTAACTGACTTGTATTTGCCACCTTGTTTCTTGCTTGACTGAGGGGAAAAGTTAAAAAAATCTCTTGCTGCCCTCCTGTCCCTTCATTCACATTTTGACTGCTGGAGTACAACTTTTTGAAAGCAGATAAAGCGTCCACACTTCAGAAATATCTTCAAGTGTTTTTAGAATGTTAGGGGGTACCGCAAGGTGTCCAGTGCTAGCACTGAAAGACTCTACGTAACTCAGGGTACTGAGAAGCCCTACTTGCAGTTAATCACTATGTGCTAATTTTTATACTTTCTACGTCTTTAAACTCAAAATACATAAACATAATGTATAAACTATAGAATTACTTATGCTTAGCCAAGTTTTTTGTAGGACTTTGAAGAATGCAGGACCATCATTACCAATAAGTCTTCTGTTATGGCTGCAGTAGTAATTCAGAATGGTGATGCTTGTTTTTTACATTAGTTTTTGCTTTTGCCTGCAATGAAGAGGATCAGCTACGCTACTGTCACAACCAGGATATGGAAAATCCACCTTGCATCATCTTAGCCTTTTCCACCCACCTAGGAACTGACAATTTTAATGTCAAGGAGGGAAGAAAGCCCTTCGCTAAATTTGTTTTTGAGGCAGTGGTTAGAACAGGGAGTTGATCCCAAGCCAGAACTCCTACTTTCTAATTCAGTCACAGGTTCCGTGGATGGCTAAATGTACTTGAATTTTGCATCCTTCACTCTCACGATTACAGGGCAAAATCAAAAGTTGCACCAAATCTGTGTCAGAACTGAGGCCCGTTTATGTAAGAAGGAGTGCAGCTAATGAGAGCTTGTTTTGTTCACATAGGCAACATTTTGGTTCTTGTTTTTGTCAGATTTGTCGACTTGGTGAAAAATCTCTGATACTGTTTTCTATCACCAACTTGTCATTTTTCATTTACAGGAAAAAGTTTGTCTCTAGGTTTGATTATGTTTTTGGTTGGGTTTGGTTTCTGGGGTTTGTTTGGTTTTTTTTTTTAAAGAAACTACGTATCTATTGGGGTCTTGCATAGACTAAAATAAAAAGAAAGCTTCGATTACTTCTATAATTTTGTCTCCTCATGTTGCCTGTCATTCCTGGGATTTAATTCTTGCATATGTTTACTTAATTTTTAAAACATTCAGTCAGTGTATGGCAAGTGGTTTCAACCTGCCTCACAAAACTCTGAGATCTTATCCAGAAGGCCCAAATATTATTTAACAGTTACTTTAATAGTTCTAAACAGAAGAACTCAGTATGTCATGTGTTTACATTTTGATATAAACAGCTTAATTCTCAGCATGGGCATGTAGATGCAAACTCACACACATATTGTGTATTCAGACTGTGCAACTACCTGGCTATTGACCCGATTAGCATGTGTAATTAACGGAGTGGTGTGGGTAGGTGTCAGTGTCTCCAGACAGATGCTGGTTCCTTCTTTCCTGAGCACAAGACCAACGTGCACATATTCTGAGAGGCCTGCACTGTGAACTGTGTCTGAGAAATGTTCCCGAAAGGTGCAGACTAAATTTCACATAAAAGCATTACTTGATTAATATAAGCCATCTAATAGTAGTAGAAGCAGTCTCAGATGGAGGCAGGTTATCCTACCTGGTCTGCTTAAAACAAAGATCTATCTAAACATGAAGAGATGTTTTTCCCTTCTCTTGCAGTCCGTGTGTCACTAGAGTGATTCAGATCGAGCCTCAAGCATATGCAGAAAATGACAATACTTGCTACAGTCCTCCACCACCCTACACCAGCCACAGCTTTGCACATGAAACTCAGATTACAATGCAGTCTACAGTGCAGCTGCGCACAGAGTACGACCCTCACACGCAGGTGTACTACACCACAGCAGAGCCTCGCTCGGAAATATCTGTGCAGCCCGTGACAGTGACGCAAGATAATCTCAGCTGCCACAGCCCAGAAAGCACAAGCTCGACGAGGGATTTGCTTTCCCAATTCTCAGACTCCAGTATGCATTGCCTTGAGCCGCCCTGTACGAAGTGGACACTTTCATCTTTTGCAGAAAAGCATTATGCTCCATTCCTCTTGAAACCAAAAGCTAAGGTAATCGGGGAACTCTTTACCTGTTTTTAAAAAATAGGTTTCTGCCTTGCCCAGAAACAAAATTATCTTGGCAGTGGTAGTACATAGAAGGAATAAATAGAATTATTTCGGGATAGCAATTCTTCGTAATTTTACAGCTAGTTTAGTACTTTAATACTTGTATCTTGAGGGTGCTATACAGACATACTTTACAAAAATAAGGTATGGGTGAGGGTTTTGGTGACTTTCAGTAATGTAGCATTATGAACAGTGAAACCAAAGCCACTTTTGAACTTTATTGAAATATGAATCTCTCGTCCATGATGCAGAGTCCCTTCAGTAAAGCATAAATTAGGATAGCCTTGTAGTGTGTACGAGGAGGAGGGAGGGGGAACAAAGATGAAATAAAAGCTTTAAAGTAGACCGATGGGTGGACTTTGTATTGTGCCATTATGAATTGTTAGTTCCTTTAGAAACCTCAACTCAAATGCATTTCTGTTTTCTTTTACAGATTGTGGTTATTTTTCTTTTTCTGGGTTTACTTGGGCTCAGCCTTTATGGAACTACCCGGGTGAGAGATGGACTAGATCTCACAGACATTGTACCACGGGAAACACGGGAATATGAATTTATTGCCGCACAGTTCAAGTACTTTTCGTTCTACAACATGTATATTGTGACACAGAAAGCAGACTATCCAAATGTCCAGCACTTACTTTATGAACTTCACAGAAGTTTCAGCAATGTGACATATGTTTTGTTGGAAGAGGATAGGCAGCTTCCCAAAATGTGGTTGCACTACTTCCGAGACTGGCTGCAAGGTAGGAGATAATTGCATGAACTTCTTTTAATTGTGCAGTAGTAATGACTTGTTCACACAGCACAGGGAGCACCTGGGTGCTCATCTCAACTCACACGTTGTCTCTCTCTTTCTCAGCAGGTCATTTTGTGGCTAAGTTTACTTCCCAGTAAGACAGTTTTAAACCTTTAAGAGAGTATATCCGTGAGAGGCCATCTCATGCCATTAATTTCTAAGCGGCTAATGAGGAGTTCTGCTTTGTAATTAATGGCCAAATATGGCCCAATGTCTTGGGAAAATGAATGTTTGCTGAGTGTTTTGAGAACAGTAAATGTAAAGTCCCCGTCCAGCGATATATTTTGGCACAGGCTTAACTTTCAGCACATGAGTGATCCTGTTGGCTTCAGCTGGGACTGCTGGCATGAAGAAAATTCAGTGTGGCTTACGTGTTTTATTGGACTGGGAACTTACTATACATTCTAGATTTCCAGTCAAGCATCCTCCATCTTTCTATGCTGCTGCTTTTTCTGTGCTGAATTGTACCAGGGCAAGGGAATACAGGAGAAGGCACGGCCTTTCGGGTACTATGATGATAATTATATTGAAGTCAGCTAATTAAAGATAGTGTAATTACACATGTTGAGACAAATAGCTGTTTTGTACGTAAAATAAATAGTACTGTTACATCTCAGCAAATTTAACAGCTCTCTGCTGTGAGCAATCTCATTCTGCCCAGGAGTGCTTCTGTCCTACCTCTCTCTTTCTGTTGGGAGAATCTCCAGGAAGCTTTTGCCAACAGAAAAATAAATTGCACTGACCTAGTGAGATTGTAAATTTTAACCTTAACAGTTTACAGGCGACCAGTGCAGCCAGTGATTCTTAGAGAACATGTAGGTAACTGCCAGTATTTGGGGTATTTTATTCCTTCTGAAAATATGCCAGGCAATGCTGGGAAAGCAGATGCATCTAAGTGATGCATCTAAACAAACTGATGGCATTTCCTGTATATTTAATGCACTGATAAATCATGCAAAGCAGTGTGCCTTCAGCTCATGCCTTTTTTTTAAAATGGTTTTTAAATATATTGGATCCATTCATTACAGTCTACTTACTGGAAGTTTTACTGAAAATATTTTGCTTACATAAGCATATTGAGCTGTAAAGAAAGGTATTACTGGCAGGAAGAAAATTCACTATAGCTTGGGTGTTTTGCTGAGTTGAAGCCTTACTGTACTTTGTAGATTTCTAAGCAAGCATCTTTCTACAAGCTTTTCTAAATTCTCTTGTACCTCTGCTGTTTATTTTGTTCTGGGTACTATTTGTTGTTGTTCCACCAAGCCTGTGAGGGAGATGGAAATGTATGATGTTCAGGATCTTCACTTGTTAATACTGAGCCTCACCACACTCTGCCAACAATAAAGTTGGGAAGAGGTGCCTTTGGATCTCCTTGGAGTTAAATGCTGGAGTCCAGCCTACTTGGTGTTGCTTCCAGGGGTGCTTGCATTCCCATTTCCTCCTCTTCCTTCCTGAACCTTTTCCACTTTGGATGCCTCTCTGCTGTCCTCTTTGTAGTCACCTCCATGTACTAAAGACTGTTTGTGTGGTCTTGGCTGACTGCCAAGGGCTAGCACATCTCCTTCTCTGTGCTGTATGTCCATGCCTCATACAGGACCTTTCCAGACCTGTTGTTCTCTTAAGGGTGTTTCTGTTCTCATTGCCCACAGTTGCCTTTTCCCTTCCGGCCCGCACTATCCTGCCTGTCCTTCCTTGTCCTCTGATTTCCTTCAGCTAGAGGATCTGTGAGTTATCCTGGTGTACCAGTTGAGTCCATGGAGCTGAAATGTGGTACTGTGGAACAGCCAGGGGCACTACCAGGAAGCAGTGACTTGCAGTGGTTCAAATGGAGGTGCCATCCCTGTGACAGAAGGCAGACTGCTTGGCCCCTTGATCACTCACAGCTCTAGAATTAATCATTATTATTACTAGTTAGCATTTTAAGACTGTCCTTAACTGGTAGGTGGTCATGAGTGGCATTCCCACGGGCTCAGTACTGGGGCCAGGTCTCTTTAGTATCTTTATCAGTGATCTGGATGAGGAGATTGAGTGCACTCTCAGTAAGTCTACAGATCTCTCCAGGTTGGGCAGGAGTGTTGATTTGCTTGAGAGTAGGAAGGCTCTACAGAGGGATCTGGACAGGCTGGATCAATGGGTTTAGGCCAGCTGTATGCAAGGCTCCGTGCCGGGTCCTGCACTTGGATCACAGCAATCCCATGAAAGACTACAGACTTAGGGCGCAGTGGCTGAAAAGTTGCCGGGCAGAAAAGGACCTGGGGGTGCTGGTCGACAGCCAGCTGAGCATGAGCCAGCTATGTATCTAGGTGGCCAAGGAGGCCAACAGCATCCTGGCTGGTATCAGGAATGGTGTGGCCAGCAGGAATAGGGAAGTGATCATCCCCCTGTATTTATCACTGGTGAGGCTGCACCTTGAGTGCTGTGTTCAGTTTTGGGCCCCTCACTACAAGAAGGACATTGAGGTGCTGGAGTGTGTCCAGAGAAGGGCAGTGAAGCTGGTGAAGGGTTTGGAGCACAAATCTGATGAAGAGCAGCTGAGGGAACTGGGGTTGTTTAGGCTGGAGAAGAGAAGTTGTAGGGGTAGACATTAATGGTCTCTTCACCTACCTGAAGGGGTTGTAACCAGCTGTGTGTCAGTCTCTTCTCCCAAGCAGCAAGCAATGGAACAAGGACAGATGGCTTCAAGTTGTGCCAGAGGAGGTATAGATTGGATATGATGAAAAAATTCTTAACTGAAATGGTTGTCAAGCATTGAAGCAGGCTGCCCTGGAAGTGGTTGAGTCACCATCTCAGGAGGTGTTTAAAGGACATGTTGATGCTTAGGGACATGGTTTAGTGTGGTGGACTTAACAGTACTGGGTTAACTGTTGGACTTCCTGATTTTAGATGACTTTTCCAACCTAAATAATTATATCATTCTTTGAATGAGGGGAACTAAACTGTTACACTAAAAACTGTCACGCTTGTAGTTAGGTAATTATCGTGAGGTGCAGACGCTCATAGGTTAATACCCAATCTTTACCAATTGGGGCTGATGTTGAGGGAGTAGAGAGTAGAGAAGGTAGAAACAGAACTCTCAGAATTCACAAACAAGGTATGGTTTTAAGCTGGATTCAGGGAGGATGCTCTGTCAGGTGGGAATGGTCCTACTGGTCCATTTTTACATGCTGGAGGAGCAGGATAAACAGAGTAGGGACAACTTTGAACTTTGTGGCTAATTCCTGCAAACTTGACTGGGAATTCAGTGCTAGAGACTCATGGCCCAGGATGGCCTTACGACACGCACACATTTACCTGGCAGAATGAGGGAAGCAACTTGAGGGAAGCATATGAACAAAAGCCTTTTTAGGCATCCTTGGTCTTAGCTCATTTACTAATAGTGGGGTGCCTTCAGCCTAACGTGCTGGTTTTTTCAGAGGTTCCCTTATATTTTGTTTTCTGGTGTTGTATCATGATAACATATTGTCTGCTACTGAAATTTGAACAGAAGAGTTAACACTAATCGTTCACTTAAACTGGAAATGTTAACATTGTTTTTGTAAGTGACTGGATGTAAATGAGGTAGCTTGAATTCCCTGATGGCTTGTAGTTAGACATGTTTTTGCAAAGGGTAATCTTATCTGGTGTACCATGGTGCCAGCTGTTCACATGAGTCAGTAGGAATTCCTTCCTAACCCCCATTCCTGCATCCCGTAAAAGTTTGGAGGATTTCACTTTCTTCTGAATCATTAAGGAAAAGTGACTGCTGATACAGAAAAACCCAATCCCATATATAAGATTTTTTAAATTCCCTTAATTTTTATATTTCCTGCAGAAAGAGGTCAACAAGTTATTTTTATATTTCTGCCCAGAAACATTTAATTATATCCCATTTATAAAAGATTAAATGTCTTTCAGTCATTGGTATGAACAGTTTAGACTGGAATTACTGTTTGCTTTGAAAGGAGCAACTCTACTACTATTTCAGAGTGTGATGGGAAATTTTAATAATCAGAATTTTGCAACTCTGTAGAAATTAAGCACAACTGATAGTGGTTTCTTAGTATTCTTTCTGCAGACTTTCAGGTTCAGCGAGGTCAGTAATAAAATAGCCCAGAGTGTAAAGTGCTTAAGCTGGCCGAGGAGTAAAGATATACAAGGGAGCAGGGTTTGAGGGGTGACCAAATTTGTGAGAACAGGTGAGGTAGGCAGGCAAATGTGAGAGCGCTGAGTTTTTTCCTGCTACAGTAACATTAAATGTACATGCCCTTTTTTTGATGTACCTTGCAACCACAAATCTAGTATCATGTGCCTGTGGGTGTCGTTGTCGGTGTGTGTCTGTGGAGCTCGCTGACAGGGGTTGGATGTTAGTCTGGAAGCTCTGCCTCAACATGCTGTCTGTCAGCAATTTGTGTGCTCCTCCTGCTGAAGGGGAACAGTTGTACTGCAAGTTAAGGTGTAAGGTGGTCTCCTTTGCCACATGTGTTTTTCAATAGCCTCCTCCTAACTTGCCAGTCATCTTTCAGGTGACTGGTGTAGTAGCACAAGTGCTCTCGCCTGGCTACTTTCTGGAAGGCTGACATGGAGCCCAACTTGGCACAGAGGGGATGGACTGGTAATTTTCTACATCCTAAGCAATGTTTTCCCTTCTGCAAGGGCACCAGCAGACAGTGTTCTGTGGCTGCCAGAGAACCTGTCCTCCTCCAGGGCAGGTGCTGGAGGACTGCACGCGAAGATCGGGCAGGCTACATTCATGGCTTGGTTCTCAGCCTGTTGGCTTCATGAGTGGATGTAATTTGGCAGGATGACACAGGAGGCTGTTTTCTAAGGGAGGGGGGATGGGTTTGTAAACGGGAGCCTGTACTTGGGCCCAGAGGCGGTGTTAGCCAGTAGCTTTTTCCCTTCCAGCTCTCTTATCTCCATGCAGATGTAGCTAACCTATCTGATCTGTAATGAGGGTTTTCATTACGGCTCCTCGGCACAGCTGTGAGGTGGGTCGGTGATTTCCTCCACCACCGCCGCTCCCCCGGCCTTTTCCTTCCCTTCTCTGGACATGCGGTTTGTCATCTGCTTGCACAGAGCCTCCTTGTACTGGGCTGTGGCTTCCTGTACTAAATCTGATCCAAATTTGTGCTGTGAGGTATTCCCTCCCCCTTGAAGGGTGGCAAAGAGGAAAATAACAGTTGAGAGTGAATAGGTGTTGGCTGTGATCTTTACATGTGCTGGCAGCAGATCCCACGACTTGTATTAGCTGCACAAGTTGAACAGATGGAACAAATTGACAAAAGCGTGTTCACTCACGCTGTGCTTGAGGAGCAGCTGAGTTGCTGTTTGAAGTTGAAAGTTTGAGTGTGTTTTTTTTTCCCCTTGTAGTGAAATTTCTGGTTATATCGTAGAAGCTATTGCCTCAGTGCTCTGCAGTAGCCCAAAACAGTTAATGAGAGCGGTGTGTGTCCTCCTCTGTGGCTCAGTGCACTTGGCCAGGGTTTTGGTGAGACAGAGGAAAGTATGGAGAGTGTTTCCCTTCTAGACAACAGACTAAATGCCTCCTCTGGTTTTTAGCTCCATGGTAGACAGTGAAGTTGGATCAGAGGTTTTATGTTCTGTCATCATCCAGAGCAGGGCAGGACTGGCTTTGTTTTGAGGAGGGTACGTGTGAAAGGAGGAGGTGAAAAGGAGTTTTGGGTGTGATGATTCTGGAATTGTGGTTCACAAGTAAAACTGCTTCTTACTCTAGACTGTCTGAACTCTTCCTCTTACACTTCTCCAAGCAGAGCACAGGCTGGTCTCAAAGGCTCTGAGAAGGATGCCAGATCAGAGCATCTTAATGCCATCCAAGATCTCCTCTTTGCCTCGAGGGGAATGGGTTTACACCAGTGCACATTGGATCTGCAGCTTACTGGCTCAGATTTGCTGGTCTGCACAACATGGGGAGACTCTGGAGGCTTCTCCCACTTTCTTGCTCTCCATGTCTTTCTTTGGGTCAAAACTGGAGATACAACTGGTTCTTTTACCTTTCTACACTCTTGACAGTGAATTAGGAGCCTCAAATTTAGGAGGTATCAGGTGGATAATTTTAGTCCTGGTTCAGCTAAGACTCATTATTCTTTTTTCCTATATATTTGTTTCTAAGTGATGGCTTACCTGCTTGTTCTGTCTTCCCTGTGCCTCCCTTAACCCTTCAGGACTTCAGGATGCATTTGACAGCGACTGGGAAACTGGGAAGATCACTTACAACAATTACAAAAATGGATCAGATGATGCTGTTTTGGCTTACAAACTCTTGGTACAAACAGGCAACCGAGCAAAGCCCATTGACATCAGCCAGGTACTGTATCAGAGTCCATGCTGGTTTATACAGGAATACCTAAGTCATCAGGGGCGGGGAGAGGTGCAAAGAGCACGTCAGTGTGTTCTTTCATCTTGATGAATTGAATGCCAGAGTTACACCTTGCTGCATGGCCTCACTGACTTTGCTGAAGCTGCTTGTTAGCTGCAGCTTGGCCTGTGTTGCAGGGTCTTCAAAATCAACACTGGGAAGGGCTGCTATTGATTATTACTGGTTGGCGTGTGTTTGGGGCTGCTCCTGTGTGAGGCACACTCGGTTCCCACTGCAGTTGTTGTGAAAAAGGCATCCATAGGTATCTGGAGCCTGGTCCTATGCCAGACAGAGGCAATGTTAGCCTCGTTAGCCCTCAGTGGCATTGTTTCTGATTTGAATCAGATTGCCTTAGAGGGTTGACCTTTGCTCAGCTTTCTGCTGTGGCTTTGTGTCTACCATTTGCAATAATTTGGTTAGTTCCTACCAATTTATGCAAAACATGACATTTAAAAAAAGGTGTCAGTGGATGTTTGTGAAAGGAGACTGAGATCATTACATGCAGCATCATATCCTTCTACCAAATACAGCTATGTTGTTGTAGAACTAAGAATGGCAGTAGTTTGAGCTGCCTAAATAAAGTATGTATGAGGTTTTTTGCAAGGTTATCACAGCATATGACTACATTCACTGTTAGTCCTTGGTAGATGGAAATACATTAGGTTTGACTCCATACCGTAAAATTAAATTTCAAACCTCTGAGAAGAAATTCTGCCATAACCTAACTTCTATTCTAGAGTCATCATTGACTGGCTGTGCTTTCAGGCAGAAAAGTAGTCTTTCTAATGAGCTTCTTGGCAGATCTGCTTATTGTCTTTCTTTTTTCCTGGCATTAAAGGTGACAGATTTACAGAGTACATTGTTCAAAGTTACTATGGTGTGTAAAACACACTGCTGTATAGCAACATGCAGCATGCTGTCAGGTCTGAATGAAGCTTCAGCTATGAATTAAGTGAAGAAAGGGAGTTGAAGAGAAAACCTTCAGTGAGATTTTGTTTAGCTGAGAGTACCAGGTACTCTGTGGAACAAATGCGATTGGACTGCAGCTGCTGATATAATTTCCTGTGCCTGGGAGGGAGAAAAGTGTGGTGCACCCACAGGGGCTGAGCGCTGTACTATGCAGTTCCAGAGACAGCTTGAAGACATACAGTTGTTGCATATCCTGTGGACTAATTGAATCCAGATCCTTGGAATCCAGCTTTTTTTTTTTTTTTAACTGCTGTCACTGTTGTTTTTCATTTCATTAAAAAGACCTGAAACTGGAGCCGAGCCAGAATTTTAAATAAACAAAACAAAAAACCCCAGTAATACTTTTCACCCACAGAGTCCTCTGTCAGAGCTCTAGCTGTGCAGGATTTGGCTACAGAACCCTAGAAGTGCACCACTGCTGTTTACCCCACAGATGCATTTGCCCACAGTGACCCAAATAACACAGGGCACTCGTCTGCTTTCTTGATGCTGGGCATTTTCTGAATACATAGGTCATAGGAGGCAAGTGTTAGCAAAATTTATACAGATGTTGTTTTATTTTTATAGCTCTCCTCCATTTACTGGGTGGCATTTCCTTCAGTGTTAACAACAGAGGTTAACTGCACACAGACATGTACAGGGACTCTTGCCAGGTTTTCTTTCCCCTTTCTTTAAATATGTTTCTCCAACTTGGTTGTTTTTCACTCTTGGCTGCAGGCTTTCAGAGTTTGGATTTAATTGGTTCAGTCTATTCTGGAACCGTCTGTTGATTTAGTGGTTATTGTAAATATTATATGAGTACTAATTTATAAAATAACCACTTTCTACTGTCACTGTGATTTTTTTAGATTTTTTCCCCCGTTGCCAAACAATAGTTTACTGATCAGTCACTGCACGTGACAACTCGTACCCTTCTTGCTGTTCCCCTCCTGTGTGCCTGCTGCATCTCCAGGCCTTTTGGTGACAGCTTTTACAGCAAGAGCCCCAAAAACAAAACCCATTCTGAAAGGCTTCTAATTTTTTTCCATTTTGCAGTTGACTAAACAGCGTCTGGTGGATGCGGATGGAATCATTAACCCAAATGCTTTCTACATCTACCTGACAGCCTGGGTTAGCAATGACCCTGTGGCCTATGCTGCCTCGCAAGCCAACATCCGGCCTCACCGCCCAGAGTGGGTCCATGACAAAGCAGACTATATGCCAGAAACAAGGCTGAGAAGTAAGTAGCGTTTCATCTTAATGTCTTATGGTTTATATAAAGTGCCCCCACCCCTTCCTTCAAGAACCAGTAACTCTGGAGTTGGCTGATGCTGCACAGGGCTCAGAAGCATAAACAGGGCAATATATCGTGTTACGCTTCAGCCTCTGGAGACCCATGCACCATTGCAAATATGGGACTGATGCAGGGGTTTATCATGTTAAAAAAGTGAGGTTTATAGCAGTTTAATGGCATAAAAACTTAAGAGTTAGCATTGCTTTTTAGTGTCTCCTGATAGTTCTGTCTGTGAGACAAAACTGGAAATGGCATGAAATTCCTCCCTGTGTCATTCTGAAATTTCATCACAGAGATTTTATCATGTTATCCTCAGCTCTTAACACCAAAGGGATTTTTATCAAGTGAGCTCCTACGTTAAGCTACCACTACTGATACAATACCAAAGCTGTTTAGGTAGGGGAGCGGTCCTGTTCCATGCCATTCACCATTTCCTGAGCAGCAGTGCCTATTCTTGCAGCTTTGCTTTAGCTTGGGATTTATTGGGAGGATTGCTAGTTGGACACCAGTGGGGAAGGGGAGAGGACTGGTGCTCTTGGAAACGTGATTGAGTAACCAGCTAGCCGTGCTTCAGTGTATCCAAACCCTAGAGCATTGTGGCAGTCAGCCAAGTCTTGTCTTAATGAAAATTTATAGTTGAGATTATAATAGGACAAATCATGTTTAGCAAGTCAACTGAATGACCCTGCAGGGTCTGGAACACACAACGGCAGTAACAAAATGCTTGTTGTGGAAGGGTTGTTCTTTTTTTTTTTCCCTTTGTCATGCAGTAGACTTAGCATTACACTCAAAAAGAAGTATGGGGGGGAGTATTGGTTTGTCAGGTTATTAAAGGATAAAAAGTTAGGTATTTGCTCAGTAAACAAATATTTTTGTGCTAGGTTTTTTTCCCTAGTAATTTGCACCAGTAATATAACGTGGGTTTCTGAATCTGACCCACACTATTCAATGGAAATCTTAAAAATCAACCAGCCCACTCGAGCGTAATTTTTTCTCTAATTTTGTATCAGTAGACCTGAATTAATCTCATGAAATGTCCTTTGATTTCAAAAGAACTGCACTTGCATTAGAGAGCGTTGGGATAAAATGTTTGAGATTATGTGATCTTCTGCTTTATAGTGTAGTTAGGGATTTTTGGGCAGGTACTCAGTAAAAGCGATGCGGCACTGATGAGGATTAAATACATCTGTTAAAATTACACAGAGTTGTTGGGGACTTGTAGCTTGTGTTCAGCCCATTGCACTGCATGATAAAACACAGTAATCTCCTCTGCTGCTTCAGCTTTTGATTTAGTGGGGTATTTTTAAAATGTCACTTGTTCCAAAGAAGTAAGATTAAATCTCAACTCCTTTAACCATTTTGGTGTGAGAACAAAGTGCTTTGTTAATCCTGCTCTCTGCATATCTCCTTTCCAAACACGTGTTTTAACAGTGCTGTCCTTTCCCTAGTTCCAGCAGCTGAGCCCATAGAATACGCTCAGTTTCCTTTCTACCTCAACGGATTGCGTGAAACTTCTGACTTTGTGGAGGCTATCGAGAAAGTGAGAGCTATCTGCAGTAACTACACCAGCCTGGGGATCGCCAGCTACCCAAATGGGTACCCGTTTCTCTTTTGGGAGCAGTACATTGGGCTTCGCCACTGGCTCCTCTTATCCATTAGCGTGGTTTTGGCTTGCACGTTTCTGGTGTGTGCCCTCTTCCTCCTAAACCCCTGGACGGCTGGAATCATTGTAAGTTTATTATAAGGGTCTTTGTTGAAGTCAAATTCCTTTCAGCATAGCTCTTGCTGTAGTCGGGAAGGTTTTGTTTATGTCTGGGCCTCTGGTGGAGTATGTATATTGCATCACTCATTATATATTTATTCAACTTGAGGGGGTAGGGTTCATGCTAAAGGTACAAACCTTAATAACCTTAATCCTTTGGCCACCTTTTTTTGCAGCTTTAAAGGTTTTTTTAGAAAGGTACCTAAACTTTTGCCCTTGCTCAGATGCATGCTAACATGAGAAATAAAGACACGGAGGAAAATTAGGAGCTTTATTACAGTTATTTCTAATGATTTGTTCTCTCTCCCTTTTATCAGACGTAGTTATTTTTCAAGGCAGTTGCTTGTGACTAACTTGCTTGTAAATTTTCCCACTGATCTCTGAATGCAGTCTTTCTGGAAAAACTGAAATGGTTATGTTGTACAGTACCCACACTGTGGAAAGAGTGTAGCCGAGCTTTTGAGGAGAAAGAGACATAAAATTATAAACTGAAGAGAATACTCCTCCGTGCTTTCTGCAAGGCACCATAAGCCTCTCAGTAAACATTCAAGTTAAATTGAATGATGATGTTCCTATGTTTAAATTCCATAAACTATCCTATGGTTTATAAAATGCCAGAAGTAGAAAAGCGTAAAACAGTTACTAGTTTTTTGTAATGTACGTTTATACGACAGGTATGTTAAAAGGTAAATGTTTAGTCTAGAATATTTTTCATAGCACTTAATCAAGCAATTTATGTTATTACTCTTGATTCATTAGCTTATAAAATCATTTATTGTAGTGCATACTTTTTTCCCTTGGAAAAGGCGTGTATGTTCAGAGTCCACCATTGCTTTTATGTCTATCTTTTTTTCCTGCTTGGCTTCGCAACTTTTAAAGTTGATTCTACAGATTTCCTCCCCTCCCTTTTCCTCAATTTTTTTTACAAGGTAGATGAAAGAAAAATAAAAGCTTTCCCCTAGATTTAACTGTTCACTTTGTCTGTGTCAATCCTTCCAAGTATCTTAAAAGCTCAGAGCCTCTCTGTAACCTGAGACCCATCAGCTGATCATGGTACTCATTTTCTTTGAGTCTTTAAACCTACTTAAAAGTCATCCTCACTAATATTCGCAGTTCTACAAAAATAATCCCAATACAGATAAGTCAAAGTTACTTTTTCTGGAAGGATTGGCCAAGGAATGGGTGAAAAAAATAGGTTTACAGGACTATGCATGATAAGGATGAATAAATTGTTACAGATCGCAGATAAATTGTAGCCAATGCAAAATTGAGCATGTTCTGTTAACTGTTTCTTAGGAGTATAATTTCCACAGCCTTCTTACAAAGTAGTTGACATTGAGCACAAGGAAACAAGGGAAAGTGTCCTGTTGTAGGGAAGATGGGTTGGTTTTGTGGAGTACGTTTTATAATCACCATGTCGTTTTGCAGTATCTTTCTCTTCATTTGTTTGGAGTATCAGAAGTTGCTAACAGCTATTTGAAATCACGTAGGTGGTGGTGCTGGCTTTGATGACCGTGGAGCTGTTTGGCATGATGGGTCTAATTGGAATAAAGCTGAGTGCAGTGCCTGTGGTTATCCTGATTGCTTCTGTTGGCATTGGCGTGGAATTCACTGTTCACGTTGCTCTGGTACGTAAAAATGAGTAAGCATTTTCAAAATATTTTAAAGCTAAATGGTGGCAATGTTACGAGCACAAATCCTTACTCAGTCTCCTAGGTCAGTGGTGTGATTCTCAGAAGGAACTGGGACACAGACAGTTTTGTGTGCCATTCAGTTTGTCTTGATAGAGTGGATGTGTCTTGACAAAGCAGTTCCTAGATACTGAGTCAGCATCCTGGGAGATATGAGGGGGTACATTACCTGTGGTATCTTTGTCTGAGTGATGCAAATATGTAAATAAACCAGAGCCCTTAATGTACCTTACTTCAGTCCAGACTCTTCTGGTCCTTGTCTGTGGCCTCAGTGCTATGTAGCTGTTTGTTCCTTTTGTGTTCTGTATCTTGTGGAAGAGAAGCCTTTAAGGGGGATTTTCAAATTTATATACAGGGTCATTTGATCTCTGTGGACCACTACAATTTGAATGTATTTGGATTCGTTTTCCACTTCAAAAATCTTAACCTTCTTTTTAGAACCGATCAGCTATTAATAGTGGGCACAAGCATGCAGTCCACAGGCAAATGATCGTCCAGTGTGATGAGGAGGAGCAGAGAAGGGAAAAAGTATGTTTTATATGACATTCTCCAAGGTTAAGTGGACAAACCTAGAGTGTAACTACTCACCCAGAACCTGACCTGTAAATATGCATAGAAATGGCAGTGTGCTTGCAAGGGGGCAGTTTCGGGTGTTCAAGACAGACAAAACTCATCTTGCTTTACTTGGTGACAAGGAGCAAAGGGCTGTTTTTCGGTGTTCACATTTAACGTCAGCACTGATCTTTCCAATATTTTACACACTCAGCACAAGTCATTTTCCTATAAGGCTATTCTAATTGATACTTCAGAAAAATTTAAGAATATATATAATTGTCTTCATGGGTTTGAATTTTATGTTTTTAAGGAGTAGGGAACGATAATACAATTTCAGGGAGGAGCTGCTTTGTAATCTATCATAATCTTTAGTATAAGTTCTGTAGGAGTCCAAACAAGTGAAGGGAGTGGGATGGAAAGTGGTGGTGAGATCAGATGGGAATGCAGTGGGCCTTTTAGACTCCAAAGGAGAGCATCTGGTGACAATTGAACAATGAGAACTAATGGGGACCTTAGCACACTGGACATGGCCAAATACTGGGACATGTTGTAGGTGATGTACAGAGCCAGGGCACATAAAACAGGAGAATTTAAGAAAAATTCTAGAGAAAGTAGAGTGAGTTTAAAAGAGCAGCAACTGGATCCGTGAAGCAGTGACATCTTTTTTTTTTTCTCCCTACTGCTATGCATAGTTAGGCTTTTGGAGGTGAAACCATTTCCTAGGGCTTGCAGGAGTTTGGAAAATGTCAGAAACTATTGGTGTAGAAGAGGAAGAAAGGAAAGACGGTTTCTTAGAATCAAAGATTTAAAATGGGAAAATGAATAGAAAAGGACAAAACACTTTGTTTCTAAATGGGAAGAAACTAATTTACAGGACTTTATATACAGATGTTTATATATATATATATATATATATATATATATATATATATATATGTAATGTCACCTGTGGCTGAATGTCTAATGCCAAGGAAACTGAAAATTGCATTTTTTCACGCTGACTCTGGAGTCAAGAAATTTCAGATGCAGGCTTTAAATAAAAGAATGCTTAGTAGACCTCAGATGATAGCAGCAGCACTGACCTTCACAGAGCTTCTGCATTTAAACAGTCAAACCAGTGTTGCGTAAACAAAGGCAATGCTGGAACTGCTGAAACAGAACTTAATTGAACTTATGTCTGAGTTCTGTGCTACCGCTTGTCAGTTGTGACATCATTTTTTAAATTCTGAATGGATAGTAGACTCTTGTATTATGCATACTTGACTTATGGACATATACATCTGCTTATATAACTTGTTAATATGTTTGTGGATCAGATGCCATAGCTCCTAATCACATGAGGTGTCTCACTGACAGCTGCCTTTACCCTGAGGGAGATTCTTTATCCATTTACGTTTATGGGAATCTAAAATGCCCTAGACATATTAATTTTTCCATAGACCACTCTTAATCCAATACTAATGATGAGTGGTTTGACTACCCAAGGCAGTGAGCTTTGGGAATCTCACTGCACACATACCCATTTTAGGTCTGTTTGTCTCTCCAAATAACTTTTTAATGTGTTGATTATTTCACCACGAATTTGTCAGATAAGTAAAAACGAGCAGCCAGAGAAGAGAGACTTAAATTGCCGGAAGACAACTGCTCGAGCTTGTGTCTTAGTAGGCAGTAGGGAATTTGCCAAAGAGAGTGGACTTAGAGATCACAGGAGGAAGATCAACCAGCTTCTTGTCTTTTTACACCCATTATGTCATACACAGGGAAGACTGATTCATATGGAACAACGGCATTTTGAGTGTTCTTGATACAGTTTGCTCACCGTGGGGTTGGGAGGGAGGAAGACATTTCACTAGTCATACTGTTGCTCAGGCACTGCCATTTTCAGCTCTATTCCTAAGGCAGCTTTGTCTGTAAAGGCCTGCTAACTTTAAAATAATACAGTCACACATTTATTTTGAGTTAAATACATATCTTAAAAAAAAAAAAAGCAGCAGCACACAGTTCTGTGTTGCTTCCTACCAGGCCTGGTGAGTGTGCTGACAGCTTTCCATCAGTTGGGTGCTTCCTGTGTGTAAGATCTGGTGGCCAGGAGCCTGGAACCAGTGAGAAGAAATGCACTGTACCGATGGACAGTGCTTTGTAAAGGGACGGGAGGACCCCATGCGCTAATAAATGCTGCTGTGGGCGTCACCATGTACCTGAGCTGAGGCTACCAGCCCCTGCTCCATGGCAAGCCTGTGGGAAAACCTGCATCAGTACTGGCTGTTCCTACAGCAGACTTCCTGTGATAGCTGTGGAGGCCATGGCCCCACGCGGGTGAGAGGACTGGCCCTGTAATTTTGACACCTGAACTGCTTTCACCCTGAAATGAATTCTTTGCAGGTGGAGCGAAGGAAAGCTGGAGGCAAAAGCCCACTGAAGCAAGTGGGCATTGTTTCCAAAATTGTTATTGTGGTGTGACTCCATAATCAATGCTTATACTCTGGTTGCATGACTTCAGCAGCACCTACATGGTATGACTGCAGAGTCCAGGCCTTCTCCGCGCAGTTGGCCAGCTGTAGAGATACTTTAATAAACTGTAGTTTGAAGTAATTAACCGGTGAAAAACTGCGTGCTACGAGAGAGGCTGTTGGGAAGGTTGTACGCATCTGTCTAATGAAATGGGTTTTATTGTTCTACAGGCGTTTTTAACTGCCATAGGAGACAGGAACCATAGGGCTGTCCTTGCCTTGGAACACATGTTTGCACCAGTGCTGGATGGGGCCGTGTCCACTCTGCTTGGAGTGTTAATGCTCGCAGGGTCAGAGTTTGATTTTATTGTCAGGTAAAGTATTTGTGTATGCCTTGACTTTCTTTTTAAAATAAAAATAAGCACACTTTTATTTTTTTGTCACTTCAGCATATCTGTCATTTTATTACTATGCATGGTGTGTCAAGCATGCTTACGTCATGGCCCTGCTTTCCCTCTGTTTTATTAACTCCTTGTTACTTGCTAGACACAGTAGTGTTTCCACTGCTGGTATTAAAATGTGTTCCAGGAAAATATGACACCCGGCATGAAAAAACACACAAAAATGTCCCTCTTTAGCAAAGTTTGCTAATTCTGGGTTTGAGTCAGCTCAAAGCATCTGCTAATGTCAGCATTAGCTGGGTTTGACCTTTAACCTGTAGGTCCTCCAGACGTCTTGTATGCACAGCAGAGGACACATGAACCTACAAATACGCTGCAACTGTGCTGCAAGTGACTCTCTCCGGGCCTTCTCCTTCTATCGTTACATGAGGCTTACAGTGATGTATAACAGAGAGAGGTAAAAAAGCCCTGTTTGGGAGCTGGGGAACCATAAGCATGAACACAGAACTTCATATTAAAATTCTGTAAAGCAAAGCCTGAAGGCCCTTCTGTTTAGAACTACAGGCAGGCTGTTTCTTGTGAATTTAATTAAGAATGTGAGTTCGGCAAGTATGAGAGGAAAGCAAGTTTTTCGTTGAGGGGAATTTGAGAAGTGCAGTGAAACAGATCCTATTCTATTCCAAACAACCTGTGGAGCTCTGCAGAGTGGCTAATCTTAGAAGTAACACAGGTTCTTTGTGGCAAACTACGGCACGAAAAAAAAACCTAAAAAATTCAAGCCCTAAAATGGAACTGATGCAGAACTGGGCCAAATAAAAATGCTCTGAAAGATGACTTAACTACTTAGGTAGACATAAGCTGGATAGATGACTAGACTTAACTGACATCTATTTGACAACAAGAACAACAAAATGTCAAAGGCAGGAACTGAGAGAATGGCTGCTAAATCTCATCAAGATTTTTTGTTTATGTATGTAAGAGATTTGAAGAAAGAAGTCATGAAAGGTTTCATTTTCCATGTGAAACCTACATGAGGATTATTACTGTACAGATATTGCCTGTCCTGAAATAGAAGGTTGGTTGTTTTGGGTTTTTTTCCCCTAGGTCAGCATATTTCATATATTTTATTGATGTTGAAGAAATAAGGTAAAATTATTCTATTAGGACCTGATCTTGTAAGGGTTGGAACACTTGGACGTATAGGTTGCTTACAGATTTAACCTGTAAGATTTACAGGGGTACATTTGGTCATCTGGTGTGCTACTTTCTTACTCAACAGACAAGATTTTGGCAAGCATATTTTTGTGTCATAGCAAATGGAAGATTGTAGCAACCCTTCACACCAAATTTGGATTGGATGTTCTCTCAGTTTATAAAATGGGGCTTTCAACTTTTCAACTTGCGTTATTTTACTTTTTTTGGCCATCAGTTTCTCATTTTCTAGCACAATCTGACTGTAGTTTGCCTTGTTTGAAAAATAAAATAAAACAAACTGTGGGAGCCTGAGTATTGTTACAGTGGGTGAAGAAGAGTCCAAACTTCCGGAAAGCGATAGATTAGTCCAGCAATGTGGAAGATTAAGTAAATTAACAGACATTGTATACATCAAGCGGTCAGGGCTATAATCCTCCTGTTTATCCTAGCATTAGATGGATGAGATGCAAATGTTTTTAATGCCTGTTGTTGATCTCTGTCCCACTATAAAGTTCTGGTGGTTTATGTTAGTGGAGTAGATTGGCTTGCTGATTTTTTGCTAATGCAGATCAGAAATTCCCAAATGTTTACAATAGCAGGATACTTGTAGTTTTACAGGAGTCTGATATATTTGATCAGATGTGGAAACAGGGAGGCAGTAAAGTTTGTTGCCAGCTAGACAATGTCATCAGCGGACCCATTAGTAGCAAACTTGCCCTCCGTTCTTCTCCTCTGCCTTCTCCTCCAGGAATTTACCAAGACTGAGTCCTTGAAATCATTAGTTACAAGGCAGCCTTAAGTTTAGTCTGAGCCCCAGCTGTGCCGAATACCAACTAGCGAGGCTTTCCTTTCACTGACAGGTTTACCTTGGTATTCATGAAGGATCCCAGACCTTAGCCCTTAGTGGTGGGAAAGGACAACCACTTGTGCACTTTCCTCTTCTTCCATAGTCCTTGGGCCTTTATGTTTGAATTGGCTGACGCAAAACAAGAGTATTCAGAGATGCTAAATTGTTCAACAAAAGATTAGCCTGCAATGCAGCTCTGCCATTGTGGAGCGCTCTTACTCAGTACAATGCTGAAGCTTACTAGAGAATGGGCAGCATTTTCTTTGCAGAAAGCAGGTTCCTGTGTTGTAAAAAGGTTGCAATTTGAGCTATTTGGTAAAACTGGAACTCACAGAATTCTAGGCAGAAAGTTGTGATTAATGAACAGCAAGGGAAACCCTTACCTGATACACTGGAGATTTAATTAGAGATTCTGCTGTAAGATGCAGAAGCATTTCACAGTGGATTAGCTGCTGGGAGAAGAGGGCTTCTTTTCCTTCTGGGCTAAATTGTTTAAATTCTACACCCTTCACTTCATTTGTTTGCTTCTGCTGGGTTTTCACTAATGGGGGCCCCTTTTCATTGTATTTGTGCTTTCAATCCATTCAGCTATTCACTGCACATTCCATATTTTTGTGTTTGTGTAACACATTCATAAATAACATTACATGCTTCCAGATTCTGGGAAATTAACAAATGTAATTTTTTTTTTCTTTTTCTTTCCTTTATCAACTAACACTTTGGGTTGTGGAATGTAGCTTCTCTAATTCAAAAGGTAAAAAATCCTGTATCTATATACGGAAAGTGATATAACTGTTAGCACAATCTTAGCAATATTTTAGATTCAATTTAGTATACCTGTTATTTTAACATATTCAGGAGTAATTTGCAATCCCTTATTTCTCACAACGTTTCTGGCAATTCTCTCCTCTGAACCCCTCAAACCCTACTTCAGGTATTTCTTTGCTGTTTTGGCAATCCTAACCATTCTGGGAGTTCTCAATGGATTGGTGCTGCTTCCTGTTCTTCTCTCGTTCTTTGGACCATACCCCGAGGTCAGTAAAATTAATGGTGAACAGAAGAAATAATACCTTCTATGCACCCCTGTCCCCCAGATCACCCCAGTTTCTTTTTTTAAACTCTGTTTTTTAAACCCTATTGGATTTTTTTTGTTTGTTTTTAAGTTTCTTGCTCCACGTTTTTCATTTTGGTTTGGTGGTTGTTTTTTTTTTTTAATCTTTATTCAATGTGCTATTTGTTATTTAGTTGATACTTTTCTGCTTAAGCTTTTCAGTGCTTTTTGTGTAAGATTTTTTCAGAGGCTGCAGTCAGCAAACTTGATACAAGTGTCGAATGATTTATGCTTTTAAAAGCATAATGTGATATGCAAACTGGTCTGTAAAGTAAGGGTTTCACCCAGAATTTTGCAAAAGACAGTTCATTTTGTACACATACTTTCTTTTTTTCCCTAATTCACTGCCTCTGTTGCTTTCCTCAAAACATTTAACTGAGCAGACCACCAGGAAGGCCTGTGTGGACCAACATACACCAGTGGTGGTCCACAGACCACACCTTGATAACCATGACAGGTCTGACAGAAGGTTCCCCCCTGTCCAGTCGCCCCTCCCTGCGGTACACTCTTGGCTTGTGCAATGTTTTTGATGGCTAGAAGGCTTCACTTAGGTGTCGATGACTTTATGGTATAAAGCTCAAGTCCAGCAAAAAAAAGAAAGGATTCACAGATACCAAATTGCACATTGCCTGCTCTGCAGTTAAGACAATTACCGTGTTACACAGGGCTATCCTTGTCATGTATGAGCAGAATCGGTGTGTTGTGTGCTTTATGGAGGGAGTGTGTATGTGCAAGAGTAGAACTGAAGTTATGTACCCAGCACTAGTAATATTTCCACGTATTTTTTTTAGTATTAGTAAAACCGTTTTGACAACAGTGTGTAAGTTCTTACATTCTTAACTATATATATGACCTGCCTTTTACTCAAGCAATATATATGTACATGTGCTATTCCCACATACGTTGCTGTTATGCATGTGTCCATCAATTTGCAAACAGACACTGAACCATACTACACATACACATTTAATGTGATTTTATGAAATCACTGTTAATGTATGCTGAAGGGGGGAGTCCACGATTTATATTTATATTTATATTTATATTTATATTTATATTTATATTTATATTTATATTTATATTTATATCTATTTGTAAGTGCAAGTACACACATGCACACGCATGCACGCCCTGAGACAGTGATGCCCCGAAGAGTCCATGTAATCCTCCTTACATATGTATCCATGGGTGGAGATATGTCATTTTCCCTTTCATTATTTTTTTCAGTTCAGTGTAAGTGTGGATCAGAAAACACGTGCTATGGTTCTTGTGGCATGGGAGGGTGTATTTGGCAGAAGAACGTTTGTGTCGAGCACTGATGATGAAAAGGGTAATGGTAATTGAGTGTGACTGCATGTGATGTCATTACCAGGTTTCCCCAGCCAATGGACGGAACAGATTGCCCACACCGTCCCCTGAGCCTCCCCCCAGCATTGTGAGGTTCGCACTGCCACCCGGGCACACAAATAATGGGTCAGATTCCTCTGATTCAGAGTACAGCTCTCAAACCACGGTGTCCGGCATCAGTGAAGAGCTTCATCAGTATGAGGCCGCCCAAGGCCCTGGGGCACCGGTCCATCAGGTGATAGTGGAAGCCACTGAGAATCCTGTCTTTGCAAGATCCACTGTGAGTAGCTCACGTACTGACTGGTAGGAGGGCAAGAGGAGTGTTTGGGAATTTTCCCATCTATGTCCATTTATTTCTATGGAAGGCTCTTTGGTATTTCTGGCTGATGATGCTTTGTGCCAA
Source organism: Porphyrio hochstetteri (assembly GCA_020800305.1). Taxonomy (NCBI): domain Eukaryota; kingdom Metazoa; phylum Chordata; class Aves; order Gruiformes; family Rallidae; genus Porphyrio; species Porphyrio hochstetteri. The sequence continues at coordinate 47,219,488 of CM036938.1, read as the reverse complement.
AACTTGTAAGCAAGGACCCTTGTCTTCTCCTTTAGAGTCAAGTTGTGGGGAAAATGATGATACAAAAGCTTTGGCATATGTAATTGCTGTTCCATTATTGGCACCAGTCAGAGAGCTCTCTGACCGTCTGATGAGTGTTCTGAGAGAGAGAGAGAATGGAGAGAGATTAAAAGATCAGTCCTCTTCCACACAGCTCCTTGTGGATTACCGTCTCATATACCTCTCTCTGACAGTGTATTTTTGGGAGAAGGGTTGCTAGACCCAGAAGAAAACAGTTTCAGGGCTGTGCAAAATCTTGGGCGTGTTGCATCTCGGTACTGGGTTGGCATAACTGCGATTTCAAAGGAAAGTGAAAAAGCTCTGTCTCCTACCCCTGCTGATGCTGCATGCTGAGCTGCAATGCGGATCTGTTTTTGTTCAGCAGAGGCCTAGAAATAGGTACAAGCACGGCCACATTTGAAGTTGGTCACGGTTTATTGACTGATGTGGCCGCTGCGCTTCACGCTTTTTACAGAAATCAGAAAACAGATTCCTACAGTCTATACAAACTACCCCGCTAACATCCTGTGTAGGTACCCTGCCTGGAATAGAGCCTTTTCCAAATGCCTGCAGTTCTGCCTGTTGAATGAGGTAGGATCAAGTGCTTGTCACCCATCCCTTTTAAAAGGTGGGCCAGTATGTAGGAGGCTTACAATAATGTTTTCAGTTGTCACCCTCTGTTTTTCTGAAGGCATGCTTTTCAGTTTTTAATGACTTCAGACAAAAACTATCTGGAAAAAATCAGCAGTTGTCAGACTCCAGAACATTACCTTTGTGGAGTTAGAGCCAGGAACAGCATCATTATAATTGTTCTCAGCATAAAGTATAACCGAGCGTGGTATCTGTTTGCCTGGCTCTGTCAGAGGTGTAACCATGCATCTTTCTTTCAGGTGGTTCAGCCAGAGACGAGGCATCAGTCGAGTCCCAGATTGCAGTCGAATCCAGAGTCCAGCATGCAGCAAGGGTGGCGTCAGGGCAGACAACCCAAATGGGAAGCGAGGGAAGGGCAGCGACCACCTCCGTACCGCCCTCGCAGGGACGCTTTTGAAATTTCTACTGAAGGGCATTCAGGACCCAGCAATAGGGATCGCTTGGGCCACAGGGCTCGTTCTCACAGCGTGAGGAGCCCGGCGTTCGGTGCTGTGGGCGCCGCAGGACCAGCGTACTGCCAGCCTATCACTACTGTGACTGCCTCAGCTTCAGTGACTGTTGCTGTCCACCCTGCAGTGCACAGCCACAGCTCTCGGGGAGGGAGCTTTCCACCCTACGAGGGATACCATGAAGCTGACCATGGGCCTTTTGAGGACCCTCATGTGCCTTTTAATGTGCGGTGTGAAAGAAGAAATTCTAAAGTAGAAGTTATAGAACTGCAAGATGTTGAATGTGAGGAAAGGATACCTGGTAACAGCTCACACTAAGGTAGGTCCATCTCCTGTAGCTGCAAGCTTTCCCTGGGTTAGGCAATGGTGTGATCAAAAGAAATGGGAAAGGTGAAATTTCCCTGAGGCAGCTTTCCTTAAGGCAGGTTTACATTGGTTCCTGGTCGTCTTAGATCAGGTGACCATGCATACAGTACGTTCTGCGCTAGAAATCAGGTTGGATGAGACAGTACTTGCCAACACTGAGAACTTACAGTGGGTTCAGACATGAACTGCTTCCAGGAGCCTTGCAAAGTGGGTAAGTACATCATACAATCCCGGTTTTTACCAGATGAGGAGGATGAAGCAGAGGTGTTTTGTGACATCTTCATCGCTACACAACTGCATTTACTGTTGATAGGGCCTGTCTCCTGATCCATGAATCAGGCACGTTCTAAAACACCATGCAGAAGGACATTGCCTCCGGGAGTGTGAATTGGCCATCAACGTTAAGCATTGTCCCTACTTGAATAAAACTCCCTGAAAGAATTTGGAGTCCATAGTGCGGAGTGAACCCGCCTCCTGAAGAAGGTGCAAGAGAGAGGTGGGAAAGCCCCACCATGGCTTGTGCACTGCTGAGCAGTGGGATGTCCCCTGCGCTTTGGGGTGGACGCAGACCATTGTGCCAGCCTGTCCCTTGCCAGGGGCAGCTGCAGTGGCTGTTGGAGACTGGGCAAGAGTAGAGCCATTAGGTACACCCAAGAACTTGTGAGACTCAGTACCTAAGTCACTCACTGTCTTGATGCTGGCAAGAGCAGGCTACAGGAAACGGTGCTGTTGAGAACAGACAGGATACCTTAGCAGATGTTTGGGGATTAATAAAGCTGTTCATTTTCTTGAAGATTTTCCATGAATTTTATAGGGAATATTTTGAAGGGGAGAAACCAATTGAGTCCTTAAAATGCCCATCCCAACAGAAATTCTCTACAATTATTCCACTACCCTGAAAACTTTTGGGGCTTGTGCCTGAAAAGCCATTTCTCACTATTTTAACTCTGTTACGCTTTTTGGGGAAAGGGGAGATGTTAAAATAGGTACTTAGCTGTGAATCCCTGTTTTTTCCCTTTGCTTTTCATAGTTCTGCAGTGACAGGCAGTAGTTTGACTGGAACAAGCCATTCTATTTTGTTGGTGGAACTATTTTACATACATGCACACAGGTGTGGGTGAGCTCACACACTGAGTGTTGGTGGAAGTTTGTTGGTGATGTAACAAAATCTCAAGTGCAAAGAGGCACAAATGCCTTTAGCCTGGCAGTCTGGGAGTATGGCAAACAGCAGTGTGCTCAGAACAAGGAGTTGTTTGGGCTCAGCTTTTTCAAGCTGAATTCCCTGGTAATACAAGGTTCTTAACGGTGCGCACAGTGTTCAGTGTAGCCTGTTTCTCCTTGAAGTGTTTGTTGGCTGGAACTGAATTTGTTGTTTGTTGGCTTGAGCAGGTATCTAAAGTTGGGAACTCAGAAATTAAAGCATCTGCCTTTTTTCTTTTTCTTTCTTTTTTTCTTCTTCTTTTTTTTTTTTTAATTTACATCAGTATTTCTTTACCAGGAAATGCATGGCTGAGATGAAAGTAGAGCCCACGTTTCCTGGCTGCTAACTCTAACCAAAATAAGCTTGAAACGAGTTTTGGATTAGCTTGATTTGTTTGTTTCTCTTGAACTTTAACGAATGTTTGTTTTTCTTCTCTCTTTATCTGCAAAGGGTAATAACTGAAGCAAAGAAGAAGAGGCCAAAGATGGAAAACTGTATTTCCAGAACTGCTTGAAGAGGAGAACTGCTTGAAGTTGTAGAAGAGGACATGCTGCATCAGGACAACAGTTCACTGTTACTGTAACCTATTGTATTATTTTGTTAAATATTTCTTTAAGTATTTAAAAGATGTACACATATGTAATATACGAAAGAACAATGTAAAGTAGTATAATCTGGAGTCATTTGCCTCTGGGCAATAGAATGGGGACAATATTGTGTGCGCTTTGTACTTTTTGTACATTGATCTCTGTGCCACAACTAAGCTTAATCTAGTTCTAAATTTCAGCATAATTTGCTGCTGCTTAAATATTGTATAATTTACGTGTATAATTCTATGCAAATATTACTTATTAATAGGATGGGGGTTTTTTGAAAGGTACATGTCTGTTTAAAATATTTTAAGTTTGCGTATCACGACCCTGTGGTAGTATGAAATGTTACTGTTAACTTCCAAACACGCTATGCGTGGTAATTTTTAAAATAAGCAGATATGAAGAAAAGCAAGTTAATCTGGGAGGCTTAAATAGATTTAGCTATGTGCAGGTTTTGTTTTGCTGCGTGTATCCATGCGTGCATCCAGAGGTGTGCATGCTTCTGTGTGCTATAGTTTCTCTTTCACTGTATGGTAACACTTGGTGGGCTTCTAAACCCACTGATGCTGATGTGAGTCTGGCTTTCCCTGTTAGTAGGCTCTAGTGAAAACTGTGTTGGTGTTTAGCGACATGTATCATAGACTTGCCATCATCAGAGGCCCGATTGAAATAGAGGAGAAGACAGGGAATCAAGGTTTGGGGTTGTGGTTCAGTTCCCCACACTCGTAATGACTTGGTTCATGTGACTTCAGTCAAGTCACCTATCTGCCCCATGCCTCAGTTTCTCGTTCTGTAAAATGGGTATAATTACACTTACCTACCTCCCAGGAACATTGTGAGGCTTAATTACTGTTTGTGTAGTGCTTTGATTTTTTTTTTTTTAATTATTTTTTAATTACAAAAGGTGCCAGGTAAGTGCAAACACTATAACCATAATTTTTTCACTTCCAAAGGTGCTGGATATTGAGAGGTGCTGGTGGTTATAGAAATTCAACGAGAATATGCCTTACTTTGATATCGATACTGTTAACTGTGAGCGGCATTAGAAGGGGATGATTGAGTTGAGCTCAGCTGTGTCCTTACAGCATCGAAGGCAGTATCTTTGGTCACCTTATTTTCATGGCAGGAAGGAAGTTAATAGTAAGTGATAAAAAAAATCAAATGGAAGGATTAAAACAAACAAAACCCCACATAAATCTGTTTTCATATTTAAATATAAATGGCTTCCTGATGGGTCCAGGACTGTAATGACACATGAGGCCTGGGGTTTTCTTTTCTCTGTTGTTTGTGTTTTCCCAAGCTGCATTGGCACTTTTAATTAAAACAGCTAAACTGGGATCTCTTTGCGAAACTAATTTAGCTTTTTGTATTACTTTTTTTTTTTTTTTTAACTAAAAGGGGATTGCTGCAGGTGAAGGGTCTGAAAAAAACACTACAATCTGTGTTCCAGTTGGAAACAAACCCTAGGAATGGAGAACCTCAATTTAAAATAACAAAAGCTTTCGTTATCCGTGTCTTCATCTTTCTTCATCTTTTTTCTGCCTTTCTCCAAGCTGCTTGTTTAGATCAGGTAGACGTTCAGTTGCATATTCAGAGCCAAACAAACGTAACCAATGTTCAGTTCCTAAACACAGCAGTGGTGGGGCATTAAGTACGATGCCTGAACAGCAGCGGCCGATTCTTTGACGGGAAAGTGTTTTTCTCCGGTGGCTTCAGGGACTCTTACCTTTGCCCACAGACCTTGCCAGCATAACGAATGGGGATAATGAGAATGCACAAGTTTCCACGCCTTTTTTTTTTTGCTCACTTGAAAACACTTTGATATGAGGCACTTGTTTACAGATCTCCAATGTGAACACTCGAAGAGCAGGCGGCGAGAGCCTGGTGTCATTCCCATGATACATAAGCTACTGTTTCAATGCACGCTAAGGGTTAATGTCGCAACTGCCTACTGGTCCAGTTCACTGTCTAAGGTGAGAACTCGTCATGGCAAAAAGACGAGGGGCCCCAATTGAGCACGAGCAGCATCGTGACCTCAGATCCTACAAACTCAGCAACAAAACTGTATGACACTAATTGGAAGCTACCTGCAACCGCCGAGCGTGTGCGCTCCCGGGTCAGAGGTCAGCAGGGCTCCCACTGACACTGCTCTCTGCCGCCACGGGCTGCCTGGCCCCCTCCTCTTCCTCGGGAGGGAAGGGGGCCAGGGCGAGACGCCGTGTCTCCCACCTGCCCGTGCCTGAGTCCCTCCCGCATGCTTGCGTGCGGGTGAGCTCTCTGCTGCTTCGTGCACAAGGTAGGCCTTCTCCGATAGTCACATTGGCAAGGGGAGAACTCAGTGGCTGGCAACATTTGTTTCAGTTTTGGGTTGGTTGGGTTTTTTTAACTTTTTTAATCATGGGTGATATTTATATTTTTGTATCATAAGAATGTTTTCTTACAGTATTTGTCATGCCAGTTTATAACAAACATGATGCAGGGATTTTATTTCTATTGGAAACACTATTACAGCTATGTTTTTACTGTTTAATGGATTTTTATTTGTATAGAGTGCTTACTAATGTTAAATAGGAAAGAGTATATAACATTTACATTAAGGACTTGTCATAGCTTTTAGCGTAAGGAATTAAAAGGAAAAAAAAATAATATTCAAACTGGGTCTCATTGCCTGCCTGTTTCGGTAGGAGTGGGTTTGTGTCATTTCAGTTACAAAGATAAAATTATGCCATATAATTTATTTATATGAAAATTTATTTTTGTAGTGTACATAGTAGTCTTCAAGTCTTTTGACAGAAGTATATTTTTAAAGAGTTTATATGTAATGATGATGATGCCATTATGTTTTGGAACACTGCTGAGATAAGATTACGGTGCACACTTTTCCTTGTAAAACCCCTGGCAGAACAGAAAGTGTTTAACAGTGTTAAGAGAGAAAGAGAGTGTGTATATTCATACAATTCTGAACTGTGTCTTTAGTTACCATTTGTGATCTAGTGTGGTTCTCATCTTAAAACTTTGAATGGAAATTGTACAAACTCTCTAAATATTAATGTTCAAACACTGATAGAAATTCTAACATGAATAAAAAATATTATAACTTACTGGTTATGGGTGTGGTTGTTTATGGAACGCCTCTGTGTACTGCTGGTTAGCCGTGCAGGTACGACCACACGCTCGTTCTGCCTTGGGGGTGTGGACTGCAGATGTTCCAGTATTTGGGATGTCTGGGGGATTCAGGGTTGCCTGTGTTGGGGCAGGAGACAATTCTAAAATCCCGTCGTTGTTTGTTCTGTCACCCCTGTCACGCCTTGGGGTCGGGTTTAGGAGTAGAGGATGCCTTTCATTCTCAGTAGGCTTCGAGCTGTGGGCTGCAGCTGCTTACACACAGGTTGTTTCTGCTTAGGTGTGGGAGGAAGTTCTTTGTCCTTTTTCTGTCTCCCTGGCAGCTCTCTAAACTGGATTAGAGAAACCACCTTGTTTTTCCCCGCTGTGCAGAGGGAAAGAAAAAGAGAAATTAATGTGAAGCTCTGGAAACAGAAAGGGAAACGTGAGGAAACGCCTTCCGGGAGGCACGCTAGCAGCCGCAAGCCGGGGTGGAGGTCTGCTTGGGAAGGAGCAGAGGCTACTGCCGGCAGCAGGGCACAGGGTGGAAGCAGCAACATCTGTCTGACGTGACTCACGTCGTAAATCTCAGTCAGGTTTTCACTGTGCGTGCCTGCTCCAGTGAGCATCCACCAAAGCACCACAGAGCCAGCAGCCCTTCCCTTCATCCTGGCGCCCTGAGGTGGTTTCTTTTCAGGATTCTTCTAAATTGCTCATAAACAAAAAGCCCCAGCGCAACTCAGGATACCTCATAATTCAGCCTCTGCTTTTCAGAGGAGACACAAACGTGATGTTTTGGTTCATGTTTTCTGGACGTTTAACCAGAAAAGAGAAAAAAGGACACAGCTAAAGGACATGACCTACCAACCTCACCTCCTCTGAGTGTTTCTATTTCTCTACTCAAAACACTCTCCTTCAGGTCCTCTGGACTCAGGGTGCAGACCTGGCCTTGGTGGGCCGCAGCCTGCAACAGCAGTGGCCACTTTGAAAGTCTCTGTGTTAGCTCAACGGCTGACTTGGCCTGTTGTGTCCCAGCAGTTCCGTGCACAGGACTGGAAACCATACGAACCGGTCAATACCTCCTGCCAGTCAGAACAGGGGATTTTTTTCTTGTTTTTAAAAGTTCCATTTTCCACGAAAGATAGCTATTTGCCCTACGCTACTTGCCATGTTTAGACTTCTTATAAATAGCTCTTCTTGCTGTCAGTCTTACTAACCCCAGGTAAGACCTTAATCGGATTTTTGTCAGAGATCGGCTGTATTTATTCAGGCCTTAAGTAAACATGTGGCCAAATTTTTGTTGGCATAATGCATGTATTTAACAGCTTCAGGAATGCTGCACGCTGCTGAACTGCAGCAGCGCTGATGTATGAACAGGTGTTTCATTTTTGTTACCTTTCACTCCCAGCGAGCATCTGAGACACCGACTGTTTATATCTGAAAACCACCGTTGCCAAGTCGTAATTACTTTTAATGGCTGCTACGAGTAATGAGAACAATTACTAACTCCCTGCTCCGCCTGATCGTTCCTGTCCTCCTTGTTGCAGGCGCGCTGAGCCTCGCTGCCAGAGCAGGATGCGCTGCTGGGAAGCTGCACGACCCAGCCCGAGCAGCTCAAAAGTAAATAAATAGTAATAGATGCCCAGTTTAACTTTACCTGGTCAGTCGCTGCTGACCAGACATGAAACTTAAGCGGTGCTGCTGCTTTGACAGTGGAAGTTTGATGCCTATCCCAGCACGTTTGGTGCTGCAGCAGGCACCGTGCTGCCGCTGTAAGTTCCACACTGTAAGCAAGTCGCTACTGCAGGATCGCGGTTGTCTGCGGCTGCATCCAGGCCGCCTGCCACCCTGCGAGAGCTGTTCCCAGGGTCACTTCCACTCTATTTTAACAGCTGTAGCTGCACACGTCAGCAGTGTTTCTGCCACCGTCGCAGCGCATACCTGCCCGCTGCTGAGGTAGGGTACGGATGCAGTGGGCAAAACGGGATCTGCCTTGGGTTGGTGAACGTGCTACGGCTCAGCTTGCCCCGGGAAGTGCCGAACACGAGGCAGCATGTGTTTTAATTTGTTCTGCTAATCAGAGCATCTTCCCAGGCTCTTCCCCAGGCCAAACGCGAGCTGCCAGTCAGGAGTGGCTGGATCTTCGAGTCAGCTAACCTGAATTTAGGGCCTTGTGCTCGCATGGCGCCGTTACAGCTCTGTGCAACAGAGCATGAGTGGCCGTCAGTTTTTCTGTCTGGTCTCTCTGTCCCTTGAGCTCAGGTCCCTGCAGCAGGGCTGAGCCTGCGGTTTCCTGCCTGCCTACAGTCACCACAGTCCCCTGAGACCCTCTAGAGAGCGAGGCTGTGAGCCCCTGCAGCCGGGAAGGGGGAGGGATGGAAGCTGGAGGTTGGAAACTGCTTCCCAGGGAAGGGAGGGCTCTGCCCCTGCTGAAAGGGAAGGGCTGGGAAGCAGGGGCCAGGCCTCATTCACGGGTGAGTGAATCAGGTGGGTTTCCCCATCTGTTGAGGGGAAAGACCACTCAAGTGTTTGAAAAGTGATTTATGGCAGAAGTGAGGGACTGGGGGTGCTCTGGAAGAGGGAGAGCTCCACCATCTGATGTAGGAGACCCGGAGTGGTATTGCAAATGTATTTCAAAGCCTAGATAAGGCTGACCTTTCTGTGCCAGGCTTTGTTCAGTTTAGTAACCCCAGAATTTTTGTTCTGAAGTTTATGTTGGGCTTGTACGTTTGTCCGGACAGCCTTTTGAAAGAGAGGGGAAAGGAACTAAATAAGAGTTATCTGGTAACTAGAAAGGACTCTGAGGGTGAGCAGTATTATGCTTCTTTTTTCCAGCTTTTGTTACTTTAAATTTACCCTCTTTGAGACAGGTGACATGTCTCACCCAGAAAACAAGAGGTTGCACCCCTCTAGTTTGCCGGATCTTGGCAGGGCTTTTAAGTAGAGAGCTGCCTTTCAGGAGAGCCTGCCACCACAAGACTGTGCTGCTCCTGCAGTGAGGTGCCTGTACGGAGAGCATATGTCACTCTGTGCGTCACCAACCATGGGTGACAAATGAGGTTTGAGATGGCTGGCTCTAAACTGATAGTCCTGAGGGTAAAATGCCCATTTGCCTGTCCCTGCTTACTACACACAGAGCTGATCTGTAACTGCAGTTTGCCGCTGTGAGCCAGGACGGTGATTCCTTTTCCTTAAGCAAGGGAGTGCATAGTCTGTTAGTTGTAGGCTTACTTAGCCACCTTACTTCAGCAGAATGACTGGGGTAAATAGGAAACTCCCAAATTTCACCCCAAATAACCAGCATTTGCTGCAAGAGAATTGAAAGCCTCTCTCACCGTGCTGCTTCCCTCCTACATGATCGTTTCACACAGGCTGTTTATTTTACCCTAACAGCAGGTGCTTCGGTGGCAGCCGTAACGCGCGGCTGCACCGCCCTGCTGTGCTGTAGAGGGCTGGTGGGCTCAGCTTCAGGCAGCTGTAAAGGCCAAGGGCTTGTGTTCATGTGCAGCACCACACACCTTATTTAGCACAGCGGCCGTGCCATTTGTCAGAAGACATCTAACAGGCAGCCAGAACTTCCCATTTCGGAGTCGGTAGCATAGTGCTTTCTACCTGGCTACAGGGCAAGGGGAAGATCTCTTTGTTCCCTTTTATCTTTCCAAAATTCACCAAAAAAAGCTCCTTGCCAGCAAAGTTCCTGCGAAAGTAAGTGAATGGAACACAAGAGTCCGTGGGGTGAGCTCTGTGAATGACTTACAGTTTCACTCCGTCCGGCCTGCGCCGAGTCAGGGGACAGAACAGAACTGTAAATTACAGTGAGTTACTTTTAGCCCCTAAAAAGATCTGCCTCAGAACACAGCTCATTACCAAGCCTGTTGCTGGTGGAAACACCAGCCCATACATAAGCTGTGGTGTCCAGCTCCTCTGTTTAAAAGTTCCTTGACATTGCTCCATTCAGTTAATTTTTCTCTCTGCATCTCTGTGGTTGTCAAGCATTTCAGCAGAATTTTGAGGAAAAGCTATGTATGGAGGCAGAAAGTGCTTTTAAGAACATTGTCTGTAAAGCTGTAGTCTCATTCATGAATAGGTTTCCCAATTAATCAGATAGTATATGGATTCAGACCAGTGTCAATGGATGCTCTCTAATGCGATATACTGTAATGCTCAAAGTAACCATTGCAGTCTATTGAGGCAGCAGCCCATGAACTAATGAGGATTTACACATCAGTTTGTTATGGGTCTGTGGGAGCCCCACAATTTAAGAAGGGCTGGTCGGCAGTGGGCTCAATGTGAGCCAGCGGTGTGCCCAGGCAGCCAGGAGGGCAAACCGCCTCAAACCGGCCTGAGCAGCCCGCCCTAAGAGGTGACTATCTCCCTGTGGGTAGTGTCAGTGCAACCTCACCCTGAGTACTACGTGCAGTGCTCACACAGTACTCACGCTGGGACCCAGAGCTTAAGAAGGATGTGAAGGCCCTTGGATGTGTCCGGAGGAGGGCAGCAGAGCTGGTGGAAGGGCTGGAAGGCACATCCTGTGAGCTGGTTGAAGGGCTGGAAGGCACATCCTGTGAGCTGGTGGAAGGGCTGGAAGGCATGTCCTGTAAGCAATGGCTGAGGACCACTCTGCTCCCTGGGGTCCAGCCACAGTACACTTGGGAATGGTTCAAAGCTGCGGCAGGGGAGGTTTAGACTGGACATCAGGAAACACTTGTTTACAGTGAGGGTGAGGCTTCCCAGTGAGCTGGTCAATGCCCCGAGCCTGTCAGTGCCTTAAAAAAAAGACATTTGGACAACGGCCTTCATAATGGCTTTAACTTTTGGCCAGCCCTGAAGAGGTCAGGCAGTTGGACTAGATGATTGTTGTAGGAACTTCTTCTGCTTCTTCTCTCTTTCTCCTCTCCTCTCCTCTCCTCTCCTCTCCTCTCCTCTCCTCTCCTCTCCTCTCCTCTCCTCTCCTCTCCTCTCCTCTCCTCTCCTCTCCTCTCCTCTCCTCTCCTCTCCTCTCCTCTCCTCTCCTCTCCTCTCCTCTCCTCTCCTCTCCCTTCTCCCTTCTCCCTTCTCCCTTCTCCCTTCTCCCTTCTCCCTTCTCCCTTCTTCTCCCTTCTCCCTTCTCCCTTCTCCCTTCTCCCTTCTCCCTTCTCCCTTCTCCCTTCTCTTCCCTCCCCTCCCCTCCTCTCCCTTCCCCTCCCCTCTCCATACAATCACAGAATCTCCTGATTTGAAAGGGACCCATAAGGATTATCGAGTCCAACTCCTGGCTCCACACAGGGCCAGCCAGGTCACAGCATGGGACTGAGTGCATCCTCCAGTTCCAGCTTCTGGAACTCAGTCAAGCTCGGTGCTGTGACCACTTCCCTGGGAAGCCTGTTCCAGTGCCTGACCACCCTCTCAGTAAAGAACCTCTTCCTAATACCCAACCTAAACCTCCCCTATTGCAGCTTCATGCTGTTCCCTCAGGTTCTATCACTGGTCACCAAAGAGAGGAGATCGGCACCTGCCCCTTCACTCCCCCCATCAGGAAGCCACAGACCGTGATAAGGTCTCCCCTCAGCCCCCTCATCTCCAGGCTGAACAAACCAAGGGGACTCAGCCTCTCCTCATAAGATTTCCCCTCCAGACCCTTCCCCATCCTTGTTGCCCTCCTCTGGACATTCTGCAATAGTTTTGTGTCTCTCTTGTCCTGTTGCACCCAAAACTGCACAGACTACCTGAGGTGAGGCCACCCCAGCACAGTGCAGAGCAGGACAATCCCCTCCCTGCACCAGCTGGCCATGCCGTGCTTGATGCACCCCAGGATACAGTTGGCCCTCCTGGCTGCCTGGGCACACTGCTGGCTCATGTCTAATTTGCTGTCCACCAAGACCCCCAAATCCCTCTCAGCATGGCTGGCCTCCAGCATCTGATCCCTCAGGCTGGATGTGCAGCCAGGGTTGCCCCTTCCCAGGGGCAGAACCCAGCCCTTTCCCTCGTTAAACTCCATGCAGCAGGTGACTGCCCAGCTCTCTGATCTGTCCGGGTCTCTCTGCAAGGCTTCTCCACCCTCAGTGGAGTCAACAGCTCCTCCCAATTTGGTGTCATCTGCAGATTTACTTAAGACACCCTCTAGTCCTGTCTCCAATGTGCTTATGAAAATGTTAAAAAGAACTGGCCCTAAAACAGAGCCCTGGGGAACCCCAGTAGTGACTGGCCACCAGCCAGATGTAACCCCATCTACTGTCACCCTCTGGGCCCGACCCACCAGCCAATTGCCCACCCAACACATTATGGCTTTGTCTAGTTGTGTGCTGGACCTTTTGTCCAGCAAGATGCTGTGAGACACAGTATCAAAAGCCTTGCTGAAATTAAAAAAAAAAAGTTTAATTTATTGGCTAATCTCATCCAAAGTCAGATCCCCCTGGGTTACACATCAGGATTCCCCATCCTCCTGTATCACACACCAAGTACACCCAGGTCCCTGAGCAAAAGCAATCCCACAAATGGGTTTGCCTTTGCCTGAAGCAGGACCAACCCAGACTGTCTTCTCCAACAGGTTTTTCATGCGAACCACAGGGACTTTATCCCCTTCTGCAGCCTGTGGGAGTTTCAGTTGGGAGGGGACAGCTTGATTCATAGATCCCTTGGAGTTACCTACCCACATATCCTTTGCTAAATGGGTATCTGAATGTTTGAAGGTCCCACCACCCATTGCTCTCAGTGAAGTCTTTGTATGGTTTGTATGTAGCCCATTGTATGGTTTGATTTTCCCAGAGGCTGGCGCATGACAAGGGATGTGACACACTCACTCAGTGCCAGGCTCTTTGGCCCAGGTGTCTGTGAGGGTGTTTTGGAAATGAGTCCCACTGTCTTACTTGACTTGATTCTTTCTGGAGCAGCCATGTGTAGGAGTTGCTTTCCAAGGCCCAGGGTGGTGTTCTGGGCTGTGGTGGGTTTGTGGGAGTGTGATGTACTCTGCCAGGCCTCCCCACATTTATAATTCAGCCATCATCTTCCATACCACAGAGGCTTTAACGACTTGACTTGCTTGACTGGAGCATGTGTCACATCCATAGATTAACTGTGAGAGAGCGTCCATGGTCAAGTCCACCCCTCAATTGTGAGCCCATCTCGTGATGCATCTCTTCCTTTACGGCCTGAAGTGTCATGGGCCCAGCAAGCTATAAACAATTCACACTTACATTGCCAGTCCAGATCCACCAGCGCCACTTCAATCTGAGCAGCCCAATCCACCTGCTGGTTGTTCTGATGTTCCCCCATGGTCCAGCTCTTGGTATGTGGTATAATTTTACAGCCAGATTCTCCAGCTGGGAAGCAATGTCTTGCCACAATGGGGCAGCCCAGATGGGTTTGCACTGCTAATTGCTCTGCTTCCACTGCCGTAACCACCCTCACAGGGCATTGGCCACCATCCATGAGTCAGTATAGAGGTACAGCACTAGCTATTTTTTTCCCATCAGTGATGTCTAAAGCCAGCTCGGTGCTTTCACCTCTGCAAACTGTCTCGATCCACCTTCTCCTTCAGCAGTTATGAGACTTGTCAGGTAGGACCAGCCTTCCACCTCAGATGCTTTTGCACTATGCAACAGGATCCATCAGTGAACAGAGAATTTTGCTTCTCATCCTCTGGCAGTATTATAAGGTGGTGCCTCATCACTTCCTCTGGTGACACTCCTGAATCTTTGCCTTCTGGCCAGTCTGTGATCACTTCCAGCATTCCTGGGCAATTGGTGTTACCTATTTGAGCCCACTGCATGATAAGTGCAGCCCACTTGTTCCACATACCATCAGTGGCATGGTGCTTGGAAGAGGCCTTCCCTTTGAACAGACAGCCCAGCACTGGCAGTCGGGGTGCCAGGAGGAGCTGGGCTTTGGTTTCAATCACTTCTGAGGTGGCTCGAACCCCTTCATATGTTGCCAGTGTTCCCTCTTCTGTTGGAGTGTAACAGGCCTCAGACCCTCTGTAGCCCCGACTCCAAAACCCCAGAGGTCGGCCTGGAGTCTCCCCTGGTGCTTCCTGCCAGAGACCCCAGGTAGGGCCATTCTCCCCGGCTGTGGTGTAGAGCACGTTCTTTACATCTGGCCCTGTCCAGACAGGCCCAAGGGCTACAGCATGGACTGTCTCCTGTTTGATCTGCTCAAAGGCTTGTTGCTGCTCAGGGCCCCACTGGAAATGATTCCTCTTCTGGATTACACGGTAGCAAGAGCTCACAATGAGACTCTAGTTTGGGACGTACATTCCCCAGAAACCCACGATGCTGAGGAAAGCTTGGGTCTCCTTTTTGTTGGTTGGAGGAGACATAGCTGCTATTTTATTGATAACGTCCATTGGGATCTGACAATGTCTGTCCTGCCATTTTATTCCTAAAAACTGGATTTCCTGAGCAGATCCCTTGACCTTGCTTCAGTTGATAGCAAAATCAGCTTTTAGCTGGATTATTTTCTTCCCTTTCTCAAAAGCTTCCTCTCCTGTGTTGCCCCACACAGTGATGTCATCAATGTACTGCAGGTGCTCTGGGGCTTCATCCTGTTCTAACACAGTCTGGATCAGTCCAGGGCAGATGGTGGGGCTGTGTTTCCACCCCTGGGGCAGCCGATTCCAGGTGTACTGGACTCCCTTCCAAGTGAAAGCAGACTGTGGCCTGCACTCTGTCGCCAAAGGGATCGAGAGGAAAGCATTTGCAGTGTTGATTGTGGCCTACCACTTGGCTGCCTCTGACTCCAGTTCATACTGGAGTTCTTGCATGTCCTGCACTGCAGCACTAGGCAGTGTGACTTCATTCAGGCCGCGACAGTCCACTGCCAGCCACCACTCTCCACTGGACTTTCACACTGGCCATATTGTGCTGTTGAAGGGTGAGAGGGGTTCTTCCAATCCCTCCCTGACTCTCCAGTTGATGAATCAGTTTCTGAATGGGAATCAGGGAGTCTCTGTTGGAGTGGTATTGTCATCTGTGCACCATCATGGCAGCAATTGGCACTTGTTCTTCAGCCCTCGGAAGGGTCCTCCGAGTCTAGGCAAAGTAGACAACAGTTCAATTTCCTCTGGCTACAAGGCAGCTACTGTAAATCATCATTTACTCTGGATTTGCATACTTCAGGAGCCATTTTCACCTGTATCTGGAAAAGAAAGTTGCACTAGGAAAACCAACAGGCAGAAGGTTTTGTTTGTGGAATTGGATCCATCTGAGACAGGCAGAAAAACTATGCTGGAATATGGTTATGAACCTTAATCCTAGGCCCCCAGGTCACTGACATTACATGCACTCTTTTTCTCAGTATTGCAACATTTTATAATTGTGTTCTGTTCTGGCCAGTCTGTATTAAATTGTCACCTTTTTATTTTCCTTCTGTTTCCACAGAATTTTAGGCAGAATTTTAGGGGTTGGAAGGGACCTCCAGAGATCATTGAGTCCAACCCCCACCCCAAAACATTTTAAGTCAAGAAAGTTGTTGTAACCAAAGTGCAATGACCAAGACTGAACCATTTACCTCTTTATAACCAGATCTCTGTAGGAAAACAGCTATTTTTCTTGTCTTTTTTTTTTTTTTTCTTTCTCCATTTAAATATGATTTTACTTGTAACACCACAACTTCTTCCTCTCTTTGCCCTTTTTCTTCCTTCCCTTCCCCTTTGCACATCCTCACGGGGATATCAGCGTGCCATCCAGCATGGCTCACAGTTAGCCAGTGAGTGTGGGTATGCCAGAGACACCTGTGGTTTGAATGGAGTTGTTCCAAAAAGTCAAATGAAAAGAGCTGGTGCAGAAGTACAAGATCTCTTGTAAGATAGCACAAATCTGGACCTGGGCTGGCTGGCTGAAGCCCAAAAGAGAAACCTCCCTAAGAAGCCTCTCAGAGTATGTTCCCTGGGACACAATTACCTGTGTTTCATTTGCTTTGCTTTCTTTCTATGCTTTGTGTATGTGTTTCACAACATGTTTTATGGTTCAGGTCTTGCATGACTCTAATTTTACATTTTTGAAAGCCAAGTCATTTATGTCAGATATATTTAACAGAAAAAAATGCTATTATTGAAAACATGTTTTTCCTAATGAAACGTGACGTGGGCTCTGATCCTTTCAACAGTTGAGTCCTTAGTCTCAGTAACACAGTGAGTAGCAGGGACTATCTGAATCAGAAAGATTAAATAAGTACTGAAGTAGATGTAGAAATGGGATATGAGTGCTGCAACTGATGAAAATACACGTAAGAAAGTTTGAGTTTTACTTCTAAAGTTGGTGAGACTTGGTTCAGGTGGCAACATAGGACTTGGATACCCTGCATGCAGTAATAGATGCACATGCGCCATGGAGCTTGTGTGCTTGCCTTCAAAGATGCAAGGTGAAGGGGTGCTGAGGCACAGAGAAGCAAAAAAGCCGACGTGTTGCACAGTGGAAAGTGAAAGGAAACAGCAGAAAAAGAAACAAGAGAGAACTATACCTGAGGCCGTGTGGGAGGACTCACAAACGTTTCTTTAAAAGGTGCATTTGAAGTTTATGTAAAATGACTAGGGGTGTCATTCTGCTGGACAGGGGAGGCTTGGCTGTGCCTGGATGCTGAGCATAAGAGCCCAGTGTTCCTGCTCGTATGGGAGGTGATAACTTGCTTTGGGGGATATTTTTTATAATGTTGATGCTGGCGTTTTGAATGTTTTTCTATGCAACGTGTGTGTGTCTATGTGTGTGTGAGTGTGTGTGATGGGAAACATGCGAGTGTGTAGTAAGAACTGTGGTTTCAGTGGGTGGAATTTGCTACTGGCAAGTTATTCTAGCACCGAGTCCAAGATAAATACCAGGTAGGCTTATATTTTTGCATGTGCTTTTTTGTCCTCAAACATTTTAGAAGTCTTCCAAAATGCAGGAAGTTGCACCTGGGGTTTCACAATTTTCTTGGGGCTGACATTCCTGGTGCACGCCGCTTCATTTTCTGCTTCTGCTTTAATTTTTGTTGTTTGGCAAACTCCTGAAGGGAAGCTTAGAAGAAGAGGCTTCAGACAAGCAGGTTTTCTTGGTCTTGGGGCTGGCTTTACCGTCTCTTCCGAAAAAATTTTCTTCTGCACTGCCCTACAAACCATGGGATTCTCTAGATCACATTCCTGCAGTCCTGTTGTTTTGATTCATTTCTTCAGAGTGTAAGTAGGATTAATCAGAATGGAAGGGTACTGACTTACTGGAAACGGTCTTATTAGCTTCCTTAATGTACATGTAGTAGAAGAAAAAAGGTTTCAATAGAAGACACTCCACCATGTCATTTAAAATTATTTTGTCTGGACTCAGAGTGCCCTTCCCTGTAAGGTCTTCTTTGCACGGATACTTAGACTAATGCTTAATTTTTCCCCACTGAAATTGTGTGTCAGGCCCAGGAGTGGGCTGTGGCCCAGCAGACACTTTTTTCCTGTTCCAGAGAACACACATCCTCCTAATAACCACTGTATTATTCCTCACATGCCACCTAACAGACCAAGCATGTGCAAAAGCAGAGTGGCCGGAAGCCCTTGTGAAGAAGCACTGCGGTAGCGGTGTAGGGGAAGCCGTGGCTTACAGGACAGCCGGGGGTCTGGCTGTTGTTCTGGCTTTCCCCAGCTTCCCTGCGACACGCCTTTCTCAATCCCAACCCTCTGGTCAGAAAGAAGGGAGAGAGTGAGTGGACTCGCCTAGCCAGGAAAGCCAGTAAGAAGGTGACAGATGGAGAGAAAAGTGCCTGAAAGGGCATTGTCTGGGTCTGAATTATGGACAGCAGCAGCAGTATTCCCTTGAACAGCCACAGGAGCTGGGGAAGAAAGCCTATCTTTGTGTTCAGGCAGTGACAAGGAAGATATGGGAAATGGGGAATTTGGCTGGGGAAGGGTGAAAGAGGCTTGAGCCAGGAGAGGATGGGTTAGAAGGAGCAGGAGACTTCTGCTGGTGGCTTGGAGGAAGCAAGGAGTTGGCATCGATATGGGAAATAGGGACTTTGTCAAATAAAATGTACAGAAAAGGGAATGAAACCCACAGAGCTGAGGAACAAATCCAGCTTCTGCACTTAAAAATATTAAAAAACTTTAAATACTCACAGGACTTTGTGAAAGACCAGTGAAATACTGCACAAACCAGGCAGAAAATGATGCAATTGTAATTAAAAGGCAATACAACTTCATCAAAATTGTCACCTTTTCAACACAAGAATTTAGCCCTTGCAAAATAGTCATTAAACAGTTATGATCTGTTCAGTCCAAATATTGTATCTAAGAGTCCTACCTTCCAGTAATAATAATAAATACTACAGAAGATTCGGATGTTGTTTGGAGGCACCACCATCACAGGGGTAAGTAATGCACTTGCAGTTCATAGAACTGAGAGAAGGAGTCTTGTGTTGGGAAACTGGAGGTTATATACTCTTATATAACTCTTATATACTCATACTCTCTGTGGAGACAGGACAAGGGGCAATGGCTGCAAATTGGAGCACAGGAAGTTCTGCACCAACATGCGGAGGAACTTTTTCGCAGTGAGGGTGACAGAGCCCTGGGACAGGGGATCTCTGGACATATTCAAGACCCCTCTGGATGCCTATCTGTGCAATAGGAGTTAGTGAACCTGCTTTGGCAGGGGGGTTGGACTCGATGATCTCTTGAGGTCCCTTCCAACCCCTGCGATTCTGTGATTCTGTGACAAACATGCTTCAGTTGATGCTTTGCCGTTTTTCCCCCATAATTTTCAATGACACAAAACCCCTCAGTGTTGTCTTAGAGCCTTTTCTTTCAAAATTTTGCTACACTAAAATCACCAACAGGGAAGAAGGCATTTAATTTTTTTTCCTTCCTGTTCTGGCCACAAGTGGTTCCTTTTTCAAGATCACATTAATAATTCTTGGTTTTGTCCTGAAGAAGGACATAGCAGCCCATTTCATGATAGGCTGTTGGAACGAGTACAACCTCGCTGAGGTTAAAGATACCCTTTAACTTCCGAAATTCTGCTTGCAAATTCATAGATGCACATCTGCAGTCAAAGACCCCTTCTCACTGAGGTAGCACCTCAAACTTTGGTTTCTCTAAAGCTCTGAGAACAAAACGTGGCTTGTAAACAAGCAGGGGAGAGCCACGGTAGAAAGAAGCGACGCTGTGGAACTGTGACAAGCGTGCGGGCAATTCTGCCTTCCCCCAGGTCCCTTCCGGCTTTTGGTTTATCCTGTGGCTCTCTGTGGGATAATTACAGTTTTATTTAGGCATCAAAATAGGTCACCAAATTTTCAAGAGTGCTGTGAACTCAGTTGTGGTTTTGCTGCTGGATCCTGGCCCCTTTGTTCCACCCTACAGAGTTAGGAAAGAGCTATCAGAGCTTTTTCCCCCCTCTCTCTCTCTTTTTTTCATTTTCCCCCTTTTTCCTCTTTTTCCTTGCTAGACTTCATTACAAAGGAAGTGGGTTCTGGAAACATTCATTGTTATAAATCATAGCTTAAATTTGATACTTGTTCATCTGTTTAAGTGCTGCACTCTGTGTTCAGGCTCTCACCCAGTGCTGCCTTGTCAGGAGAACAGAGCTGGCTGTACGGTCACTTGAAAATAGAGGGAAATCCTAACGGGTAGCAGGCATTTTGTAAAATACTGATAGTGAAGAGGGTTTTTTTAATCTTGGTTTTAAAATTAAAAGTGGATACACATTTATTCCATGGGATGAATCCTTTTCTGTTCTCTTTATATCTTACACCAACTGGTAAAATCTCAGACTTTCATCCACCGCAGATGCTCCACATCCCAGTGGGCCTTTGATCCAATATGATCTTAAATGACACTATGGGGTCAGAGCATTTTCTCCAGAGAGTTTTGAGCTGAAGCTATTTCATCACAAGGCCCTTCTATTAAGGTCTGTTCTGACACCCTGATGGATGGAAATCATAGATTTGTGATCTGTCCCTTGTAAGGTATTAAACAAAAAAATTACACTGCCAATTCCTGGATCAGTTATCTCAGTTCTTTCAGAGTTTAACTTGTTGACATTACATTTTTCTAAATGGCTTACTGCTTGTTTAATACGCATGGATTTCCAGTGGTCCTGTAAGTCGAAAATCGATAAATGGACCAGCAGTGTAGTCTTTAGTGTAACAAAAAAATTGTGTGAATCCCAGCTTCATGCAATTGAACTTAGTTTAAACTCTCTGCCATATCTTTATCAGGGTTTTAATTCTCGTGTGCTGTCCCCTGGGAGGAAAGTTGCATGTTTGGTAGCTCAGAAGGAGGCAGTGGGGAAGGACTGAGATGAGCTGAAGTGAACATGGAGGTGCGACAGCGGGATTTAGGCTACTGCAAAGCATTTAGTTCATGTCGTCAGGTCAGGCATTCACTTCTTGAGGGTCATATGTGTTGCAAAATGTTGCTGAGAAAGGGTGTTCACTGGTTCAGCAGAAACATAGCTACAATTCCGGTCCTCTGATAAAAACAGTATCTCTGGGTACTTGCCCATTTAAGCAGTTTATACCCACAGCCAGGGGACAATGATGCACAGCACTTCAGAGCATGCAAGATTTGAGACTGCATGTTGCTTGCAAGCTGCTGAAGGAAGATGTTGCCTATATGAAATGTACAACTTTGTATGCTGCTGTACATAGCAACTAGACACATTCAAGGAGTCTCTGCAAAAGCACCTCTATCAGGTTCTCTTTTAATATCTTCCCAGTGCATGGAGTCAAATAAAGATGGATCTGAGGAAGATCCATTCTGGGGTGCATTAAAAGGAGCATGGCCAGTAGGTCGAAGGAGGATTGATCCTCCCCGTCTACTCTGCCCTGCTCAGGCCCCACCTGGAGTATTGTGTCCAGTTCTGGGCTCCCTGGTATAAAATAGAGAGGGATTTCCTGGAAAGAGTCCAGTGGAGGGCTACAGGGATGATTAAGGAGCACCTCCCCTACGAGGAAAGGCTGAATGAACTGGGGCTGTTCAGAAGACTGAGAAGGGATCTGATTAATGTTTATAAATATCTGAAGTGTGGGAGACAAAGGGAAATAGCCAGCCTCTTTTCAATGGTCAGTGGAGACAGGACAAGGAGCAATGGCCTCAAGTTGGAGCACAGGAAGTTCTACACCAATATGCAGAAGAACTTTTACACAGTGAGGGTGACAGAGCCCTGGGACAGGCTGCCCAGTGGGGCTGTGGAATCTCCTCCTCTGGAGATATTCAAGACCCCTCTGGGCACCTACCTGTACGATCTGTCCTAGGAAACCTGCTTTGCCAGAGGGGTTGGACTCGATGATCTCTGGAGGTCCCTTCCAGCCCCTACAATTCTGTGATTCTGTGAAAACCATGGGAATAAAGTAAAAGTATACCTGGCATCCTATTAAAGAAGACGCACTGCTTTCCCTGCAAAGATGTGTCTCCTATCTTCAGTGACTCATCTTTTTAGTAGGTCTGTATCCAAATTGTTACTCTAGGCACTATCATTAGTGGTTCTGGCATTGCAGTAGAAGCTAGGAACTTTGGGCATAGATTAGTTTAATCCTTTGTGGAATGTAATTGTGTTATCATATAAGCACCTGATACCTTGAGTGGCCAGACTTTGAACTGTGACCTGGATTCAGCTGATGTTGCTTGCTAGGGTCTGTGACTTCTGGAAGTTTCTGTGGTGGTTCTAAGTCTTTCATCAAAATACAGAAAATTGTACCTCTATATTGCTTATATATGTTCACTTACACTTTTCAGTAGGATTTTTACTTGCATTTGCTTCGATTTCCCCCTTCTGCCCACATAAAAAACCATGTCTCTTGAGTCTGGCCCTCTAGCCAACACAGAAATAGCCAGTAAGATGCAGTGCCACAAGAAGGTTTCCTTATATTTTGATGCAACCCATTAAGTTCAGGAAAAACACTGTTTATACCCAGATGAGTGACATCGAGCTATCCTCACAAGGAAAGAAATCTGCCTAAAACCTGATGAATATGAAGGAATATTAATTATTGGAATACCCCACTGAAATAAAAAAACCAATTTCAAAGGTTTTTTTGGTTTTTTTTTTCCACTAAGCATTTGTCTGCAGGAAGATAATCTGCCATTTAAAACGCAAAGATATTTAAATCTGTTGCCAGTGTACCTCCTGAACACCTGATATGGATTTCAGGGCTGAAGCTATCCATTTGGTGAGAAATTTTTGCTCAGAGCAATGTGCAACACGCTGGACAATCAGATACTGCTAAACACGGGTATATATCTGGGGTGCTAAATTGTGTTTTGGAATGGTGGTTTTATTATTAATTGTCTGGTTGGGAGATTTAAACCATTTGGTGCTTGGACAAATTGGAATCCTTTAAGTAAATAGTTTAGTCTTGGCATCCTTTCACTGTAACTGCTGCAACTTATCCAGTTAATGTCGGAGGGGTGGATGTTTCATCTCGAAAGTACATTTAGATGGACAGAATTTGGTTTTAAACATGCTGTCTCTTACACTAAAAGCATAGATTTTCAAACAATGTATAAATGTCCATAATTCATGCCCAGCCACAGGCAGCATTTGCAACAATTTCAGCCTAAACTGGGAAAGGACCTTTTAATTTGCTGGAGAAACCTGCATTTCTTGGAGTGCCTTGAATTCAAATTGGGAATCTGACTTCACGTTTGGCTATTGCTATGACAAGTTGGTGGCCGAGAGGGAAGATTTACATTTGAACAGACAGCACAGTCATGGGCCATAAGCATAGTCCTACATGCATAATAAAATATTACCAAAAAAAAAAAGTACTCAAGCTTCCATCCTGCAAATGCTTACTAAGTGGTGAACTCTCAGAGGACTCTTAAGTCTGTAAAAGTAAGCAGATGTGTTACTGTCTGCAGGATCTGTACCTCAGGACTCACTCTGCACCCTACCAAGCTCCATGGAAGTTGTGTGTGGGATGCTTGGAAGCCTTAAGGTAACACATAGGCACATTGTTGAGGCGTTGAAATGTTTCTGAAGGCAAAGTAGAAAGAACCCATATGTCACCCTAAATAATCTTAAAATAGGATGGAACAGCTACTGGGGTGTGTATGTGTGTCTATGTGCATGCAAAGCAAGCAAATAGCTACAAGACCATTTCGGTAGAAGTGACGTAAGATCTTGGAGTGCAACAGGACATTGACAGGATTGATGGAATCATCTTTTGCTCTGAGTACCTTAAGACAATAATTGCTTTCACTGCTGAAACATAGTTTGCCCAGCAGCATGACTGGCTAAAGAAACTTCCCCATTTAGTGGTAGTGATTCTAACAGGAGCTGAGAGTGATGGGTTGGTACTTACCTTCATCTTATTAAAAGTGGTAGAGTAAAATTCCAAAGCCCTGCCACCTCCCCCTAAAAGTAACCACCAAGGGGGTTAGATTCTGGTGAAACACACACCTGTCATTTTGACAAGAGCAGAAGTGGCTTTGTGAACCAATCAAGCTTCAGGTAAGTCGTCTGACTCTTAGTCTGATAATCAGTAGCGAGGTAAAAGACTCACATCTTAGGGAACTGGCAGAGCGAGAGACCTCAGCTTTATCCATACCTGGGTTCATTTGTGTTACCACAGTATGGACACAGTAAAAAATAATGCTTCCTACTAAACTTCCAGGATTTCCTTTTTTCTCCCAACAGCAATAGCTGTATTCCAATGAAAATGAATGCTTCTACTGTGCTTTGGGTTTGTTTTTGAAATCAAAATATGAAAAAAATATAAAGCCATATGTGGATGGCTGTTGTGGAAGATAACTGAGCTATTAAACACATAAGTTTCAAGATTCATCCAGTAGTTTGTAGAGCTTAAATCAGTTCCTGTTTTATCCCCAACTGTGCCCATCTCCACTTATGAGCAAGATACTTCCACTGAATGCTCCTTTTCTGTTCCACCAAATCAACTCCAAATGTATATTCCTGAATTCTTCTTTTGCTACTACTCTGTCTCCCCAGAAGATGTTTTAAATGGAATTATTTATTATTTACAGGCTCTTGTTAAAACCTATAAAATCCCCCCTGTGTTAAATTTTCATCTTGGCCTGTTGGCCAGCTGGTATTCTGAATGTTTATGTCTTTGTGCAAATATAGTAGATAATGAGGAGAAGAAGATGGAGTATTTACTTCTTAGTGAATATGTATATGAGGGGTTTTGTTTCTTTGTTTGGTAAGCAATAAACATCCCATGTTTGCCAGCAAATCTGAAATTACAATCAGATAAACTGACCTGAAAGTTGTCAGTGTGCTCTGCAGCAATTTTTCAAAATAAGAATAATTAAAACTGTATGACTGGAATGCTGAGAGGTGACTCAAGTAATTGGCTGGTTAATGTTAAGAAGGTGTAAATTGTCCAGAAAAGCCCTGTGCATACCAACTGAAAATGCAACCCATGAAATAAATCCATCTGCCTACATTTGTTTTAACAGTAATACTGACCTTAAAGCAAGGTATTTCCGAAGGATTTTTAATGACCAGCTGGAGTTAATAGCCTCTGGCTGTACCTCAGGCTTTAAACGCTGCCCAGCCAGCCATTAATTCCTAGGAAATGCTCTGTTCCTTGATTGTTACTGCTTAACGGCCTGACAACCTAGACTGTAAATAGCTGTTAGCAGAGAAAATATTATTATTGTTAAATGCACATAGTACCTTCCTTCAGAAAAAGACTCGAAAATATTTACAAGCTGCGGTTCTGAAAAAAAATAGTAAGCAAAGATGATTTTTGTTGCTGGGAAAATGGCCTATTTCATAACATACAGGGCTAAGAAGATGCATATTCTCAGTAGGTCTCTGAGAAAATAGACACCCTTAGAATTGTCTCATTGCCCACTGCTGGCATTTCTGGCTATAGGCTAGTGAAGCCTTGGCATTACCCTCTTCTAGCCCTGGCTGTTGGCCAAAGGGATCTGAATTTTGTGGATATTTACCAGTCTTCTGGGGAAAAATGTCCAAAGTCTGCAAATGTCTGCCCCTGGGGCTGCAATATAAAAAGAAAAGGGATAAAAAAAAAGAAAAGAAAGAAAGAAAGAAAAAGTTCCTGTGAGTAGTTTGTGATTAGGCTTTACTGTATAGGTACAACATCTAAGTCAGTACAGCCTTATCTGCCACGGCTGCATGCTGCGGGGGACTTGGGAGGAAAACCTGTGGTTACTGAAAAGGGATAAGCCAGATCAAAGAGGTCTTCACTTCTGCCATGTCTTCAAGAACATCCATAGAGACATTAGTAACCATAAGGATGACAAGACCAACACAGTGACTGATAAGTCAGAGGAATCACACGGCTGAAAGAGAGATTTTCTGGCTTGCTCTGTGCCACCGGCGTGCTTGAAGGGGGCATGTTCTGGCCACCATTTCCCATTCAGCCATAAGCATTAGTGAGGTGCTGAGGAAGTCAGCCCTGATGCTGCAAAACCGTGTCAGCTTGTGCCAAACAGCATGCACATCCATTGCAGTGTTTCTTCCTGTGGTACTCTGCCTAACCTTAGGCATGGGAGTGAGATCAGTGAAGGCTGTACAAAAGGCTTTGCTAGGCACACAGCTGCACTTCACAGAAACAATGAGGTTCTGGAGCCTGAAATTAATTCGTAACAAGCCGCTGTTACACCTGCCTGTTTTAAAATTGTGAATGAGAGGAAATCGGTATTACAGATTTTTAATATGATAAAGTAATTTGCACATGTTTGTTAAGGAATTTTATCATGTGGATTTGAATGAAAACTGGTGATGAGCATAAAGCTACTAGAGATTTCACAGCCCCAAATCCACAGCTGACAGAAAAAAACCCCAGAGTTTTCCTGATAGAGATTTTCACAGCAGTGAAATTTTTAATTCTACCACTATCTGAAACTAGCCTATTATGGCTTTTCTAGATCTAACATGGTTACAAATTCTCTGAACAAGTACTAATAGATTTTACTACAATTTTAAATAGATTGCTGCTGAGGCTAGCAAAATGACATTTTAAAAAGTTGTTTTCAGTGGTTGCAGACTTTCTTAAAAGAACAGACCTTTTGTGTTTCCTCCCTGCTGTTTCTTAATTAGCCTTTCTTTATTCCATAACAAATGGGTATCACACCATTATCCAGTTACAGATCAGTCTTCACATGTCTTTCCCATTCCCATTAATGCACTGGCACAACGCACAGCAGCATTTAATTATGTTCTGGTTTTGATTCCTCTCGGAGCTACAGAGCAGCCATCACCGAACAGAGTGCCTGGCGAAGTGTGAATCATCGAGATGTCAGCAGCAGCACAAGGGCAGCTCTGACAACAGAGGCACAAGGTCTTGCTGGTGGGGCTTTTGCTCCACCCTTGTTACAGCTTGAGAAAAAATTCCAGACAGGGGTCAAGCTCACATTCTTCTCGTCCTTTTGGCCATCTGTTCCCATCAACAGCTTAGCTCTCATCCTGTGGCATGAAGGGCTTTTGGGAGGTGGCAAGTAATGCTGCAGCCCCTACATGGGTTTTGAATATTGAGGAAGTTGGAACCACTGAAGGTAGATAATGTCTCCCCAACTAATTTAGTTACTGTTTTGCAGCATTTCTATGCTGTAATGTACAGCTATGTATTGTCACATTTAGAACATTTCAGTGCTGTATTCTGCGTGTTTCCAGTAAATACAGTCACTGGGAAACCCCTCAGAAGCCTTTTTGCATTCTAAATAGTTTTACAGTAGCACTTTAATTTTCCTACTCAGTTACTAAAGCTAGTGATGCTTTAATTTTTTTTTTACTTTTAATTATGGCTTTATAGTATTTAGTTAGTGCATGGAAAAGGCAAAGGTTAATGCCCTCCTAGAAATCACAAAGCCAATTAATTAAGACTGAGGAATGAGGCCACTTGACTCTTATCATTTGAATGTTTTTTTTTCCTCTACAATAGTTATTAGATTTACTTTTTGCATCATGTTCCTTAGCCCTCATTCCTAGAGCATTTTACAGTACCAGTATAATTTTGTTCATTTACCAGATGGGGAAAAGTTGCCACATGGAGGAGGGAAAAGGAAAGAAAATGTTTTCAGCAACCCCGAAGACTCATGGTTCATCCAGTGCCTTCCCCACTAAGTTCACTGCCCATCAGATGTATTCTGGGTATCATTTTACTGCCTTTGACATACTTGTATACAAGGCATTGTTACTTCACGGACCGAAACATTTCTTTCTAGGTATGGATGCTCAGGTCATTAGCTTGTGAGGTCAGCCTGGATGCATTTTATATTCAGGCATTGTTAAAGCTCATGGGGAAACAGAGTACTGTTATGTTTTTCTGTGGTGGGTTTCTGGGGGCTTTGGGGGGCTGAGGGGTGGCTTCTGCACGAAGCAGCCAGAAGCTCTCTGCAGGCCTGGCAGAGCAAACGCCAGCTGGCACAAGGCCGGAGTCATTGTTGACCAAGGCCGAGCCCATCAGTGACAGTCACAGTACCTCTGGAAATCACAGTTAGGAGAAAAAATAAAACCCACAAGCAACTGCTTTTTGCTGCCAGAGAAGGGAGAGAGAAGATGTAAGAAACTGTGCAGACACCAAGGTCAGTAAAGAAGGTGGGGAGGAGGTGCCCCAGGTGCCACAGAGAAAGATGCCCCTGTAGCCCTTGGAGAAACCCATGGTGGAGCGGGTGTCCCCCCACAGCCCAGGGAAGTTGATGGGGAGCAGAGACCCCACCTGCAGCCCATGGAGAGGCACCACACTGGAACAGGTGGAGACATGGGGAAGACGCTATGACCCATGTTGGAGCAACCTTCTGGCAGCAGATCTGCAGCCCATGGAGAGAGAGGCTCACGCTGGAGTAGGTTTGCTGGAGGAAGGCTTGCGACCCCATGGAGGACCAGGCTGGAGCAGTCTGGGACTGAGAGACTGAGAGACATTCTATGATTTATGACTGCACCCCATGGAAGTGACCCACACTGGGGCCGTTGGTGAAAAGCTGAAGCCCCGAGACAAAGGACTCATGTCTGAGAAGTTTGTGAAGGACTGTCCCCCGTGGGTGGGACCCCACACTGAAGCAGGGGAAGAGTGTGAGGAATAACACCACCCCCCCACGCCTCCCCCCCCGCCAAAGAAAGAAAACAACTTATAAGGAACTGACCAAAAAACCCCTTCCCACCACCATGCCATCCTTCTGGGGAGAAGGGAGCAATTTCATGACTGAAGTGAAGTCTGCTAAGAAGGGAGGGGTGGGGAGAGATGCTTTAAGATCTGGTCGCACTTCTCATTATCTGACTCTGGTGTCACTGGGTGTGCAGTGCAGTGTAATAAATTAGAGAGATTTTTATTCCGTGTTGAGTCTGTTTTGCCTGTGACACTAATTGCAGAATGATCTCTCCCTGTCCTTATCTCAACTCCTAAGCCTCTCAGTATCTATTTTCTCCCCTGTCTAGCTGAAAAGGGGAGTGATAGAGTGGCTTTGGTGGGCATCTGGCTTCCAGCCAGGGTCAAACCACCACAGGTACAACCTCTGTTCTCTTACAGTCAGACACAACCTGTTTCTTGTTTTTTCCCAAATGTCATTGGCCATTTGGTCAATTTTTACAGTCTGATCATCTGAAGTAAGAGTCTAGTTGCCAAGAAGTTTTTAATACTGTTGATATTTAGGATACCAAGAATAGCTAGTATTAGTAAACATTTAAATTTTAAGATTGGAAATACTAATTATTCTTCTGTTCTTGTTTGTATGAACTGTAGTTCAGTAGCACAGAAAGTACCACAGTGGATCAGTGGATCAGCAGTATAGTAAACTGAGTTATCTGTCTGCAGCAGTAGTCTGCAGATAGCTAACTCTGAGCTGCTACTCATGGATGCAGAATTGCTTACACCAGCTTTATTTCTCACTGCAGATCCCGTGATTTTATGCCAGTTCAGGAATTGGTAACCAAAAGGCTACCTCACACAGTCCTGCCCTCACAGCTAGGCACAATGACACAAGAGAACTGAGCACCTAAAGCACGGGCATGCCAGAGCTTAAAATACAGGGCTCCCTGCACAGTTTCTTTATTTGATTATTTGTCCAAACCAGAGAGTTACAGATAAGAATCAAATAAGCAAGAGGTTACTTGCACTGAGGTCAGTATGAGCTACACATGGTAGCACTTAGTAGGAAGGGGATTCAGCTTTGTATTCTTATTTTATATCATATTATCCCATGCCAAAAAACTATTTTGTGAGATCTAATACGAAAGAACCTGTAATGACATTGTAGCTGCCCCCAGAGTTATCGTATGTCCTATGAAATGAAAGAAGTATGTAAATGTAAGGCAATGCATAGTTAAATTCTAGGTTTGAGCTAAAGCTCTTAAGGAAGCTTCCAGGGACATGGCTGAGACAAAACAAAGGGTGTGACATTTTGGTTAATCAGAGAAAGAGGGGGCAGGTAACTATTTCTAAAATAAATAGTCTTGTATGCAGCAATAATCTGTGTGCCATAAACTCATGATTATTGCACAAACAGCCTTACAAGATTTTTGGCTATTACTTTGTGCTTTTTTAATAAATTCAGATTTATATGTAATCTGAATTAATACATTGGCTTAGATTTATTTCAATAACAATTTATTTATTTGTAATTTACAGATACATATTCTCAACCCTATCTCCACTATAATGAGTCTTGCTATTTTATTATATATCATGTATATCTTTTATTTATAGAGATATCTGAATATACATTCTTTATTTATATACATATATGCCTTTTATTTATAGAGATACTGAAGTGATACCTTTAAACTAGGCTTTACATGGTCTGCACAAATCTGTATAACATACTTTTGCACTGTATGCATTACATGCATGTAAATGATTATAAGTTGTGAATCAGATTCATCATATTAAATTATAGGCTATTTAAATGTGATTGAGTGTAAATATTCAGTTAATGCAGCAAGAAAATTAAGGAAACAAAGGAACACTGTTTTAATGAGAGAATGATGGAAAACAAATTGATATTTTGTCTGGGATGTCATGAGGAAGGGACTAAATCTGAAGATAGACAAGGTTAAAGAAAGGTTAATACCAATAAAGGAAGAAGGATTGCTAAAACAACTGAGAGGAGATTTATGAAAGGGTGCATTCCACAGATTTGCAACTATAAGTATTGCAGGCAAAGGAGTGTGGATGACAAACTGTTTAAAGAAGCGTGAAGGCACTGGAATATTGGAGTTATATTTCCTTTGGGAGGTCAAAGAAGCACCATGTTGTAGTGTCCAATAAACTAAACGAAGGAATGAGAAATATGAGGTTTTTGGTTAATGTATAGAGAAAGTGGGGGCAAAGTTGGCAATCCACGAATTGCAGTTCTTGTTTTCTGCCACAGAGCTGTACTGTTCTGACTAACACTGGAATGACTGATTCTACAGACTTGCTGTATACTACTTTGGTAGTGACTTTAGTACTCAGTAAAAGGAGATCTTTTCCATTTTGAAGGGAATCCTTACTTAGGGACTTTTTTGTGAGACTGGGGTCTGAAACACTTAAAAGATACATAATTTTCAAAGCTACACTAGCAGACTGGCCTGTCTTACTGCGAAGAGAGGATCACATACAGCATTCAGCAAACATTGACAAATGCAGACCATGGAGATAATTTCCATAACTGAATAGCTGAAGATGACCGCATGAGACTGGGTTAACACCAAAGAGAGTTATCTTCTCACTGTCTTTCCATTCAGTCTTCTTTTCATGTGTTCTTTGGCCTTTCATTTTTTTTTAATTATGTACCATAGAAGACAGCATTAGGAATATGGAATGGGATTTTGGAGAAGAATGAGGCACTCAATGACTTTTTTGCCCCAGTTTTCACCAGCAAACACTCTAGCCACACCACTCAATTCACAGAAGGCAAAGGCAGAGACTGGGAGAATTAAGAACTGCCCATTGTAAGAGAAGACCAGGTTTGAGACTATAAGGAACTTGATGGTGCACTCTCAGGAGTTGGATCCATGGGTCCTGAGGGAACTGGCAGATAAAGCTACTAAGCCACTGTCCATTACATTTGAGAACTGGTGGCCCGAAAAGGGGAAACAGAACCCTCATTTTTAAGAAGAGAAAAAAGGAAGAACTGGAGAACTACAGGACGGTCCATCTCACCCCTGAGCTGGGCAAGATCATACAGCAGATCTTCCTGGAAACTATGCTCAGGCAGATGGAAAATAAGGAGGTGATTGGTGACAGTCAACATGGCTTCACTATGGGCAAACAATTCCTAACACATTTATGGGCTTTCTACAATGGGCTCACATCGCTGCTGCATAAGGGAAGGGCAACTGACATAATCTACCTGGATTGTGCAAAGCATCTGATGCTGTCCCACGTGAAATTCTTGACTCTAAATTAGAGAGACATGGACTTGATGGATGGACTGCCCAGTGGATAAGGAATTAGCTGGATGGTCTCACTCAAAGACTTGTGGTCAGTGGCTCAATGTCCAAGTGGAAATCAGTGACGAGTGGCGTTCCTCAGGGACTGGCACTGTTTAACATCTGTCAGAGACATGAGCAGTGGGACTGAGTGCACCCTTAGCAAGTTTCCTGATGACACCAACCTGTGTGGTGCAGTTGACATGTTGAGGGCAAGGGATGCCATCCAGAGGGAGGTCGACAGTCTTCAGAGGTGGGCCTGTAAGAACCATGTGATGTGCAAGGTCCTGCACATGGTTGGTGCCGTCCCAAGCACAACTACAAGCTGGGTGGAAAATAGATATAGAGCAGCCGTGAGGAGAAGGACTTGGGGGTGATGGTTGATCAAAAGCTCAACACCAGCCAGCAGTGTGTGCTTGCAGCCCAGAAAGTCAAACACATTCTGGGATGCATCAAAACAAGTGTGAACAGCAGGTCAAAAGAGGCGATTCTGTCCCTCTCCTGGCATATGGAATCCAGCTCTGAGGCCCCCAAATGTAAGAAGGACATGGGCCTATTGGAGGAAGTCCAGAGGAGGGCCATAAAGACCATCAGTGAGCTGGAGCACCTCTCCTATGAGGACAGGTTGAGACAGTTGGGCTTGTTCAGACTGGAGAAGAGAAGGGTCCAGGGAGTCCTTCTTGCCCCCTTCCGGTAGATAAAGGGGCCTACAGGAAAGCTGGAGAGGGGCTGTTTGCAAGGGCATGGAGTGATAGGACAAGGGGTAATGGCTTTAAACTAAAAGAGGGTAGATTTAAATTAGACATCAGGAAGAAATTCCCTCTGAGGGCGGTGAGGCCCTGGCACAGGCTGCCCAGAGAAGCTGTGGCTGCCCCCTCCCTGGCAGTGCTCAAGGCCAGGTTGGATGGGGCTTTGGGCAACCTGGTCTAGTGGAGGGTGTCCCTGCCCATGGCAGGGCGTTGGAACTAGGTGAGCTTTAAGGTCCTTTCCAACCCAAACCAGTCTGTGATTCTATGAATACTATGGTTAATACATGTAAATTTGTGCATTGAGTAAATATTGATGATTTTTCATCAGATGTGTAGTATTTATGTTTACACTTTGGATTTGTTTGGTTTTGATGGAGACACATACTTGGGAAGGCTGTGGATGAAAAGGCAGTCTCATATTTCACACAAAGCTATGCCAGTTTGGCAACAGTGTTTCCAAGTTTTAAATAAAAACATTTCATCCAGGTGGTAAAAGGCAGTTATAAGAGAAATCTATCTACTTACATGCTTACATTTTCTCCTTGTATTCTCCCACCTGTCTTCTCCATGGACAGTGACTCTGCTTTGCTGCTTTTCAGTACGGTAGGATGTTATGAAGCAACATTCTGTTTTTATCTCAGTTTGATTTGTTTCATGCCAGGAAAAGTTGAGGCATACCTTTTCTGCGTGTGAATTTTCCTTTTAATTTTATTTCATTTCAAAATGTCTGTATTTAATGGGATAAAAACTTATACAATCTTCTACTTGCAGCATTTTACATTTATGGGTGTGTTTGAAATTTCAGTTTCAAGAATTGATCAGCTTTCTCAGACTTTTAAACTCTGAAGAAGGAATTTATTGACATTTAATTTCTTAATTTGACAATCTTACTTGTAATAATTGAGTTTTCAAAGGAAATATCATATAATCATAGATTGGTCAGGGCTGGCAGGGACCTTAAAGATCATCAAATTCCAACCCCCCTGCCATGGGCAGGGACACCTCTCACTAGCCCAGGCTGCCCAAAGCTCCATACAACCTGGCCTTCAACACTGCCAGAAAGGAGGCAGCCACAGCTTCTCTGGGCAGCCTGTGCCAGTGCCACAGATAGATTACACTCATTGCTTATTCTGTGTCCACTGATGAGGTCACCCCATCATAGAAAGCCACTAGGTTGGTCAGGCAGGATTTCATAGAATCACAGAATGACGTGGGTTGGAAGAGACCTTCAGGATCATCAAGTCCAACCACAGTGTATCCCTGCCTAGTCCACCTCTAGATCACACCCTCAAGCACAACATCTACATGCCTTTTAAATACCTCCAGGGATGGTGACTCCACCACTTCCCTGGGCAGCCTGTTCCAGTACTTAGCTCCCCTTTCAGTAAAGAAATTCTTCCTGATATAAAACATAAATCACCCCTGGTGCAATTTTAAGCCACTTCCTCTCATCCTATCGCTTGTTACCTGAGAGAAGAGACCAACCTACACCCATCTACACCCTCCTTGCAGGTACTTGTAGAAAGTGATAAGGTCTCCCCTCAGTCTCCTTTTCTTAAAACTAAAAAGCACGTTTCCTCAGCTGCTCCTCAGAGGACTTGTGCTCCAGACCCTTCACCAGCTTTGTTGCCCTTGGTGAAGCCATGCTGGCTGTCTCGAATCATCTCCCTGGCTTCCATGTGCCTCAGTATATCTTCTAAGAGGATCCGTTCCATGATCTTCCCAGGCACAGAGGTGAGGCTGACAGGTCAGTAGTTCCAGGGTCGTCCTTTTTACCCTTTTTAAAAGTGGACACAATGTTGCCCTTCTTCCAGTCACAGGAACTTCCCCTGACTGCCATGACTTTTCATATATGATGGAGAGTGGCTTGGCAACCACCTCAGCCAATTCCCTCAGGATTCTGGGATGCATCTCATCAGGTCCCATAGATTTATATATGTTCAAGTTGCACAGGTGGTCACGAACCTGATCTTCTCCCACAGTGGGAGGGGCTTTACCCCTTGTGCCCCATCTTGCTGTCCACTGACCAAGGAGGGGTGAGGAGAGCTGTTGCTAGAGCAGACTAAGACAAAGAAGTTGTTGAGTATCTCAGCCTTCCCCTTGTCTGTTTGTATGAGGTCACCATTTTCCTTCATCAGGTCACCTAAAGACTTTCAGTGTGCAATGTCTGTATGTTCACTGGTATACTTTAAATTGTGATGGTAACTTAATTTTCTAATATTTAATGCTTCATAACTTGACACAAGTTTGAATAATGATGTAATTTATGAATGAATATAAACTTTTGTAGCTGTATTCTGATTCTCAACAGGCAGTTTCCCACACCCCCAAATCTCTGTAAATTGTTTCAAGTGTGATCTTTATCAGATTGTGTTGATTTGGTTTTTTGGCTCCTTCTTGCTGCCAGTAGTATCAGCACTTCCCCTTTTATTATCTTAAATTTCTCTAAAACTTTTCTGGTTCTAGAATGTGTAAATACCTCTTCTAGTTAAGCAGAGTATTTTACATGGAACAAGATGGAATATAGTCACACTGAAATTCTCACTGAAGCATTTCCTATTGTTAACAGCTGTCAGTAAGACAACAGGCCAAGGCAAAGCCATTAGCTTTCCGTTCTGTATGAAGTATTTTATGCTCCTTCCATATATGCCATAGAAACTTTTCAGAGTATCAACAGGGAATACCGTAGAAATGAGCAAGCTCTCTGCTCCTGTACACTGTGCTTACTTCCTGCTGATCAAGCTTCGGAAATGCTCTCCAGTATTCAAGTGTTCAGCCATCACAGAACAGCAGGAGGACACCACAGAAGACTTTTATGTCTTTGCTGTCTCAGTGTCTTGGGAATGACTGACTTCACTTGTGTTGTTTTTCCTCTATGTTGAGAGTGCAGATAGATACAGGGTAAATAATTATTTTCAAGATTATTTTTTGCAAGGAAGTTTATAAATT
This sequence comes from Porphyrio hochstetteri, assembly GCA_020800305.1. Classification (NCBI taxonomy): domain Eukaryota; kingdom Metazoa; phylum Chordata; class Aves; order Gruiformes; family Rallidae; genus Porphyrio; species Porphyrio hochstetteri. The sequence goes on along the minus strand of CM036938.1, from coordinate 47,184,121 downwards.
ATAGATAGAAACATAATCAATCACCAAGCTAAATACCTTGGCTTCTCAAATAATGCACATATTGGAATAATATGCGGAAGAAAAATTATGAAAATGTTGCCTATGAAAAGGTTAGCTAATTGACTGATGAATGGCTTAAGTTCCAAATGTTATCCTTGTGAATATATAGTTTATACAAGACTCAGAACTACCAAGAGCACAGCTTTAATAGATAATAGGAGAATTCCTAAGGTCTGGCTTAAGGAGCATTAAATATCATTAGCCTATTCAGCACCAATTTTTTAGAACTCTGCAGAGGCTCCCCAGCTAACGACTTGATAGTATTTGAATTAAGAATAAACTAAACATATCCATCTATTACTTGGGAAACAGAACTCAGCAAATATTCCTGCCCGTCTTAGGAGCAAATAAACCTCCCTAGGATGTCAAATCAGAAGGAACAAGAAGCAAATCAGCAACCAAAATGAGAAGGAAAATATTCCAGTGCTAACATAAACAGTGAGTGACATGCACTGCTCACAAAGACTATCAACCAGATTTGCAGAGCCTGGTATCTCCAAGGAGTAACTCCACTTTCCCTTACCGAAAACTATTCTTTGTTTTCTTCATAGAACAGCACAGAAAGCACAAACAATGCTGAACCATGAAATACACTGGAAATTGAAGGGGTGATATGAGAGTGAATAAACACCTGAAACTCAAGGATGGGCCTAGCTATTATGCTAACAGTTACCTAAAATTCAGTATTTTAGTGGGGAAATCTTCAGAGATGACGCATCCATCTATGCAGAAATCCCCTAATGTGGCTAGCAACCAGTAGTAAACTGAAATATGCTGGTGACTTGTTATGCACCGTGGACTTCTCTGGAAGGATGGGGAAACTGCTCAAATATTATTGATGCTTTACTTCCCACTCTAATACTTGGGCAGCTCGACCTCCATCCATGCAGCACACCAATATGTACATTAGCTCCTTGTTGGCTTGTAGGAACGCTTTTGAACTAGCCACAAATCTGTATGAAAGGTATGTGTCATGTTTACCTCAGCTATGGGGTCTGAGGGTATTTTGATCTGTACTCTGTTGTGTTTGTTTAAGCAGAAACTCTTGTGTTGCTTAAAGCAGTATGTGCTCTTCAGCTAATCACTGTAATGTGCATAAAATATATTACATATGTGGTGGTCACATGCACTGATAAATAATATTTACCATGCACGTTTCTGTGCCTCACCTGCAGTTCCTCCCGTCAATCTATCTCCCCTAGTATTTATTCTAACATTCCAAACCTCTGAGCTGCTGAAACAGCTGGGAACTTCCCCTCCCCGCCCCAGAAACCTGCCACAGATATATTTCCTTCTATTCCCTCAACACAGGATTTCTTCCTACCAAACTAATACTGATCAAAGGCAAAGGGGTAATATTTTGCTCTGAACCAAAGTGTAGTATCTCGCTGTATCTCATCAAAGGACAAAGCTTAACAAGGGGCTTTTGTAACATACCTTGGGGAAGAGGAGGTTGCTAGGGTTCTCGGGGACCAGCCAGAAAATCTCTGGTATTTGGAAGATCCTTTCCTAAATATTCAGGTTTTGAAGTCATGGCATTCCTATCTACAGCAGTACTATTTCTGGTGACTTTTAACAGTTTCAAATATTTTTTTGACGTTTCAAAGATTTACTATTAATAATTCTCCATTTGAGGCTAGGCAGCTGGATTAGTTCTATATGCAGGAGTACCTGCTATGAAAGATCAAGGCTACCAAAAATAGTCCCAATAGTGGTTTTTAACAACCAATTGCTTTGCATTTATTAAATGCAGGAGAGTGGAAAACTGCCTACAGAATGCCTGAAGTAACGTAACATTTGTATTGGCATTTACTTGATTTGGACTCCTTAATTAATTATTCATATCATTGCCATTTATTTTGTGGCTATTTAAAACATGGGTCATTTGAAGGCCATACAACCGAAGTGGCTAGCACTTCCACCAGATGAAGTTTATGCATATTAATAGTTTGCTTTCATCTTTCCTATTGTATTTATTCCTGTTTTCATATATCTGTCTATTATACCCTTCCCATGACTTTCTTAAATGCCTTTTTTTTTTTTTTTCCTTTTTAATTCATGGGTTTATTCTTCACAGCTTCTGGTATATTACAATGATCTTTGGCCATATTTCTGGGTGTGCATGAGAACTGGGATATGGTTTCTTTAACCAACAAGAAGGAAATTGGCTCTGCTGATGGTATAAACATAAAACTCATTAACAAAGGAGGGGTTTTTGCTACTCTTTGACTATAGGATAGAAACAGACATTGGGCAACAACAGAATATGTTCAATCAGAAACATGAAAAATGGTATCAAACTTCTCCCACTCAAGCTTCTTCCACCCTACCAGAACAGTTACACGTTTCACTGACGCAATAATTAATAATGCCGACATCTAAGGAAGTGTTAAGACAATTGATGGTAGAAAACAAACATAAATTACCCTGAGTTTTCATTTGACAAGAAAGAGAAGGAGCGGAATGATTAAAGACTTGAATGAGTTATGTATGAACTGGACTCACAGTGCGAATGTGGGCATTACACCGAATGCTCTGAGCTGTGCTCTGCAGATGTGCTGGATGTGTGGGAAACATCCCCGCCAGTTTGTCTTGATGGGTTGTCTGATGAGCAATTGCTGTTTCCCAAGAAAGTAGTTTGAAACTTCCAGACACAAGTCTGCAATTCATCAGGTGTTGCTGATCTGATAGGATGAAATGAAAAAAAGTAACTAAAGTGTTCAAGCATGGGGATTTCACTGTATGGGTAGGATGAATTTGCCTTTGTACTGATGGGGACTTTGTCTCATTTTACAAAAGATTGAAAGCAATGGTGAACAGAAAAGATGATACACTGCACAGAATCTGAATATGAAAGATGAATGAGAGAAAGGAGTTTGGGTATCAGCTGGACTGGGCAAATTGTAAAGTGAAAAACAGCAACTTCAGCTCTAGCAGCAGGGGTAGTCTGGTACTATGTCTATGCGGAGTACAAATCTTGAATACAAACGTAGTACAAACTAGCCTGTTAATTCAGTCATCATTGTGACCAGTGACATCAGTGGCATTTTCAGCCCAATCTGAAAATGCCATTTTCAACCTAGATTCAAGATAAAGAGTGTTTTCCCTTAGTGACTTTGTTCTGTTAAAGAATTTGGGTTGTTTTTTGTCTGTCTGGTTGGTTGGTTGGTTTGGGGTTTTTTTCTTAAGGTAGGATTGCAGTGAGTGCTTTACTATCCACTGTTTCTTCAAGGATGAAATAAGGACAGAGAGGTGTCAGCACATGTATTTGGGAGGAAGAAGATGCTAGGAAAGAAAGAAATTGTAAGTATTGGTGGCTCCTCAAAAAGATGGTGTATTGGATTTGCATGGCAAGGTTTTGGTAGCGGGGGAGGCTACAGGGGTGGTTTCTGTGTGAAGCTGCTAGAAGTTTCCTCTAGCTCCAACAGAGCCAATACCAACCGGGTCCGAGACAGGCCCACTGCTGGCCAAGGCTGAGCCCATCAGCCATGGTGCTAGCACCTCTGGGATAACATAGTTAAGAAAGGGAAAAAAACCCACCCCATCAAAACCCCAACAAAACAGTCGCATTTGCAGGCCAAGAGAGTAGTGATGTGACAGAATCAGCCCTGCAGACACCCAGGTCAGTGAAGGAGGAGGTGCTCCCAGGGGGAGGAGGTGCTCCAGGTGCGGGAACAGAAACTCCCAAGCAGCCTGCAGAGAAGACCATAGTGCAGACTGCGGCCCATGGAAGATGATGGGGGCATAAACATCCACCTGCAGTGGGTGAAGGACCCCATGACGGAGGAGGTGGAGAGACCTGAAGGAGCCTGTGACCCTGTGAGAAACCTGTGCTGGAGCAAGCTACGTAGCAGGACCTGAAGGAGCCCACACCAGAGGTTTCCTGGCAGGACTGGTGACCCTTCTGGGGACCCACACTGGGGCAGTCTGGTCCTGAAGATCTGCACCCCAAGTAAAAGACCCCACAATGGGGCAGTCTGTGAAGACCTGCAGCCCAAGGGAAGGATTCATGTTGGAGAAATTCATGGAGGACTGCCTCCTATGGGAAGGACCCCACACTGGAGCAGGGGAAGAGTGTGAAGAGTCCTTCCCCTGAGGAGGAAGGAGCGGCAGAGACAGTGTGTGATGAACTGACCACAACCCTCATTCCCTATCCCCCTGTGCCAGTGGGAGTAGGAGGTAGAGAAATCAGGAATGAAGTTGAGCCCAGGAAGAAGGGAGGGTGGGGGGAGGTGCTTTAAGGTTTGGCTTTCTCATTACTCTGGTCTGTTTGGTAATAAATTAGATTAGTTTTTCCTAAGTCAATCTTTTTTCCCATGTTTTGCCTGTGATGGTAATGGCTGAATGATCTATCCCATCTTTATCTCAACCCGTAAGCTTTTAATTATATCTTCTCTCCCCTGTCCAACAGAGGAGGGGAGTGATATAGTGCCTTTGATGGGCACTTGGCCTCCGTCCAGGGTCAACCCACAACAGACAGATGGAAGGTCTGCAAGTAGCCAGTGTGGAGGTAAAACCAGCCAGGAGAGGAAACAGAATTAGGGTGAGTAGGAGTAGAGTAGATGAGCAAAAAAGGAAGAATGACAGGAAGGTGAACAAAGCACGCGGCAGGCAAAGCCTCACCAAGTAGTCAGATTGTGGAGCGCTGGTGTTTTCATCAGGATTTCCTTGGGGACCAGGATAACTCAGCTGCATGACACAACACAGGTCTTGCTAGTTTTATTGATGCTTTTTAAGAGGGCTAGTAAGGTGCAGCACGTGTGTACTTCTCCTTGTTGCACCAGCACAAATTTTGGTTAGAGAAACAGGGTATTTTTTTCCCCAAAACCTAAGCTAATGTCTTAACTACTGCACGTCTGTACTGATGCTGCTTGCGTTTATTTTTCACGTGGGTGAAAAGGCCCCTTGGTGTTGACCCAACCGAGAAGACGCAGAAGTTCTAGCAGGCTTTGTGCCAAGCCTTGCCTGAAGGCCAGACACCTCGAGAGCTCTCCTCACGCAGGGCCAGGGCCCGGGACGGCGGGGCACGGCCCGGTGCCTTCTGCTGGCCGCCACCGCCGAGCGGTCCCGATCAGAGCGAACCTCGGCACAACACGCAAAGGAGACGCGCTGCCGTCTCCCCGCGGAGTGACTCCCTCAACTGCAGCCACAGGGCACAAAGCGGCCGTACCCGCCTGGCTCCGCTTCACCTAGCGAACGTTCGGGCAGGCGGGTTACGCCACTAGGAGCCCTCCGGGCCCATCGGCCGTGCCGACCGATGCGGCTTTTTGTTGCGGCCTCAGCTCACGCCGGGGCCCCGCGCTTGACACGGTGAGCGAAACGCGTGCGGCGGCCGAGGCGCACGGGAACGGGGCGGGGACGGGAGAGAACTGCACCCGCTCCCGCCCCGCCGCCAGCCCCGCCCCGCGCCGCTCCGCTCCGCCGAGGCTGACGCCCGCGGCGGCCCACCCCCCGCGCAGGCGCACTGCGCGGAGCGGTGAGGGAAGAGCGCGCGAAAATTCCAAACCGGCGGAGCGAGCCGGGCCGGGGGTAAGCTGCTGGGGAGGGGGCGGGGCCGGGCGGCGGGGGCCGGGCGCACAGAGCCGGCACGGCTGCCGGGGAGGGGGTGCGGCTCCTCCAAGCCCTCCTTCTCGGAGCGAGGGGGCTGCCAACGACCCCCGCCGCGGCGGCGGGGGCGGCCCCCCCGAGCGAAAGGGGGGCGGCATTTCCCGGCAGCCCCGCCCCGCCCCCAGTGGTCTCGCCTGGGTGGTCGCGGGCGCCCCGGCGAAGCAGAGGGGGCGCGGGTCAGGGGGGCTGCGCATGCGCCAACGGGGGGCGGGGGGCGGGAGGCGGGAGGGTGGTTTGCTGTGCTCTCGCTCCGGGAGCTGGCGGGAGGAGCAGGCCGGGGGGAACCTGGCATCAGCCTCGAGGGGTGGGAGCGTGCTGCCGCCCCGCCAGTGAGGCCGCCGTTCGGTGTTCCCGGCCTTGCCGCCGCCGCTCATCGTTCCTGCCTGAACGCGGGGGGGAAGCGGCCGTGTTGCACGTCCCCCGGGCGAGGGCCGAGTAAGAACGTCCTGGGAATGCCAGTTCCTTGTGATAGGGAGTACGTGGGGCCTCCCGCACGCTCCCGTTAAACAGCTGGTACCAGGTCTTTGTGCTTCGCCTGATACCAGAAACACTTTTAAGAGAGGGACTTAAACATTTCCACTGTCTTCCCCTCTTTCTAGGCAACTGAGGGATAAAACGGCCTTGTGTGATGCACAAATGAGACCAGTGGTGCAACTGTAATAGGTAGACGCCTTCCTAAATGGGTTGCAGGGAGAGTGAGCACAACCTTTACAGCTTTGTTTTGGGTTTGGCAGATGTGCCAACTGTGGTACTGTGCAACCTGATACTTGCGGGCATCTGCTGTAGTAGGGGAACTCCAGTACGGTGCGTCTTCACAGTGTGCTGTCAGGTAGCTGAGCTGCCCTTTAATTTAAACTATGCTTCAGGGAAGACCCGTGCCTTGTGACTTACTGGGAGAAGCTGCCATTTTTGGTCGTAGTTCACAAGTGTAGGTAAATAAATTACTGTGTTCCACTCCTCTCAAAAATTTTCAGGCTCACCATTTCTGACGTGGAAGAATAACCAAAATGGGGCAATGGTTACTGCTTGTGTGTTGCAGTGAAGAATCCCTTAGGTAGAATTTGTGGGATGTAACATTCTAGTGACAGGCCTTCGAAAACCAGGAGAATCTTAAGAATGTGAGATTTTTTTTGACTATGTAATTAAAAGGATCTGAAGCACTCTTCATTTTATCCCTTTCCTTTTTCTTCCTCAATTCAAACTCTATGAACATTTTTTGGAAAAGGAAAGCTTACTTGTCTGCAATGATTAAACAAAGTAACACTCAATTTAGTTCATGAGTTAGGTGGATTATTTGCTGTTTTACTTGTTTTTAATGTTCATCTTCGCTTCTTTGCTCAAGGTTCAAAAATGGTGTCATAAGAATTCATCACCGTATGGTATTTGAAGCAGAAGTTTGAGACATTTACCACAGTATGTTGCGAGTTACTGACCGGCCTATGAAAATCTTCTCTCTGTTGAATTTTGGCGTTGCAGGAAAGCTCTCCTGTTTTTCCTACCTGTTGCTGTGTCCCTTCCTCTCTCTGTGGATGTTTGTTCGCTACTGCCATCTCTTGGATAGAGACAGGGCTGCTCAAGGTGAGCGGTGGTTGTGCTCTAGGGCTTATTAATCTTGGTTTGTTGGCGCTGCTGTACTTGCCCCTGAGTGGAGACCTGTCTTTAGAGAACATGGCAGCGGGGGAGAGTGACTCAGAAACAGATCCTGAGGGTTATCTTTTCGCTTATAGCCACGGGTCAGGTTTTTGTAACGATTTCTTTGTTTCCTCAGAAAATGAGATCTGTGTGATTCCACATCTTGATGTCTTTGGCTACTAAGAATTGAACGTGTTAGTCAATTTTAGCCAAGTTTGAAAGCAGGATGAAGGGTTGGAACCAATTCTATTCCTATATATTTTCTAAAAATTGAGGGCAGGGTCAAAGAGCTACCACCTTTGGTGGTAGCTCTCCATGCAGTCAGCACATGCATGTAGGCCGGCTGGGTGGTATGCATGTGAAATTCACCATAGGATACAGAGGGTGAAAGTGTCATGGGGCCCTGAGCGGCCTGCTCTAGTGAGAGGTGTCCCGGCCCATGGCAGGGAGGTTGGAACTTCATGATCTTTAAGGTCCCTGCCAGCCTTAACCATGCTACGATTCTATAATAAGGGAGGCCAGTGGAAGTCAGGGTTTTAAGGGTGATGTTATAGAGAGCAAAGCAACAAAGCATACTCATTTGAAGGTACTAGACACAGTTGTTCTCCTGTTAATGGAGCAGTTTCATGCACTTAGTGTACTTTTAAATCATAATTAATTTGTTTTTACCTAAGCCATATGTTTCAGTATACTGACCTGCAGTTGTGAAGGTGCTGTTTTTGACAATGATGTCTTTCAAGACATGACTGAAGGATCTTGTGAAGGGTGAAGGATGTTGTGAAGGATAGGTAAAACTTTTTTTTTTCCCTGAATAGTCAAGAAAATGTTACAGCCCTTTGATATGCATGGAATAATTTTTTTTCATAGAAGATGCATTAGATTAATCCCAAATAAAAATCTTTAGTCTTTCACATATAAGATTTTTATTTTTTTGTAAGGAATGCCACATATTTTGTGCCAACCTGATCTAAAAAATGTGCAAAATTTTACCAGGTTGTAAAGATCTTATATGTGTGAACAGTAGAACAGCTCTCAAAAATCAAGTCAAATCTTTAATTAAACAATAACTTTCACTGAGAAGGGTATTCCCAGACCAAGCTTTCTGGTTAATGATGTTACAAGTGACATTATTGTTAATGTTTCTAAAATGAACACAGTGGTAATGGTCAATAAAAGTCCAATATTTTCTTTCCTGTAGGTTTGGAATTAAAAAAATCCTGTGTCGTGAAAGTTGGTGGCAGATCCCACCAACCTCTGAGACCACTTTAGGACCACACAGTCAGTCTACTTTGTCAGTTATAGGAATGTAGACTATGTTAAATATTTTCTCCTTGGTGAGGGCCAATAACTTTGGCATTGCAAAAGTATTTTAAAATTAGCAAGACATAGTTATGTGTTTTCCTGCAGAAATAATACTGATTTTAGATGGGTATAGGGAATGGTGTGTGATGATTTGGAGATGAACACTGTATCTCTAGTACAAACCCACCACTTTATTAGTATTAATAATTACTTTAAACATACATTAATAATAAATCATAAGGAGAAATCAATATTATTTTAACAATTATAGTTTATTTATATTTTCTGAAATACACAGTGTTCTGAATTTGGGAAAATCTTCTGAATTTGGAAATTTTTAGTTACAGATTTTTTAATAATTTTTCAAGAGTGCCTGAACTGTATAATGGGATAGATTCACATCAGACAAAGTATTTGCAAGTCACTTGTGTTATATTTTTAACCATCGGCCTTGTATATGGCTGCAGTATTTTGGGGTAGAGCTTCCGCATGCGTTTTTAACTTGCAATAAACTTACTACCCATGAATTATACAGATATTATTGGACACAATCTAAAAACAGGTCACTCGTATGTAATCTGTCAAATGTAATCTGCACAGCATCACTTATGGTAATCTGGTGAAATAAAGTTCATGAGTCTGCTGCAGCACGAGGAACGTTTTAAGTCTCTGAGAGGAATAAATTCTTTTTACTTGCAGATGGAGCAAATCTGACGCTACCAGACATGTATTTTTAGTTCGATTAAAAAAAGAAAGTAAACTGGTAAAATTAGAGCAGTACTAATGAGGCTGCTGTAGAGGTGAAGGAGAACAGCCTTTGGAAACTTAAATTACTCCAGTGTCATGTGTGAGATGTGTCAGAAGTGAGAATCAGCCTCTTAGGTTTCTGGCTGCTGGAGCCAAACTGCAAGGCTGTCCTTCCTCCCCAATAGTAGATTCACTGGACATGTTTATTTTATAACTCTTGATTAACTATGTGACGGCATTGAAATATTCCAAACTGTGACTGTATTAAGTATCATAATATACAACTAAATTGACATAAATGAGTGTCCAAGGAGAAGAGGCCAAGAGACATACCACTTACTATTTTCCTGTTCTACATTAAAAGTTCTCATGTATCATCAGCTGACCCAAAGTCGTAAGGAAGTCCCTTCCCATAGGATGCAATAACTGTATATAGCTTTAATTTCATGCCAAGGGTGGCATTGCTAAATTGTGAGTTTTTTGTTAACAGATGTGACAAAAATCTTACTGGCAAATCGCAGGATCCACTGTTAGCACAGTAAGAAGTACACACACATAGACTATGCAGGAATAACTGACTGGGAATTCCCCAAATCATTGCTTCATTCCCTTTGAATTTCAGTGCCCTGCCTGTGGACTGAGTGTCCACGTACCTAATTTTTACTGCAGTATGAGTTTAACTGAGTGAATTGCTGGAAGTCTGTGTTCTGGATGGTTCTGAGGAAACTTGCCTCTTGTTTGCAAATAATGAATAGCCTAATTTAATGCCTGTGAATACCTTGAAACCTTGTCAGTCAACTTCAGGGACAAGCGCCTGTGGGAGAGTGTTACAGTAATGTACAACAAAAAGGTGTAGATGTTGATGTGGAGAGATTTTATTCTCTGGCTATTTATGGGTGGGAGCAGTCAGGGAGAGAAGGGAGAAAAGTATGAGAGTCTTGGGTAATTTGGGGTTTTTATGCCAAAGAAAAATGCATTCTTTAATTTGCAAACTTGCTTTCATTGTGCGTGCGCTGTGTGAATGTTTTTCACTGAATTTCAGTAGTCTTAACTGATGTTTGAATAAATATGTATAATTTTTACTTACACTTTTTATGCAGTCACTAGAGTAATACCAAAGTACGTATAATAAAAACTGGAAAGAAAATAGTTTCTCATGGTTGTTCTGTGGTTGTTTCTTTTCTGGTAGAACATTGCCCTTCAGTATTGCATTAACCATTGTGTTGTGCTTGAGGAGCTTGGTGTTATCTTTGAGAAAAGCTGTGAGGAGCGATGTCTGATGGACTAAAACAGGAGAGATTTGTGTATTTTATCTCTTTGACATTTGTTTCCTCATTGACTTCGGCAAATAATTTTCTGTTTGATGCTCTGTTTCCTTAAGCTTATGTAGAAGTGCTTTAACTGTAGAGGTGAAGAATTTCAATGAAAGTTATGTGCTTCATTGCTGTAGTAAATAGTAGAGGTTCTTAAAAATGGTTCTACAGATCTGTAGAGGAAAGGAATTTGCTTACTATAGGCAATACCTCTCTATATACTGTATGAATAGCTCTGCATGTGAAGACATCGATATTTTTGCTGATGTTCAAATACTTGTGATGGAGTTTGGACTGTGTGTCTTGTGTCTCTGAAAGTCAGGGGTAAATCTTGGGCTAAGTTACTTCGCTATTAAGGAAGCACAGTTGCTGAAAATTTGAAGCTACTCAGTATTAAAATTTAACTGAAGAAGGACGAGTTGTTCTTCTCTATGTCTACAGATTGTAGCCCTCTCATGCTCCTGTTCCCACCCCCCCTTTTTTTTAATCCATTGTAAAACAAAAGTGAATATTTTCAGACCGTGCTTCTCCACAGCTTAGTTTGAGGAAAATGATGTTGAGGCAGGAACTTTTTTAGGCTTCCCCCTCCCTGCCTCCTTGTAATTTAAGTATCTACAGGAAGAAGTGAATGCTGTTCCTTGACACACAAACACAAAGGAGTCCACTTTTTTCTTTTACATTACAGGTCACACATGGCTCCTGAACAGAGGACTAATGTTTTAAGTTACTGCATAGAGTTTAATGCAGGTTATTCTACCTACGCTTGGAAACTAGGGAATTGCTGCATGTTTGTTAATTGCAGAACTTAAAATGAAATGTTTAACCAGAAAACAGAGCTTAAATGTTTAACCAGAAAGAAAACGTGCCAAGGATAGGTGTATATGCATCCCCTCCTCATTGGTAGCTCAAAGTATTATAATTTTGGAATGAGGAACACTGTTTATTTCATGGTGAACCTTTGAATTAATGTCTAGTTAAAGTGGTTTTTTCTGACGAACTGATTTTTAAGGATGTAAGTTCTCTCTGTTCCAGTCAAGCAGTATACAAATACACGTTAATTGGAGAAGAGGCTCAGTGATGAGAGAAGCTTGGCTGATTTGTTTTGTTTATATTCAGATTGGAATAGAGTAGAAAGGACTATTTCCATTGGAAGGGACCTATAACAATATTTAGTCCAGCTGCCTGACCAATTAAGGGCTGACCAAGTTAAAGCATGGTATTGAGGGCATTGTCCACTGACAGTGACAGGCTCAGGGCATCAGTCACCTCACTAGGAAGGCTGTTCCAGGGTTTGACCACTCACGGTAAAGAAATGCTTCTTAATGTCCATTCTCTGATGCAGTTTTGAACCATCCCCACCATGTCCTATCACTGGGCCCCAGGGAGCAAAGCTCAGTGCCTCCCTCCCCACATCCCCTCCTCAGGAAGCTGCAGAGAGTGATGGGGTCGCTACTCAGCCTCCTTCTCTCCAGACTAGACAAACCCGGAGTCCTCAGCCATTGCTCACACGATGTGCCTTCCCACCCTTCCACCAGCTCTGCTGCCCTCCTCCGGACACATCCAAGGGCCTTCACATCCTTCTTAAGCTCTGGGTCCCAGCGTGAGTACTGTGTGAGCACTGCACGTAGTACTCAGGGTGAGGTTGCACTGACACTACCCACAGGGAGATAGTCACCTCTTAGGGCGGGCTGCTCAGGCCGGTTTGAGGCGGTTTGCTGTCGGCACACCGCTGGCTCACATTGAGCCCACTGCCGACCAGCACCCTCAGATTATTTTTTTTGTTCCCTGAAGAACTGTTGCTCAGTAGAGAGGCTGAAGAAAGCCTTTTAGGCATGTGAAGTTACAGTGGAAATGTCTAATAGTGGATTTAAGCTGGAGGAAACAGTGATAACCAGATGTAGAAATTTAACTTGGGAAGTACAATTTGTATTTGGTAGGAAAATTACTCTTTGTGTAGGTAATTATAATTCATTCACAACTTTGCTTTCATTTACGTGAAGCTATGTGAGAGCATAACATTTGCCAGAATAGGCAAATTTGACTTTGTAGTCAAATTTTGTGTTAGCACATGATATACTGAGTGATATATTAGTTGTCATAATCGTTATATGAGGGGTACAAACAATAAATTATATCTACTAAGGGTTTGCCATTATTACTAATAGGTCTAACATTTCTGGTGGTGCGATGTAGTGAGCTCTTATGTGGATAAGCTGCTCAGTGTCTTGAATCCACCATGTGAAATTTAGGCTCCAATGAGTCTTTTATGTTTTTTTCTGCTGATGTAAACAGAATCAGAAATTCATTCCTTTTCCTGTAACCTGCAAAAGGAGGTTTAATTTATGTTTAGACTACTGATATTGGAGGCCTGTGCCCAATTGATATGTGGTGTTAATAGCCATAGGGAAGCTAAAGGGGTGTTAGCAAAGCTTTTTGCAAAGGGGTATAAAAATACATTACTTTTATGTTGCCGGATATTCTACAGAAGCAGTTCTGCCTCCTGTAGTTAAGAGGCTGAATGAGACCTAATGCCTCTTTCCAGAGTTGCATTTATTCTTTGGTTGCATTGTTTTCTTAGCTGTGTTTTTCTTTGTGTATCCTTTATTGCAGCTGTTCTCACTGAAGTCAGCTGAGAATGCGATGAGCTGACTGAAAAAGCTCTGTCCAAACTAAATCTAAGAACACTTTAACATTCATCTTCATGAGAGCTATCCCAAAACATCTTTTCCCCTCAATCACTAGTAGAGTTTACCACATTACAGTGACCCGAATGGAAAATGTTACCCAAATAATCTTCTCAGGCTTGCTATTTAGATTGCGCAAGACAAAATATGTAAGTTTTTGTCTTACCGAGGGAAAATATATTTCAGTGTATTGAAAGGGAATGTACTTTACCCATTTCTAGAGGATTATGAAGGTGTGTGCTTCTGTTCACTATGCCCAGTATATAATTTCTAGCCTCTACTGCATTTTGTCATGTATTTCAGTTACCTTTCTGTGGTAGATCACTGTGTAGTGATGAGAGGTGAGAAATTCAGATATGGAAAAACAAGGAGTTAAAAAGGTAAGCTAGAAGCCCATTGTTTCCTTCAAATAAAGCTTTTGGTTTGGAAGGCCAGGTCGATCTGCTTAGTATCAGCATGTACTGATTAAATCTGGGATTTGCTTTATTGTCTTGAAACAAATTTCTATTTTATACACACATCTGATTCCCTGCCTAGTGTTATGGACAGCTTTGTATGGGCTTTGCTGGATTTTGATCTGGCTGGGCCTGACATTGAAATTCTTCCAAATTAGGGCATTGTGTGGTTTGGTACTTTGCTGAATTGCATAGAGTCTTCTGCCAGAGTTATAAAGGTTCTTTACTTCATTGTCTGTTTTCTCCTCTTATATTTGACTTGAAAAAATGCAGGCGGTGTTGGGATCTTAGAAACTTGGTGTGTTTCTTGCAGGAGTGACTCCCAGAGTCATGTGATCAAACTTTGTATTCAATTTGTGCATAAAGACATAGTAATATATGCTGTGGGCTGGTGATTTCATCTTTTGTGTGTGGAAGTGATAATTGCCTTGTTGCCCTGTTAAGATTCATTATGGAAGGGTAGCATATTGGATCTGTAAAATTCAGCGATACCACTCCTCAATGTCTTTCACATCTTTCACTGTTCCCTTGAGGGTTAGATACAATTTCTGCCTTTCCCATTAAAGACTCTTTTATTCTTGGCCTCTTGAAATGGGGTAGGTCAGAAGGAAGATCTGCTGTTGGAAGACAAGCCTGCCTTAGAAACAAAAGTTTTAAATTCTGTGTGAAGTGTTTACTATTATCAGGGAAGGCTAATAAATAGTAGATTTTTTGCTCATGCAGCTTACAGCCTTATGAATTGGAAAAAGCAAGCTTTATTGTGATCATTTAGGCCTTTTGTGGGAAGAGGGAGATGTAAAGTTTTCCAGATGCTCTAGAAAGGGACATCTTGAACGGATAAGGAACTGGCTGGATGGTCACACACAAAGAGTTGTGGTCAATGGCTCAATGTTCATGTGAAGTTCTGTGGTGAGTGGTGTTCCACAGGGGTCAGTACTGGGACCAGCACTGTTCAATATCTTTGTCGCTGACGTGGACAGTGGGATTGAGTGCACCCTCAGTGAGTTGGCTGATGACACCAAGCTGTGTGGTGAGATTGACACGCTGGAGGGAAGGGATGCCATCCAGAGGGACCTTCACAGGCTGGAGAGATGGGCCGATGCGAACTGCATGAAGTTCAAAACAGCCAAGTACAAGGTCCTGCGTGTGGGTCAGTGCAGTCCCAAGCACAACTACAGGCTGGGTGGAGAATGGATTGAGAGCAGCCCTGAGGAGAAGGATTTAGGGGTCCCGATAGATGACAAGCTCAACATGAGCCGGCAGTGTGCACCAGCAGCTCAGAAGACTGACTGTGTCCTGGGCTGTGTCAAGAACAGCATGGCCAGCAGGTCAAGGGGGGTGATTCTGCCCCTCTGCTCTTGTGAGACATCACCTGAAGTACAACATCCAGCTCTGGGGTCCCCAGTACAGGAAGGATGTAGAGCTGTTGGAGCGAGTCCAGAGGAGGGCCACAAAGATGATCAGGGGGCTGGCTGGAGCACCTCTCCTCTGAAGAAAGGCTGCAAGAGTTGGACTTGTTCAGACTGGAGAAGAGAATGCTTCAGGGAGACCTAATTACGGCCTACCAGTACTTAAAGGGGTCCTAAAGGAAAGTGGGAGAGGGGCTGTTCACCAGGGAGTGTTGTGATAGGACAAGAGGCAATGGCTCCAAGCTGAAAGAGGGTAGGTTTAGGTTAGATGTTAGGAAGAAATTCTTTACTGTGAGGGTGGTGAGGCACTGGAACAGGTTGCCCAGAGACGACGTGGAAGCCCCATCCCTGGAGGCATTTAAGGCCAGGTTAGATGGTACTTTGGGCAACCTGATCTAGTGGAGGGTATCTGTGCCCATGGCAGGGGAGTTGGAACTAGATGACCTTTGAGGCCCCTTCCAACTCAAACCAGCTTGTGATTCCATGATCCCAGCAACACATGGTTCCCCAGGGCATCGAGGCTCTCCAGTCCTGCAGGGTGACGGAATGCAACCGGAACATCAGTTTGCTGTTTGCAGTGTTACTCAGATTAAACCTGTGCCAGAAGTTTAATATGCTGTCTCTGAAAGTAGCCCTGTTAGTGGCCACAGTCCCTTGAAAATGAATATTAGGCTTTTTTTTTTTTTCCCCCAATGAGGCCTACAATGTAATTCAGAAGACAGATCTGACAACTGTTAAGATACTAATTATCCAAGTAAATAGAGGGATTAAATAACAGAGGAGCAAAATAGAGCAGTTAATTCTCTAGGAGAATTGTTAGTACAAGTGTTAGATGAAAATGCCACCCATCTGCTTCACAGCTACTTATTTTACCAGGTCTTGCACTCCGCTTGGCCAATGTTGGTTCTGTTCTTTCAGCAAAACTGGTTTTGTTTCCAGTTTGCATGCACTTTTTTTTTCCTTTGGAAAGTCAGCATATAGACAGGCAGTTTGCTGTAATAGTGGTTTGTTCTGATTGTAAAATACCTGCTGGTGTAGGCACGAGGAGGAATAGGGAAACTTGCTCTTACCTGAAAAATGATTAATAGACATCTACAGTAATGAATGCTGGATGTATGCATGCTGTCTGTAGTCAAGATGCAAATTGTTCTCTAAAGTATTCTTACCTGCTGCACTGCCACTGAGTGTCGGTAAGACTTAAGACCTATAAACCAACCTATGAACCTAATTTCTCAACAGGACACTGAAAAATAAGATGACTGTAATAAAAAATACATTTTTTTCATTTTCACATGCTCTTTATTAGTCTTGGGCCTTTCTAAAATTTCTAAAAAAATATTTAATCTTTTCCTAATAAACTTTTTCTGAATATATTTCTGGGAAGTGGGTAATAGGTTTTCTTTAAAATAGGAAATAAATAATGTTCAATCTTTCAGCCTATCTAAGCATGTATTATTAATCTTTTTGTTCTTGGCAAAGTAAAAGGAGTGTTGTCAAAGTGAAGATGAAAAATACCTTTCTGGGAACAAGGTGAAAGCACCTAATAGATATCTCTAGCAGATAAATAATAAATGAGAAAATAGTATCTTATGTTCTGGATAGCTGGTTTTTTTTTTTAAATCTATTAGACTAATAAACACGCAGAAAAGCACTGTTATACTGCTTTTGTAAGTGCTAACAAGCCTAAAAACAATGAGGAATGTATGTGTTCTGTTACCTCAGTGGTGACCTGTTCTGCTTCTGAGGCCTTTGGGCCCTGGTAGTGTCAGATCAGCATTTTAACTGTTTTCTTTTTTTGTTTTGGATTTTTTTACTCATGCTGCCGTTGGTGATGGGCAAGATTTGAGAGAGGAAACAGAGTTATGGAAAGTGAAGTGTGGGGATACCTATCACTGGTTCAAGGAAAAGTACACAAATGGGAGATTTACGCCTTGAATGCAAGTTTGTGTCACATTTATTTGGAATGCTGTGACATAAGGCAGTACTTGTACCTTAATGGTATCTCAGAGACCTTTCCACATGAAATGCTTTTATTTATTTAAAAATAACAGCTGAATTTAGAAGATGAAAGGCAAGCTAAGTAATAGAAGTTTAGCAGTAATTTTTGGCAATCCATTAAAGCCAGATTTGGGGACATCGAAAGCTATGAAAGTTTGTTACTTTAATTTTCTGTAATTGACACAAATTCTTTCTGAGGAGGTGTAATGTTCTAGCAGTCGTGTATTCTTTTTTATTTTAGCTGAGCCCTGCATTTCATCATGTGTAATAGTAAATAAGTTACTTGGCTTTCATTAGATTTTTCTTTTTTTTATGGTTTTACTTGAAAATATTCTATTTCTTCAGTTCTAGAGGAAAAAAACCCACACAAAAAACCCCAGACCTTCATTCTTTTTTTGCCTTTCATTCCAAATGCACAAATATTTAATTTTCAGACTGTCAATAAGGAGGTGGTTGAGAAGAGTTTTTTGAAAACTTTGTGGGAAAACTTTCTTGCAGCTGGTTCCCTGTCTTATCAGACGTGCAGCATTCAGGTATGACTTTACACGGCCTGGTGGTTGCACATATATGTTCTGGAGGATGTGGCAGTGCCCCTGTGTACTGTAGGGCTCTGCCTCCAGATCTGGTAACAAAAGTTACTGACTGAAGTGTTGCATTTCAGACACTAATCCAGATAGATCACTTGACAGAATAAAGCTAATCCATGCCTTGTTAGAAATGCTGCCTTCAGCCTCTGAAAGATACAAGTACCCTCATGCCTGAGCTCCACAGGGTTCCTGGTGCATCAGACCAGGAGGGTTTGATTTGAGGGATCTGAGAGTGGAAGACCAAAGACTATATATCTGCCCCTGCCTTCTAGAAGTAAAGGGTATTTTAAGTCGATTCACAGTAAATCCACCTTCTGAATTTCTCATATTGTGGACTAAATAGTCATAAATAAGAAGGTGGGTTTGATTTTTTTATAAAATGGGTCCAAGTCAATTGAAGAGATTGGAAATTATTCTGAAAGATTCTTTTGGAATATACTTGACAGTATGACAAAATATTAATCAAGACACTATTATCTGTGATTTTTCCAGGTCTTTTAATATGATCTGTATTTTACTGGGATCTGAGTGTTTAAATTGCCGTTAATTAACAAATAGTTTTGTATTTCTCTTGTTAATAAACTATATATCCTGTTGCAGTTTTTGAGATAAAATCGTGTGTCAGGTTTGGTATGTTATATTTACTTTTAAATGGTGTTGTTTATACATATGCAGTAATTTTACTTTATGCATTACCGTAATGTTGAGGTAAAGACAAGAGTGAGCTATATTAATAAAATTGCTCTTTTCAGGACAAGGTGCTATACTCAAACAGTCAATAAAATAACTATTCTCTGGAGGCTCCTAAATCATGCAAACACATTAATTCAGCTTTAAAATTGTGCTACTGCAAATAGAACAATTGCTTGGGATAATTGTTTTACCTGTTTTCTGTTAATGTGGTGGAAGCTGTGTTGTGATGCATAAAAATATTAGTGCATATTAAATTAAGCATGTTCTACATCAAGAATGAATGGAAGCCCATACTAAATGCTAAGCAAGGGACAGTGGCTTATATGAGCAATGCAGCCATTCCTGGAAATATCACTTTAATACGCTCTTCTGTAGATCTCAGGATAAGTTTTATTAGAATTTATTATATCCCAAAACAGACAATAGCAATATTTTTAGCACTAGCAGAATTTTTGTGATGATATTTTTTGAAAATCTTCGTTCATTTCCTGTTAGTTGTGGTGTAAGGGATTCTGCTACCATTAAATTGGCAAGAGTAGTTTTTGTATGAAGGTTCACAGAAGTGCTCAACCATGCCTCCTCCCCTCAAAAAGAGTGCAAACAAAGATTGTTGTTCATGTCACTCTTTATGGTTTATTTCCCATTTTTGTCAGAGTATATATGGGTTTATTACAGATATGCCCTGTGAATTACCTGTTCTCTTACTCTTACAGGTCTCTTGCTCCTTATTTCTGGTATTACAGTCTTTTGGCAGTTTCAGAAAATTGCCCAGAAAAATACATTTATTTGGCTCTTAATCCACTTTAGAAATGGGGTGGAAAACTGACTCCTCCATTTTTGCCTGTGAACTTGTCCATGAATAAGCACTAGACTGCAGCTAAAATTTCTGAACCCTGTTTTGGAAACAGAGCTCTGTTTCTGTTTGATCAGGAACTGATGTGAAAGGAGCAAGTTCAGGATTGATCCTTCTGAAGGTAGGCTCTGAAGTCTCAAATGTATAGCTGGGTCTTTATGGTGCAAGTCCTTTGCTTGTGCCTTTGTATGAGTAGAGAACTGTGGAAAATACGCCACATTTCAGGTGAGGACTTTGGGATCACAGTGGACATGGAACTACTTTGTTTTCTTGGTGAAGGAAAGAGGTTTATTTATGTGACTAGTACAAGTCTGTTGATGGGATAGTACTTTGCTCATAGTCAGTATACTCAGGACAGTTATCTTAAGGGAACTAATTAACTATCAGAAACTATATAAAAACAAAAAAGCACACTTCCAGTTGGCTGAATATAGAAGAGATAGTCTTTTAAAGATTTCCTTTCTCATGATTTGTGCTGACATTTTCCTTTTAGTGTCCTTTTTTTTTTTTTAATAGTAGTTAAAAATGAATATATATCTTGGTAATTGACAGGGTTTTTTTCTATAAGGCAATGGCTCTGGACCAGCTAAGGAGCTGCTAAGTTGTCTCTTTGGACCAGCAATCCAGTTCCTTTAGTGGTTGTTAAGAAGGGTGATAAAAAAACTGTCTTATTGTGGAGTTGGCATTTCAGAGTTCTGGAAAAAGACTGTCTACCTCCTGTGATGGCTGTGATGCGCTGCACACTGTCATAGTAGCTGCAGGAGATAAGCATGCTTGATTTGCTTACCTCACAGTCAATTCATGTGACAGGCCCCAAAATGCTGGAGTGTCCATGAGGTTTTTGTGGGGTTTCCCCTCTCCAACCCCACCCCCGCCCCTTTTTTTCTTTTAAAATTCTATGAGACATTTTGTTAGAGGATGACTTTTTCAGTTATTCAGGAGGATTAATTTTACCTGGGAAAATCAAATGGGCTCATTAATTTACTGAAATGTGTAAATTCAATTCCTGGCTTTAATTTGCCATTACATTACGTCTTTTTTACATTCCTGTGATAGTAAGGACATTTGATGGATAGTTGCTGCTGGGTGTCTGACCTGTGTCACTTCGGGGGCTGTGGTGGTGAAGTCTCGTAGCCTGTTTTTGATGCTCACAGAAAACCAGTGAGACCTTCCCACTACACAGAGTTTTGCTGACAGCAGCAGTTGCAGATAGAAATGGGAATGAATAAAGAACTCCAAGGCACTGGCTTTGCTTACAGCATTTTGCATATGCTTAGGGTAAATATGCATTGAACTCTGGCAAGCCAAAAGCTTTAACTTGCCTTTTTTAAAGTTTTTTTTTTCTTTTTTTTTTTTTTTTTTCTTTTTTTCCTGGCCAGGAGCCAAAGTCGAATAAAAGTTGTGATTCACTATGGGGCATTTATTTATTTATTTATTTATTTATTACTTGTGGGAATTAAACGAGTTCATTAATGATCTTCAGATTTTTATCTGGCTCAAATTAGTGCACCGTATCGGCGATGCGGTTGTAAGGGTTAGCTGTATAAAGCAAGCTTGATTTGCAGGGCTGCTGCTCGGGCTTTTGGCGTGTAGCTTGGTGGCTGTAGCTTAGGTCAATATTCGCTGTTTGCTGTTGCTTCTGTGTGTGCCTGAATTTGGCTCTAAGTGGGCAACAGTTAATTTCTGAGGACTGCTGCCACATCTGTGTTGACAGTTGTCTTTACAGTCTTGACAGAAAGGACAATGAACGGCTGCAAGAACTTGTTTGCTCTTTCAGCCTATGAGGTGTTGCTTCAGAGAGATTTAAAGGTTGGTGTGGTGCCTGCTGTGCTATTCTCTGTCCTTCTGCCAATGAAAAATATAATAGCAAAGCAGAAAAAAAAATATATGTAGGGTTGGGGTATTTTTGTGTCTTTCACTGGGGCAGTTTGGTTAAATTTTAGTGCTGTGGTTTGGAAATAATGCTAATCTCTCAAAGACAGTTTTTACAGCTAAGTACGCCATTGGATTCAGGTTAAATATGGCACAGCTTTTATTCAGAACTGAGTTATATGTAAAGCTGCATGTGGTCATGTTTTTCCCACCTTTTACGATAATAAAAAGAAAAACAGAGCTGAAATACTAAATTTATTAGTTTGCTTTAAGGAGAATAGAGCATAACAACAGGCAAAGGCCCCCTAACCCCTTTTGTTTGACTGAAACTTATGTTAATACTTTATCATGAAACGCCATTTTCAGTTTTTCATCACAAATGTTTCTCACGTTATTCTAATATTCTTCGAGTGAAATAGTGGTGACGACAAATTCAGATAATAAAAGCCTGAGGCACATCTGGGATGGGGCATTCTGAGGCAACTTGCTGATCCTTGTGCCCCCTTTTCCACTTTTTTTGTAATGTGGTTATTATTTTACCCTCTTAGTACTACAAAGAAAATTGGCACCCTCACGAGATGTAAATCCCAAGCCACAGCCTCCACCCCTCTCACATGTGAACACAAAAAAAAGTGAGCAGAAACCCTTGTTCCCATTTCCATTCTTGGTTTGAAGCCAGTGTTCAGCGCTGCTTGATGGGGAGTTCAGATCTTTGTTTTTTTCCAGGGTTGTGGAATGGCCCAGGACGCTACAGTGCCCGAACTGAACTTTGAGTATTGGTTGGATAAAGCCATTAAATGGGGTCAAGCCACCACGCTGGAATCCCAGAAGGATGTGTGCCGCCACTTGCCCCAGCTCCAGGAGTTTCTGTGTCAGATTTACGAAACTCTGAAACGTATGGTAAGTGACTTCAGAAAGGAAGAGTGACCTGTTCTGAAGACACCCTTGAAACAATCTGCACTGTGTTTTGACAAAACCAGAAGCTAACAGTAGCAAAGAGGTTTGCGTTATTGACCTGATGTATTGCTGGATCAGAGAAGCAAATTGGGGAAACAGTCACAGGTAATGCAAACAGGAGTGTGCTTCCTGTTTCCCTGATTTATTGTGAAAGGAGCTTTTTCTTCTTGATTGGTGGTTGTCACGTGAGATTTCCCAGCCAATGCTCTAACCTCTTTAAAAAAACTCTTTAAAATAAAGAAGAATTTGATTCTGGTTGTCAGGTCATAAATTGGATTATTTAAAGGCCTTAACATGCAAAACTGTAACTGATCCTTTAAATCTTAGAAGGTCTGTTGACACGTTAACCCCAGTGTTGTGGCCCACGTAGTGAATTCTAGCAGCATGGTCAGATCTCTGGCATGTGCTGCTGGCTGTTCTGTTTGGTAATTTATTTATTGTTTGCACTAGCTAGAGTGCATTTTTAAAAAAAATGTATGTTTAGTTGTTTACATGTTGTGTATATGTTTTTCTGAGTGTGGCTTTTTTCAGTATATGTATTCATGCATGTGTGCAATTAGCTTTAGAAATACTGCATTATGGCATGAGACTGACTTATGAGAGTCTTTCTTTTTAAATATTTGTGTTATCTGAAGACTGCAGAAGATTTTTTTTTTTTTTCCCTTGAACTTAATGTAACTTTTAAATAAAAGACTTCTGGGGACTAGTTTTGCTTCCTGTATTTATATATGTCTTTTTCTGAAGAGAGTTAAAAAACAAAAGAAAACAAAACCCAACAACTATTTCTAATGTTGCTACTTCAAGTAATCTGAAGCTTGGCCTGAAATGGACCATGTGAATATGGCCCCAGAAAGTCTAGAGCCAGCCCCAAACGTGAGACAAATGTAAGGAATTTATTGCAGCACCAGGAGATGGTTATCGTTGCTGCTACTTGCATGTTATCTCAGCACAGCACCATTTTTAAAAGCCTTCATTTATGAGATAGTAAAGCTACAAAAATGGAAAAATAAGACTGATTACACAGGATTGTATATAAACTATGTTGTCTACTCCTTTTATAGTGAAGCTGCTTTCTATTTGGTTCAAAGTTAAATTGCAGTTTGTTACTGGCTGGTCATGCAAGTTAATTTTGAGAAAGCAAGCAAAAGTAACAGGACAGTTTTATGCCACAGTAGGTATTCATTCTCAGAAACTCTGTGAGACCGCATGTTAAAGCAGTGAAGAACGACAAAATGTAGTGTGTGCTTTTATTATCATGAGATCTTGGTTGCTATTTTCTGATTATTGGATGTCAGAGAAATGAACAAAATTTCTACTGTAATTAAGTATTAGGTGAGGAAATTATTTACTTAAGCTTTAATTTATTTGAATTTTGACGTTATAGCCAATTTCAGGAAGTTCTGCTTTTATTATATACCTGCAGGTGTTTTGCTTCCAGAGCATTTCACAGCAAAAACATTGGCATTGTAATTTACAACAATCTGTATCATTAACAGCTCTCCTCACCTACTTTTGATGTGTGGTACATTTATTATCTTTTCGTTTGTTTTTTATGTTTCAACAGGATTCAATTGCAATAGCAATGCAGCAGTTCCCTTTAATTGGCCAGCTTCTAGGAAGGCTTTGTTGGAATCCGTTTGTTGTAGGATATGGTAAGAGCATGTAATGCTATTTCTGCAGCAGTTCCATAAACTTTAGGATTAGGAAAATACAACTTGTTACATACTTTGACTTTTTTTTTTTCCATAAAAACACAGCATTCTTTTTTACTTAAGTAAAATTTTGAGATGAAAAGGTTAGCCAAGTTATTTAAAATATGTGGCACTGAGAAATCTTTACTTTTGGAGCTAATTAATTTCATGGATTAGTTACAGAATCTTGACTTGTGAGCAGTAGGTTTCAAATCCAGTGAGTGTTTATGTGCATCATGATTCCCATTTTTCTTATTTTCTTTTTATATTAATTACATTTTTGTAAGGTTTTCCAAGTATACAAAATTTGATGTTTCAGATGGCTTTCAATCAAAGTTTCATCCAGTTACACGTCACAACATTCTGTGTTCTGATATAGAATTATTTTTTCTGATCTTTGGTTTGGTTTTTGTGTATTTTCCCCGTTTTGCAAGCTAGTGAAAATGCATGTAGACTCAGAAGCAAAACAGTAAAGTGGTGACATAGGAGAAAGGTATGAAAAAACCCAAAAGCCTCTTTCTGGTAGTGTATGCGTAGAGGTTAGAATAAAGCAGAGAAAAGAAATTTGGGACAGGAAAATTGTTGGCAGGGAAGAGACTCTACTTGTGTTACCTCACCAGTAGTATGTTTTTCAGGAACTGAGATGTTGATATGTTGATAAATGACTCAGGGTCTACTTTTAAGCAGAAAACTTACTCTGAGCTACTCTATGAGCCCCTTAAAATAATATTTTGTCAGACTACTACAATTAAAAAAAAACCCAAAAAACTTGTGTTTAGTTTCTTTTGCTTCATGCTTCCTTTTGGGGGAATATAGGAAAGGGCAATTTTTGTGTTCACCTGGAAGGGCTTATTAAGTCAAGCACAACATTAGGCTAAAGTTGTCATATGTCTTCTGGTTTGGCTTTATCTTCTTCTAGTCAGCTCCAAGCAGAGGCAGAGTGAACTTTTCTGCAGAGCACATGGTAGATGTGTGTCATGTCAGCATTTCTTCTCTGAAAGGAAAATTTGGGAAGGAACCACAGATTTAAGCATAATCAGCTTTGCAGAGCAGCTAATGCGTGCTTTTGTGCCACCTTTTGAGAAAAGCCTTTCATCCTTAACAGACCTCTTTTTAAAGCAGTTCCCTTTTTAATCATAGTTCCAGTTTTTGAGAATGTTGGTAACTGTTGTTGTTTACAGTTACACATGTGCTTTTCTTCTAGGTTTTTGTTTGGAATATACAGGTCTTTCGAACATCAGTTTTTCTGATCTAACAAGATATTGTGGTATAGAAAGTAGCTTCATCTTTGTTTTCATCAAAGTTGAAAGCCATCTGTTTCTGCTTTTGACTCATTTTCACAGCAATACCAGCAATACATTCTTGGTTTCCTCTATTTCTTTTCTCCTCTTTGCTTTTCCTCAGCATTTTCTGAAGTAAGAGAAGCACTTTTTCTGCAAGTTGATCATTACATCTTCAGAGTTTTGCTATAGGTGGGTTTTTCAGTCTCAAAGTTGCAAGTGAGCCAATTCAGAGAACTTCACTTGCTCAGAATGAAATCCTTCACTTTAATACTTAAAGATGAGTCAAGGAGATATTTCTGACATCAGTAGGCCTGAAGAGGTCTGCTTATATGTTTCCACCACTTCCTCTTTTTAGAGCCACCTGAGTGCTCTTTGGATTGCTGGCATTTTAGATTCAGCAGATTTTCACTTTTATTTGGCACTACTTCTGAAGATATTGTTCTAGATAGTGCTGGCTATAGCAGATGCTGACTCTCAAGTGGTTTTCATATAATTTCTCATTTGGATAAATAGCTCATTCAGGCATGTGTCTGAGACCAGGCCACCCTCACAGTAGGAGGAACTAATTTTGTTCAATTCAGTCTTTCATAGTAATAAATGGAGGAGGAAAAACATTATACTTCTGCATCATGTCCAAACCACAATACCTATCACCTTAGATGAATGTCTGTTGGTGCTGGAAGCTGACATGGCTGACCACTCAGTGCAGGAAGCGTGGTCTCCAAGGGAAAATAATCTCCTCATAAACACTCCTGAGCAGGAGGTGACCAAGTTAGCCTTATTTAAAACACTAATGTGAAGGAAGCACGGCCGAACAAAATCTCATGGCTGTACTTGTGGTCCTAAACCACAAGGGATACATGAGGAATTCAGTCTTGGTAAGGAATTCCAGTGTTTTTTCTGTGAGCTGGGGGATTATCTTCTCAGTAGGACCCTCCTGGTTTGAGTTTTGAGCCCAAATGTCTTGAATCCCAAACTAATACTATAAATGCTGGGGAATTTCTTGGTGGCTCTGCATGTCAGTATATGTGTGTCAGCATGTATGCTTATGTATGTGTTCGTTTCCACAGAAAGTTCTGTTTTAACTAATCAACGTTTTCTCTTATATTTCAATAAAACTTTACAACAAACTCTAAAAAGAGTATTTCTGGCTGTAAGATTAGGGTTTTCTTATTAGTTCCTTGCATCTGGCCCCATTCATGACAGGGTATTTATAAACTGACTGTATCATAGGATGATTGAGACCACACTGTTATGAGGAAAACATTGCCCCTTCCCCACCACCCCCCTCCATCCTCCTGCCTTTCCTTTATTTTTTATATTTTTGATGTGAGACTGGCAGGGACGAAATGCAATCTGATTCATAATAAAGGTTTGGGCTTTTGTTCATTTGGGTTTTTTGTTGTTTTTTTTTTTTAATTTTATTTTTTACAAAACAGCTTCCAAGCTGTCTTTAAATTTCCTATAGGAAATTCCTTTAGTTTGAGTTAGAAAATTAACCTACTTAAAAAGTCCAGTTGGTGACCTTTTTTTGGATATGATTTCCACCTTTGGGTTACTAATTTTGTTCCTCTGGATGCATTGATTATTTATTTGTTTAGTCAGTGTTCTTTCATTCTGTAACAAGATCAAATGCCTTTGTTTGTATCCTGATAATGGTTTTCAGTGCATGTCGTGGTGGTTTTCAGTGGGGAACACAGTTACTAGAAAAATGGCAGGAAAAACCCCAGTTTTCTGTGGCTCTCTGGTTTTGGTCTTTTGATGTGATTATCTATTGCAGCTGCCATAATTATTTTAAGATTTGTCTCCCCTTATTCTTAATCTTCCCATCTTTCATCCCTGGTTCCAAAGCAGTTGTGAACCTGAGTGTGGCTCTCAGAGCATCATTGCGTGCATCAGCAGGAGGGCTGACTGTATGGTCCCTTCTCCCACTTTTCCAAGATCTATGGGGGCTGCTTTGGTTTTGTAGCCAAAAAGTAATTTTGACTGGGAAAATTTTGAAGCTGTACAAGTCCCCTGGAACTTGTGGTATAGGTATGGCACAAATTAAGCTGGTTTCATTTAGTTTGGCGTTTGAATGCATCTGGGTAAATCTGTGTAAACTCATTGTGCTGGCGCACCACTATGTTATTTATCTAAGCTTCATTTTCATCACTTGAGCTATCATCATACTGATTTAAATTTCTGACAGTCAACAACATATAGTGTGCAGCAGTTCCTCATGCGTAGCACGTTGTCTTCTCATCCAGAAGTCTAATTAAGCAGTTACATGTGGCTTTTTCACCTCTTTTCCTTTTTTTTTTAATATGTCAAAAGAAAACTATAACTTAAATAAAATGACTTAATGGCGTACTGTAGATATGAGGTATAACCAGGATAAGTCACAGAAGGAATGCTTGAACTACATGAACTTTGATTGGGATAGGCAATTTGGACCAAAGTTTTCTTTTTTTTTTTCCCTGTCTTTTCTGTGTATATCTCAAAAGCCAGGCTTTATAAACAGACAATATTTTACTACTGGCAATTAATAATATTTAAAATCTTTGTTTTCCAAGAAGCAAACAGTTATCATTTAGTCATTTAAACAAATAATACAATATTTGTTAACTTTTTCCTCCCATATAATTCCCTATCAGAGTTTAGGTAAAATGTTTTTTTCAAGCAGAAAGAGTTGTGTCTTAGTGCTGATGTCTCAATGCCAACTGGCTATAGTTACAATCAAAGTATCAGGATACTTTGAATTTCTGATGAGGAGTATGCAAGATGTCTCTTAACTCCAGTCTTAAACAACCGAGGAAATCATTAGCCTTGTAAAAATAATTATTTAAAAAAAAAAATAAATCCCCAAACACACAATGGCATAATACCCCAAATTGTAGACTGCTAAATGTGTATGTTTGAGAAGCCGTTTCTGTGCAGAGATGTTAGTGGGAGGCCAGTAATGGCCTACAGGCTTGTTGGACATTTATTGAGGAATACTGGTTTAAATCAATATTAACATCTCTGATCACCTGGTGAAAAACAGGCATTACTTAATGGAGCTTTTATTTTTTTTTTCTTCAGGCTTTGCCAACAAAGCACTTCTAAATAATACTGTTTATTACATCCTGGGTATCAAATACACAGAAAACAAAAGAAGCCATTTGTTGAGCTTGATAATCAAATTGTCTCCTAATGTAATTTCTAAAAATCATGTGGTATTAATAATTTCTATTGTTTTTAATAAAAATAATATCCCTTACCAAGTGAATATTATATCACCAAGTGAATATTGGAAATACAACATCAATTTTTCATAATTTTTATTATAATCATACAGTCAATTCCAGGATAAAATCTAGTGTAAAGACTCGTATCTACCAAAGAAGATTTTAAAAAAAAAAAAGCCTATTGAAAACAAAGGTATGGGAAACAATCATGACTTAAATGGCTCTTCAACTGCCTGGTCAAAATAATAATCTCTTCTATAATAGTGTCTGTGTGTCTGAGCAGGGACAGTATTGCTCGGTATAGTAGGATTTTAGAGTAGGCAACTGATTTCTGTCAGTGGGTTACAATTAAGTAAAACCTGATCTAATCCTGAACAGAAAATCACAGAAGGGTTTGTTTGGGGTTTTTTGATCAGCATTTAGCTATTCTGTTCTCTGCAAAAACATAATCATGGAGAATCTTAGTATATTCTTAGAGAAAACTCATTGTTTTACATTCCTGTTATGAATTATTTCATATTTCACAAACGTAAATTTTTCAGAACTGGGCATTCTTTAGTTTTGCAAAATTTGGACACGATGTAATAACTGGTTTACTACTGTTGATTATTATTTATTATTAATGATATTATTTAGATAATTGAAAGTTCCTTGATGATAGCTTCAGGTATTGTTTATGTAAATGAACTTGCAGTTCATGCATGTTTCTTAAGACCATCTAGATATTGTATAGATTTTAAACTCTGATACCTCTTAAATTTCTACTGAAGGAAATGATTATGCAAGAACTGCATATGAGTAATATTAAGTTTGTGGAGTGAATCTAGTAGAATGGAAGCACTGTGAACTGAGACTGATATTTAGGGCTTTACTTTTGTGGATGGATAGGGACTGTTGTGTGTAATTCTGTCTGCGTTCTGATTTTTATTTTTTTTTCTCTAAATGTATCCTTACTTGCTTTTTTTTTTTTTTTCCCCCCTGCAGATGAAAGCCAGAAGACTCTGATGTGGTGCTTATGTTGTCTATACAGCAGTGAACCACAGAACCCTGTGGAATTGAAGGCCAACAGTTGGATACGGGTAAGTGAATGAATCCTTCCCAGGGCTGCTTTGAATTAAATTGATTGTTTAAACATCTATAGCATAGAGACACTGTCATTTAAGAAACTGCTCCAAACACAACTTGCATACATATTGTGTGTTGGAGCACATATATCACTCTAATTATAACACAGTCAGTGCTAGTCTGTCATTTTAAATATTAAAAAGATGTGGCATTTTAAAGTTTTGATGGCTTTAACTTGGTAGATTCACCAAGTCTAGTGACTGTCGATAATATACAACAAGCAGAAATCAGAAGAGAAGCAAGTGTTATTAAAAAAAACCAACTAAACAAACCCAAATCTTTCAATTAGGATAAAATAAAGAACCTGGGGAAATGCCATAGTTTGTTTTGAAAACAGTGGATACTTACTCTTTAATTTTGTTCTTTTTTTACTTTTGTTTAATCTCCTGCCTATGAAGAGCTTAATTGTATCCAAACTTTCTTCAAAGTCAGGATGGGAGGGATAGTGCTTGTGCGTGGATTTATATTTAGTCACTTAAGGAATAATGAATCTTTAATCCCAAATGTAGGGTTTTGCAAGGCACATCTGTTCATATTTTATCTATTTCCCCACTGAACTAGCAAAAGCACATCAGCGTGTAAATAACTTGCAGCACATTGATTGCTAATGCTTTACACTGCTGAATAGCAATTTTGGAGTGCAATTTTGTTGATTTATGTGGGTCCATATCAAGATATACTTTAAAATATTAATGGAATTGTTAATGTAATTTTTTTAATATCCCATAGTCCTTAAACTAGTGAGACTAGTAACCTGATCAGTATTTATATACATGTCTGCCAAAGGTGCCTTCTAGGCTTCTCTAAGTAGTTTACTTCTTAGTTACTAGCTGACTTTGGACATACTATCTAGGTATGCATGTGATACTGGGACATACAAATTACTATAAAATAACATGTCGTAGTTTAACCCAGCTGGCAGCTACAGTAACCACACAGCTGTTTGCTCACTCCTCCCACCCCCCAGTGAGATGGGGGACCAGAACTGGGGAGGCTGTGTGTGAAAAAAGGACATGTTGAGATACAATAGGACAGAAAAGGAAGATTATTAAGATGACAATGATGGTAGTAGTAATAATAACCGTACTACTAAAATATACAAAGCAACTGATGAAAAGCACAATTTCTCACCTCCCAGAGTTGATGTTCAGCAAATTCTTGAGCCCAACTGCTTCCCAGCCCACCCCCCAGTTACATACGGAGCATGACATAACGTGGTATAGGCCCGTGGCCTATACTTGTATAGGCCCTGTGGCCAGTTTGGATCAACTGCCTAGGCTGTTGACTGCATTCCCCCCTGCCCCCATAACTGTCCCCCACCTTCTCTTATTTTCTCTCTGTCTTTAACCTTATTTCAATAAGCTTTTCCTGAGGTCATTGTACTTGGAAGTATTGTGGCAAGTGTGGAAGTGTGTGGCAATGCTTGAATAGCAAAGTAAAGTGATGCGAAAAAACATTCTGCCTTTTCTAATGAAGTCTCGCTCATTGGATATATTCTTCAGAATGACATAGATGCACAGTAGCATACACTTAGTTACCAAACAGAGAAAATTTATTTTTTTTTAGCAGTAGCATATGCATTAATGATGTTAAGTGGTGAGGGAGAGTTGTACCCAGACCATCTTCTACAGGTTGCTTCCAATTCTGGGAGGGGGAAGAAAAAAAGTCAATGCTTTAATCTAGATTAGTTGCCTTATCTGATTGATGTAGCTAAACTGGTGCTGTTTCTGGTATAAGACAACGTACCAAGTAAACAAGAACAAGCAGTTGGAGATGGATGAAGGTACCGCTACTGCTTTTGACAGCGCTGCCACCTGAAACTGTCTTAGATTTGGATTAACATGCAATCATTTGATGCAAACCTCACTGTAGTCTGCAGGAATATTTCCCCCACTCTGTGTCTTTGGATCAACTTTAATGGTCATTGTGACTTGATGGGTCAAGAGTTAACCTAAAAGGGGTGGGAAGAGGGCATGGAGGATTTCAAAGCACAGGCATGTCTTAATAGCTGATTTTATCATTCAGCATTTTCCTGGTTGCCTAAAGTGGATGTAGCATAATATAATCCAAAAATAGATATGTTCATATTTTGATTTGAGGGAAAGAAACAGCTCTTGGAAAACTTCTCACGGAAAAGAAATAGACAGATATGTAAGGGAGGCTGTACGATGCATGGCATAAGGATACTAAAATGAAGTGTGTATTACATGGTTTTCTGTAGTCATTTAGAATTTCTTCTTGAATTCTTACTGTCCAGGGTGCATCATTACAAAGCTTTTTCAAGAAAATGGTTTATCTCCTCCTCCTAATCAGCATTGCAATCGTCTTTATCAGCAATTGTGATATAATGACTATCATGCTTATTTGTATAGAATAACCTAAGTTAAATATTTTGCTACTCTTGAAGGGTTTCTTCAGCCCTGCTGTGATTTATATATTTTTATTTTTAAATAAACATACAGTAAGTCTCTTGACTCAGTGCATTCTTAACATTGTTTCCTCCTGAACTGCTTTGTTTTCCCTATTATATGTGTCTCAAAAGATCTGCACAGAGACGAATCAAGACGCTTTTGCTATGAGAGCCCTAATTTGGGGTTTGCATCAGCTACTTTCCTGTCGGGTGGGTGATCAGCCCCTGCAGTGGTTTGATCTGACCTCAGCCGAGTTCGCAGTAACCGTGGGCAGTGGTGCTCGCTCTCGGGTGCGAAGAGGCCAAAGGCCCCGTGGTGCCTTATGGAAAAAATGGCCCAAAGTTTTAATTACATAGTTGAAACGAATTCTCAGGGGTGGGAAGGAAGGTATTTTTTTGTGACTACATGGTGTAAAGCGGCTTGAATTCCAGAAATTAGCTCTAAATAAAGCTCTGAAATTTGAATGCTGCTGAAAAGGTTTTTAGTGTTATGGAAAGCTTGCCCGCACTTGGGATGACACAACAGGTTGTCTAAGGTATCTAGAGCTCTCTATAGATGTTGCAGATGGAAGGCTATCCATGACCACACAGAATGGGTCTCTGTGTTGGGTCCCTCCTCACGGACACAGGAGCCATGGAAAAGGGGTTCACATAAAGGAACTGCTGTTCAGCTTCTGAGGCAGTGCCTTCACAGTAGCCTCATCCTTTGGCCTTGCAGCTGGGAGTTAATTTTATCTCCTCAGCCTAATACTTCAGTGTACACAGAGGAGGAATACTCTGTGTTTAAAAAGGCAAGGTAGTTCACTGTGTAAGCCATCATGCATCCAGAAAACTGGGACCTTTGGGTCTACATTTAAGTGACAATAGAAAAAAGAAAATGTAAAAAGGCAAACCTCCAAACCAAACACAAAACCCCACCCAAACAAACAAAAAATGAGGAGTGTATAATGGAGATAGACAGCTTTACCTGCTTACAAATAACTGTTCAATTTTAACAACAACAAAACCAAAAAACCCTTTTTACGATTGCTTCCTAGTTTTTTGGGTTTTAAATGAAAATTAACATCATTTAATTTACATGAAAATTTTCCTCGCTAAATGCAAAGTTATGTCTGATTGGAAAATTATATTATTCAGCCAAATTATTGATATTGGTCTTCTGTACTGTTTTTATTACTATGTACATTGACTATTAAATTACACCTTGCTTTTTGCAGCTCCTAAAGAGAACTTTCTGGCCTTACAGTGCATCTTTGACTATGGTCATCCATAGGAAGGTTGATCTCAAGTTTTCAGCTACTAAATTGTATTTTCAAAGTAGCAAAAAATATATTTGATGCTTGTTTACTTTCAACTTTCCTGCCCTTGTCATAGAAAAGCTGTGTTTTTAATGGCAAGAAAGGTAGCTACTCGCTTGAACTGCGTTATTAGTAAGTTTCAGAAATCAAGATCTTGCAGGACTCTTCAGTCCTTTGAAAGAATAAAATGGGCAGAGAAATGACTTGGAATGTAACTAAAATGTTCAGTGTAGACTGCATTTTTTTTTATATACAAATACTGTTTAAAATGGTAGAAATACTTTTTTTTTTAAGATTCTGAAGTTTAGTGCTGGAATCGAGGTTCTGCAGGTATCTTTACAGCCATATGCAGCACAGGAAGCCAAGATACATGCTGCCACAGATTTCTCACTGATTAAATAAAATGTTTTTTCACTGATTAAGTTAAATCATGACCTGGCAAAACCAATCTCTAATAAAGTGTGTGATTTAGTTTCTCCAGAGGGTTTTGGAGCTGTGCAAGAAGTGTGGTTCTAACATTGGTTTATGGAATCATAGAATGTTTTGGGTTGGAAGGGACCTTTAAAGGTCATCTAATCTAACCCCCCTGCAGTAAGCAGGGACATTTTCACTGGATCAGGTTGCTCAGAGCCCATCAAGCCTGACCATGATTATCTCCAGGGATGGGGCTCCACTCCCTCTCTTGGCAACCTGCGCCAGTGATCCGCCACCCTCAGAGTAAAGAACTTTTTCCTAATATCCAACCTAAATCTCCCCTTTTGTAGTTTAAAACCATCACCCCTTGTGCTATCGCTCCATACCATCAGGAACAGTTCGGTCCCAGCTTTCTTATAGACACCTTTCAGGAAGGCTGCTATAAGGTCCCTCTGGAGCCTTCTCTTCTCGAAGACGAATAAGCCCAACTCTTTCAACCTGTCTTCACAGGAGAGGTACTCCAGCCTTTGATCATTTTTGTGGCCTCCTCTGGATGTGCTCCAACAGGTCCGTGTCCTTCTTGTGTTGAGGGCTACAGAGCTGGATGATCTCACCAGAGCAGAGTAGAGGGGCAGAATCACCTCTCTTGATCTGCTGGCCACACTTATCTTGATGCAGCCCAGGATGCAGTTGGCCTTCTGGGCTGCAGATGGACATTGGTGGCTCATGTCCAGCTTCTCATCCATGAGTACTTCCAAGTCCTTTTCCTCAGGGCTGCTTTCTAGCACATCATCTCTTAACCTGTTTGGATAATGGGGCTTGTCCTGACCAAGGTGCAGGGCCCTGTACTTGGCTGCTTTGAACCTCATGAAGTTCACCTGGGCCCACTTCTTCAGCCTGTCTGGGTCCCTCTGGATGGCATCCCATCTCTCTGTCATGCTAACCTCACCACGTAGCTTGGTGAGGGTGTGCTCAATCCCACTGTCAGTATCATTAATAAAGATATTAAACAGCACCAGTCCCAGCACAGACCCCTGAGGTCACTTGTCACAGCCTTCCACCTGGACTTGGAGCCATTGACCACCATTGACTTCTGTCTCCGGGGGCTAGAACAGTTCCTTTCACTGGGGGTTTCCCTTCCAATCACATTACAGCAACTAGGGAGCTTTCCCTCAAAGGAATACAAAGGAATAAGACATGGTACATGTAATGACTTTAACACTGATTTGTTGACCCTGAGACAGCTATGTGGAGGATGGAGCGAAGTGGAGACATCACAGCTAAACTCTGCAATGATGTGGAACTTGAGGGTTAAGATGGAACTGATAAATTGCATCCCTGCTGTCCCTGGCCCACAACCTGTAATGTCTTTGACAAAATGCTGTCCTTTTGGTGAATTATGCTCATTTTAGTGTCATTATAATACCAAAATACACCTCCATCTCAACAGCTACCCACCTCCAAGGTGTGACCACCCCCCACTGAGCATGCACTCTGAATTTCGTTAATCTGCACCTTTAAACACAAGGTGAGAGAATTTCACACCAATCACAACAAAGGTGTGTATGACCAGAGTGCCTCAAGCTCCACATGAAAGATAAGAAATGACATGAAAACAGCCCAAAATCTGAGATGTGTCAGGGAAGAGACCACTGTGTCAGGGAAGACACCCTTGCACATCACCCTGATCCCTGGGACCAGCTGATGGGCTGAGCCTCTCTTCCCCCATTGGGATACCCTTGGGTAAGATCTGAACACTTGGCTACGCCAAGGGCCTCCTCTGGGAAACTTAGAAATCTCTGTAGAGTTACTGTACATCTTTCAACGCCTTAGTAGTTAAGACCTTTAGTATTTACTAATGTTTTGCAGACTGCATTTATCACCAGCAATCCAAAGGATCTGTGTGCCTCTTGCTTGAACAAAGTGCTCTTCATTTGAGCCTGCAGTGTTGGTTCTCACTGAAGGTGACCGAACTCCTCTGAGGCGGCCATGGCAGTTCAAGGAATGTGGCAAGGCTGACAGAGAATTTCATTATTTGTGAATCTGAATTGTGACAGTTCAGTGCATGGAACACGACTGGGCTTACAACAACAAGCTGGGCAGATCGTCACCCTTAACGCAACAAAGGTATATCGGCCTTGCAAGTGATTTTAGCTGTGGTTTTTGGGCTTGACCAAATTTTCCTGTCTGGAAATGTGTAGTTCTTTTGTGTGTCTGCATCCTGTGCAAGGCCACATTATATTAATGGCTACAAAAGTACTAGGTGTTCTTTGTCAGAGTAATTTTTAATGACACTGGAGTTATAAAATTATTTTCATAATATTTTCTAAACATACCTAATGAAACCCACATGTTTTATCTTTCATGAGATTTCCTACATATTTTCCCTTCCCAGTGTTTTTCTGGGTAGCTTTTGAACTGAGGATGGTACAGTGTTGGATCAGTGTGAAAATTTTGATTCAGAAAATTTTAACTTTATTGCATTGGTGTTTCTAATTCCCAACAAAACTGTGTGAAAATAGCATTTCTATGAAAATAACAAAACATTAAAGAAAAGAGCCTCTAAAAGTCTTGATTCACCTATTAATCATTTGTGAATGTTGCTGAGATATTTCTGCTGTAAGATCAAAGTTTGGAATTATGGGCTGGAGTCTTTGCCTTCCCCTCTCATCTTTAGCTTCTCAGTTTTCTGCTGAGGTAAATGATATAGGTGGGAAGGTGGTAGGAGCCACGTTACTTCCAAATGTGTGCACTGGAAAGCAGAGGCCATACCACTTTGGACACTGTCGCTGAACAAAGTTCACCACTTGAGAGTAGTACCTGTTTATGAATGCAAATGCAGCCTTTTCAGGTAAAGGATTTCCACTTAGCCAAATTTAGTGTTTGCAGTAAAACTACAGCATTTGCCTCCTGGAGTTTCTCTGCTTTTTTAGGGAAATAGGAGAGGTAACTTCAATGTCATCTGGTTATTTTTTGAATGTAAACACACTTGAAAACCATTAGTTTAGTATGGTGTATGTTTAGTAGAACCCCCCTGCTCGTACAGCAGTGCCCAAATGCTTCTGGTAAAAAGGGTTTTGTGGGGTTTTCTTTTGCTTTGGGCTTTTTGTGTGGGGTTTTTTTTCTTAATTTGAGTTATAAATCTGAAAACATAATGTCAAGGCCTTCTGTGTGGGATCTTTTCCTTTAGCATTATTACACTTGCCTCCTGTGGAGGACACATTAAAGCGTCTTAATGAATGTCTTGTTTTCCAGAAGAATGGAAAGCATATACTGGTCTTTCTCCCTCCAACCTTTTGATGTACCTTGAAGTTGGAGTGTTTAGACTGAGTTTGATGGAGCTCTGTCTGTTGTATTACGTTGTATTAAAGTGTTTTGCAGTGGATTGCTACTCCTCAAATAGGCCAGATCAAGAAATTTACTGCCAATTAAGCACAGGATGTTTGAGATTTTTAGTGATGTTCGCTGGATGACCTGGGTTTTTTTTATTATCATCTTGACTTTTTAATTAAACTACAATTTTAATTGAGTTGGCTCAGTTAATGAAGCACTGACCTTTCACCCCTACTTCTGAATCTGTGCCAGAATTTCCAGCAAAATGGGTTTTTAAGACCTCTGGTTTCTATATAGCAATATATATCTGTATATATATAGATACAGATATAAGATGGTGATGGATTAACATTGAAAGGATAGTCCCTCAGTGATGGTTCAAAATGGAAACATTTTCAGTTTACTTCTTGGGAAGGATGCACATGCATTACAATGCTTAGTTACTCTCACGATAAGCTTGCACTTGTAGCTTTCCTTTCGTCCTTGGATGTCAAGTGTTTCTTTGCTTGTATTGTGGATCATCCAACTACCCAATCAACTCTTGCAATATTTGTCATCCTTAATAATTAAATTTATTGACATATATTGTGGTTAAGCAGCAATATTCAGGCATAGAAGAAAAACCTAACTTTTATAAAAGCACAAGTTCCACAAAATGAAATTTGTTAAAATTTTAGGATTGACGTGTCTCAGAAGAGTTGCTCATTGATTTACTGTGACTTTGCAAGATTATTTAGTTAGTTCTGAGGAACTCCCATACAAGTTGAAATAGAAGCATTACAAGAAGAAAGTTAAGAGAGTAGACATCGATGGAACTACAGGGAAATTGAGAATAGATGAAAAAAAAATTAGAATGTGTCATTTTAGGAAAAGGTTGTGCAGCATGAGATGTGTCTGTGTGTGCACACCTTCATGTATTTTGTCTTCCATTTGGAATGAGTTACGAAAGCATTTTCAGTATTTCTGTCACAGTGAGGCTAATAAGGCATCACAGTGGAACGTGAAGGAACTAAGAGTGATGAGATTTTCTTTCAGAAATACAGGGATTCTCATCATATCTTTATAAAGTATCTAAAATACCTTTTATGTGAAGTGGGGGATGAAAAGGGGAGGTAGACACTATAATTCTTAGTGTAGTTTCTTCCTGCCTACATTTTATGGGAAGAAGCTTATTTTGCAAGATAGCTGGCTCATACATATTTGTTAAAATACGGTATGCTGGATATGTGGGGAAGAGTTTTGAACTGGACGCTGTTGTTTGCAGAACAGGGTCATGACAACTTTGTTGCTTATTATGACAGCTGTTTGCTAACTTATGAATAGTGGTGCATATTTCTACATACCAGTAGATTACATTCTTCATATTATATGCAGGTACACATTTGATTTATATTAATATGTGCACAGCTCTCCATTTCATGGCATTCTAATGCATACTTTTCTAAGCAAAGATGAACATTTTCTTTTACTAATATTCTCTAGATTAGAAGCCAGCTTCACTGCTGAGCAGGTTGTATGGCATTATTTTGAATTTTGTATTAAGATTCCTCGAAGTTTTGGCATCAATTCAGGATACTCAGTAATAGGAAAACCTAATTCCATGATTTTCCCGATTCTGGTGTGCACAGTGTGTGTAGTTGAACTGATTTTTCTCCTTCCCATAATTATTCCAAAGATGTGGAAGAATTCTTCCTGTGTTTTCTCTTGTTGTTGTGATAACACCTAATTATTCGTGTCTATTTATTTCTTGATTTAGTATTTTAGTGCCTTTGTATCTGGGGATCTGTTGTATGAAACACTGCGCACGAGTGGTTTAGAAAACATTCTTGGTTCTGAAGTGGTTACAATGGAAGACTCATCATGCAAATAGATTTAGAAAAAAAAAAATCAAAAAGAAGCATTCCTTTCCTCTAGCCACCTCCTTCCTCACTGTTACAAAATTACAAATAGTATTCTGAACAGTGCTGGCTTTTTGTATGTCACCTCCCCAGTTTTTCCCTAGGCAAACCTTACTACGTGGTTCCATGGTGACCCATTTATGTATGCTCACACACTTGATTTTTAAGGACAATTCAGCTGTCCATTCCAGATTTTTTTAATGTGTCTGTCATTGTATTACTTGGTTTGCTGCTACTGACTTTTAGTTTATCCTGTTAGCTTGTTCACTGCTGCTCGTTTCAGAAGTTTATGTGCTGTAGATATGAGACGCTTCCCCATAATATTGGGTACAACAAAACATCTGTTCTTTTGTTTCTGTTACTCTGTTAATAAGCCTTTTGCAGAGCATTATCACAGCAACTCCAGCAGGTGTAATAAACTGCAAAGAATTATACCAGTAAATACCAGTAGATGGCAATCTCTGTACTGAGTGATTGGTAGTATGTACCCCACACAACGTGTGTACACACAGAGTAGGGTAATAGAGATGGTATTACAGGCTGAACTAATGGTAATAACATTGCAGCCTTTCACTGGTTCCATCTGGATGTGTTTTGAAAGGCAGTGTCATGCAGTAGTTCACCTTTAGTTTGTCATGAGGATGACAAAGATGAGTGCTTCCTCGAAGGAAGGACCAATTGAACTTGACTTTTGCAGCCAAATTAATGGGTATAAAATAGTGCTGTTACAGAGTAACCATGAGCAGGCCATTTGCTGGAGCTGGTAATGAGGAATAAGTACTGGGAATTAGCAGTTGTGCGTTATACTTTCACTTAAGCTGCTCTGTTGCACAAAGTTTTCCATTCTTAGTTAAAGCTAAGAGCAATCATTAAATAAATATGCTCAATAAAAATGGAACCAAACAGAAATAGTCTACCAGGTATCCTGCTGTGAATGGTTGCGTGTTCTGGAGGGTTTTGTGGACACGCAAGAGATTCTGGATGTTTACAGGGTGGTGATCCATTTTATGATGTTGTTTTGTCTATGCTTGGTGATTTTTAGATTATTCTTATAATTTTTGATTGGTCAGAGCATTGAAGCACTTGGAACTTAATGTAATTGTAGAAATTTTGGTTTTATGCAGTGTTCTCATAATTAATCGAAATTTTAATCCAATTTTAAATCCCACATAGGCTCATATCCTGTGGACACGATGGGAAATGCAGATTTTTATGGCGTTTGTAGATTGTCAAGCCAACATGGTTGCATCCAAGGAACCTGATTATTTCACTTTATTTGTGATCCAAGGTATAATTAAGAAGCATATTAGCTTCCTAAATAGGAAAATCTGATTCTAAAATGTTTCCCAGATACAAAGGGAAACCATAAAAGGTACTGCTTCTCAATTTTATCTTTAATATTCTGTTTACATAATTTTATTTTTTTATGTGTGAAACTGAATGGGGAGAGGGGAAAGGGGGAAGGTGTTTTAAACTTGGTCTCTCTGTTTAATAACCAAGTTGACTAAAGAACAGCAAACATACCTGAGTAAATGTAATTATCACACTTAAACTGACAGTTTTCCCATGGATAAGTTAAGCAATAACAGACTGGAATAGTTTGCTTCACTCTGGCTTGCTTCTGGGTGGTTCTCAGTCCACCACGTGAATGCAAGAAAGTTTAAATACCTAATAATGTCAGTGACTATAAAATTGTGTTTTGCTCACCTAGTCCACATTTCCTGATACACATACATGTATTCACAGTCTTAGACTATATCTCAGGAGCAGAAGGGAGCAGGTATCTGAAACAGGTGTCTGAAGGGCATTTTATTCTAGACTGTTTTTTCAGTTACATATAGTAGCAAAAATTGAAAAATTATTCCAATTATAGATAGAACAGGTTAAACACCAACACCCCACCCCTTGTATAGGTGAAAGGACACAGGAAAGATTCAGATATGCTATACTGTCTAAAGCAATGGTATTAAGCCCCAGAAAATTCATAGGGCAGCTTTCCTCATAGTAATGATTGTACATAAACTAATTGACGTTTTAAAACAATTTTCAGTTAATTCAACTAGTGGAAATGGAGTGAGTTTTTTCAGACATGTATGCAGAAGCTATAGTCATATAGAGTGTAAAATGAAACATGAAAGAAGAGGTGGTTTAAACAATGCATAAGGAAAGTGAAAATAGTAAATTCTGTAAAAAGGCTCGTAAATAAGCCTGAAAAGACCTCATCCTTACAATTTTAAGGGCTGACTCACAGGTGAGAGACCACAATGTGATCAGGATTCAGAACAAATGGTGAGACACATGCTAGCAGGTGTAGCCCTAACCTCTGATGCCTCGTACTTGTTAAGCAGCAATTTGGCAATTCAGGTTGTTTCAAAAGCAAACAACGTTTGTGTCAATCAAAGCTAAAGCATGGGGAGATGGAGTGCTCATTTTGTGCAAGCCAGCTAACAAATTAAATCTGATTAGGGGGTGAGAGGGAAGATGAGTTGGGCAGTGGATTTAAAAAAAAAAGGAATAAAGTCTTTCAGTTCAGAAAAGAAATACTCAAAAGTGCAGAATAAAGTAGAAGAGGCCTAAATACTCTGTGACTGTTCCCTGATGGCTGCTGTTCTGAGGAACACCTGAGTGATAGATTTGTTTGCCATGTACAAAAACAGCCCAAAGCAAAACCACTGAAGGTTTACTGGGTTAAATAAGAATATCTGATAATGGCATGCAAGAAGAGACATTTCTGATTGGTGCCAGATATTATACTTGCTTGCTTGTAATGTCAGGGTTTAATAGTTACTCTTAGAAAAACAGAGGAAACATTTTCAACTTTGAACCTCAGGAAGCGTGTGTTGGATCACTGGACAGAGAGGTGGGCTGAGAATGGGCTGAATGCCAGAGCTCAGAGGGTTGTGATAAGCAGGGCAGAGTCTAGTTGGAGGCCTGTAGCCAGTGGTGTACCCCAGGGGTCAGTGCTTGTTCTGGTCTTGTTCAGCATATTCATCAATGACATGGACTAGGGGACCCTCAGCAAGTTTGCTGGTGATACAAAATTGGGACAAGTGACCAACATGCCAGAAGGCTGCACTGCCATGCAGTGAGACCTGGGCAGGCTGGAGGGTCGGGTGAAATGGAATCTAATGAAATTCAATAAGGACAAGTGTGGGGTCCTGCACCGAGGGTGGAATATCCCTGGGCACCTGTACAGGTTAGGGGTTGACTTCCCAGGTCCTTCTCTGCAAAGTCCTGGTGGACAAGCAGCTCTCCATGAGCCAGCAGTGTGCCCTCGTGGCCAAGAAGGCCAACGGTGTCCTGGGGTGCATTAAGAAGAGCGTGGTCAGCATGTCAGGGGGTTTTCTCCTCCTCCTCTCTACCCTGGTGAGGCCACACCTGGAGTGCTATGTCCAGTTCTGGGCTCTTCAGTTTAAGAAAGACTGGGAACTACTGGAGAGAGTCCAGCTACAGACATGATGAGGAGACTGGCGCATCTGTGATTCTATGGAGCATCTGTGATTCTGTGATCTCGTGTGTGAGGAAAAGCTGAGAGACCTGGGTCTGTTTAGCCTGAAAAAGGCTGAGAGGTGATCTCATTGATGCTTATAAATATCTAAAGGGCAGGTGTCAAGAGGGTGGGGCAGACTTTTCTCAGTGGTGCTTGTTGACAGGACAAGGGGCAATGGTCAAAAACGGGAACACAGGAAGTTCCACCTGAACATGAGGAAAATCTTCTTCCCTCAGAGGGTGGCACAGCACTGGGACAGGCTGCCCAGAGAGGCTGTGGAGTTAATGCAGTAAAATGTTTGGTGGTTTTTTTGGTCCAAGTCGATCTTTGGCTGAATGATAATAAAACAGTTGTGGGCATTCAGTAAAAAGGTCCGAGGATAAATTCAGTAGCCAGACACTTTTTACCTCTAATTATATTCCATTTGCAAAGGTAAATGCAGACCTTGGGCAGAACTGCTGTTTACTGGAAAGTCTGTTAAACATTTGCAAAAGCCTCAGTGATGCAAAACGTAGGTGTCAATCAGCTATTTTAATTCGTGTAGCATCTGAGAGCATTAAAGACAGAGGCTGATTGGAAAGACTTGC
The DNA here is from genome assembly GCA_020800305.1 of Porphyrio hochstetteri. Classification (NCBI taxonomy): domain Eukaryota; kingdom Metazoa; phylum Chordata; class Aves; order Gruiformes; family Rallidae; genus Porphyrio; species Porphyrio hochstetteri. Next base: position 47,141,214 of record CM036938.1, on the reverse strand, counting down.
TAGTGGCACCTTGTGAGGTCGGGTGTTGAGGCCGTTACATGACAGAGGGAACTGGGTGTAGATAAATGGACGCTGGTGCACACTTGGTGTGGGGGAACACAGAATAGGCTGCTCAGTGAGGGAAGGATAGCCAAGGATCTGCGGGTGACTAGGGGATGGATGTGGCTGTTGTTTTACACATAAAGGGCATTGCTGCACAAGAAGAGCAAGCCCAGTGGTGATCACCATGGTCAGTCATGAGTCCAGTGGTCATCAGACCAGGCTCACAAAAAAGCTAAAAATAGCCACCCCTTCCCCGCACCCCCCCCAAAAAGCGCTCATGTTTTCCTGCCCTCAAATCCCAGCCAAAGCCAGAAGGACCCAGAAGAACCTTCTTGCTCACACAGCACTGTATGACAGCTGGCCTTGAGCAGACAAACAAAAACCCCTAGAGAGGAGGGAGGAATAAGGAAGATACAACTAGATGACTGCTCTGCTCGTGCAAGTTTTCCCAAGGCTTCTGCATTTGTCTGTTGTCAGAGACAGGATGCTAGCTAGCTAGAAAGCTATTTTTATGGTATTTCTGTTCCTATGTAATTAAACTTGTCTCATTTCAAACATACCATGTGTAGTAATTACTAGAGGTAGCATTAGGGAATGTAATTTAAGAGTACAAAAGCGTAATTTAAGAAGACTAGTTCAGAGGGTCACAACAATAGTTCTGACTATTACTGTCAATTTGAAAGGGCAAATGGGGAGCTAGTGCAGTATTGTGGTGGTTTCTTGAAGACTTGTTGCGGCAGTTCCTTTAAGACACTGGAAAAAATATACTAAAAGAGAATAATAAAGCTTATTCATAGATTTAAGAATTCTTAGTTTGACAGAGATTATACAATTGTAGAGTGGTTTGGGTTGCAAGGGTCCTTTAACCTTAAAGATCATCTATTTCCAGATGTTTTAGAGTGTTCTCAAATAAATATGACATGATACAAAGCAATCTGTTAAGGCAAGTTGAAATTGCAGGCCCAGTCAAGTGAGACTCCACTAAAGCTGGGTTGGACTAGGTCCACTTACTTTTTAGAAAAGTAAAAGTACTTTGATTATTGCTCTGTTTCCAGAGATAACCCTCCTATAACATACTATATTTAATAAATCGATTATTTCCCTATTGACTTATTTCTGATAGCCACAGCATATTCAGTATATGTATAGTGCTTGAATTTCTCTTCTATATAGTGTGCAAGTATGCCACAAATAAGTAGGCTGTTTTTGAGGTATGCCATACTAGTGATTTTTTTTTTCTGATTGAGATTTATGTCAGACTCACCTGTGCCTTGAGTTATTTTTGAGTGACAGAATGTGAGGTTTCTGCAGATGTGAATTAGAAGACCTGGGATTACAGTTTCAGAAACTGTGTGGAAAGTCCTGAGAAGGCTTGGGCAGCTAGGCTAATGTACCTGTAACTCTCAGTTGCCACTTGCATACAAAAGGTAACAGGATGATCTGTGCACTCTGAGAACAACTCCACAGGTGGCAATAGAAGGGGCTTTCAATGGGGAAGTGGGACAGATTATTATGTGTGATTATTATTTCTTTTTTCTTCCCAAGGGTTATGGTGTGTTTCTCCTAGATGTCTAAAGCAAAGTTTATTGATTTCATGTTTGAACCACAGAGCTGAATGCATTTGTTAGATATCAAGAATAAACTGATGCTGGGATGTTGTGATCTAGTATAAGCTTCCTCAAACTGGAAGTATTCTGGCAGGTGGACGGAGTGGTGTGGTGTGGAAAGCATGTGCCAGGGAAGTGCTTTATCTGATCTTCAGATACCTTCCAAATCCCTTAAAAGGGAAACCCCAGAGAATGTTCTCCATCCAAATGTTGTCTACCTTGTCGAATTGCTAAGTAAGAGGTCCACACAGGAACTCTAGATGACATGATTCTATCTGATTCATGGGGTAATTTGTAGCCATTACATGCTCCTACAATAAATAAGAGAGAGGTTGACTCATTTTCTAATGAAGCTTTTTTTTTTTTTTTCTTCCACATAGACAGAATATCAAAGTCTAATCTCAAATTCCTCTCTTGCTGGAAGTACAAGTGCTTCATAATAGCTCACACCTGTGAGGAGATGTTTGGTTTTCCTTAGCTTTCTTTAGTCTACCTCGTATTAGTGGGTATCTCAGGAGGTTTCTTCTCTTCTGTGAAGACAGCTTGCTATGTGAAAGTGCCTCAGCAGCTCAGGTTCACACACACATCATATATTTTGATCAACATGGGTCTTCAAATAAACAATGAAAAATATATTCTCTGTTGATCCACTTGGTTCAGGTAATAGGGGGACTGCAGGATTGACTTGGTCTCCAGTAGCAAAGTTCTTTCATGACTGCTGGCCCATTAGGAAAGACTTAATGCCATGCTTTCAGACTAGAATCTCACCTGAAAGTTTGAGCTAAATGCTTACAGAAGACTTCACACTGGGGCCCTTTAAGCGTGACATAACAATTGGTTTCCCAATATCTAATCCACTCGGTCAGCTTTTCTGTGTCCAGGAATATCCTTTCTCCTGTGATGGTGAGTCCTTTAACATTTGTCAGGGGAGCCAGTTTCACTTTTTGCCCCTTTGGTCTGGATGATGGTTACAGTGACCTAGTTTTGGGAAGGGAGACTACTTCACAGTCTGTCAGCAGTTTTAATGTTTTTGTTCTCCTGGCAAGACAAGTTTGCATATTCATGTTAAAGCGTTCAAGGCTGTTTGTAATCCTTGTCTGCTGATCATCCTGACCAAATGACAGCAGGTTACATTTTTAAGCATTCCTATGTAAAAACAGTGATAAAAAATCTTCTCTGAGCTGGCCACTCATTGATACCATGTATCATCAAACCCATTTGTCTGTCATTTCTCCGTGTTTTTATGAAGGTATCTTTATGATACAAGATTATGAGTAGGAGACTCAGCATCTGGGTTTTCTTCAACAATGAACAAGAGATCCTTTTGCCCAGAACTTCTCTACATCTTGGTTTTTTTACTCTTCCCATCCTCATCTGTTGGCCACAGGCAGATATATCTTATGGACTTCTTTTTCCCCCAGGATCAGTGATTGTTTGGTGTTTGCATATCTTGTTCGCTTCGGGCCCAGCTGTAGTTCTTGTCTGTGTATTTGGCTCACATTCACTTGGCTGTGCTCCCCAAAACATATGCTTAATATTTCTTCACATTTAGGGTTTTTTTTAGAAAAGAAATGCTTCTGTTATTCTCCCCATTTGTTTTATTTCAGTTGCTGAAATAAACATGGCATGGTGCTTATATGAGGGAAATATCCAAAAAGTTGGTGAGATCTATTAGAATGTACTGTAGGAGTGCAAAAGTATTCAAGGGATCCAGGCACACACCACCAGAAGATGGGCCTCATCACAGTATGTGTGGGGTAATTACTTAAAGTTCTGTTCATACAAATAACAGGTTGTCTTGGAGGGTCCCTGTAACAGTACTATCCTTGGCAGAATCACAGAGTGATAGGAGTTGGAAGGGACCTCTGGAGATCATCTAGGCTAACCCATCAGCCTGTTCCAGTGCTCTGCCAGCCTCACAGTAAAGAAGTTCCTCCTTATGTTTAGGTGGAACTTCTGTGTTCCTGTTTGTGCCCATTGCCTCTTGTCCTGTCACTGGGCACCACTGAAAAAAGACTGACCCCATCCTCCTGACACCCACTCCTCAAGTATTTATAAGCATTGATAAAATCCCCTCTCAGTCTTCTCTAGCCTAAGAAATTCGAAGTACCCTCAGCCTCTCTTTGTAAGAGAGATGTTCTAGTCCCCTGATCATCTCTGTAGCCCTGAGCATCTTCATAGCCATAGAATGTCTTTCTCTAAGGCAACTCCAAAATCCTCTAGGAGGCTGAAGTTTCCTACAGTATGAATTTCCATACAGGGGAGGATGGAAAAGTGAGAGATTTTCTCTCTACAACCTGAAATATCTGTTAAACATTTACTAACTTCCATATCAACTCCTTTCTAGTAGGAATTTAATGTATTAGTGTGTATGTGAGGTCAGACATCTACCACAATGTAAGGCAGGTTATGATATGATGTTTTTTGCAAAACAGGTGTTTTTCTTTGAATTCCCTTTTGATGGAATAGATATCTGCATGCCACCACATCTCAAAGAACTGCAACTGCAGGGTATGCTCTGTTTTTTTGCAAGAAATGTAATGACACTAGTTGAGCAGCTGACCATCCTAAAAGAACATTTTTTTATTTGTTTTTACTGTTGTGGCTTATAAGAATCCAAATTAGATCACTCTGATTTGATGGTTTTCCATCACTTCGGTCTCTCATTGACATTACCAACTGTAATACAGATACATTAATTTATGCCTGAAGATGCAAGTTGGATATTGGAAATATGATATATGAAATATGTTCTTAGGTGAAGAGTGTTGGTTTGAATTTGTGGCCCATATACTTGTTATCTTTTAATAAAACTCAGGGCATACAATTTATAAGCATGCTTTGTCAGGTGGTTCATCTAGAGCCGAGTCCACAACTCCAAGTTTGAAAAAATAACTGTGAACCTTAGCAGGAGATCTGTGGGACTAATTATTTGCAAGAACACCTCAGAAAATGTTGTTAGGAAGGAACACGATATGTTAAGAATAATCCAAATATATGTTTTACTTTTTTTAAAAAATATTGTCTTTATAAAAGCAAATATACACACTCATATTTTTCTAGGAGATGGGAATTTAAAGTAACACAAGGAAGATATTTAGCGCGCAAATTATAGTGAACCTCAAAATCTGCTCTTCAGTCTGCTTTATTAAGTTAGGAAGAGCCTAAACCATCTTTCGTTTGCCATTCCACAGCAGCAGATGGGCCCCAAGACCATTTGGTGCAGAAAGATATTAAAAAGATGTTGCATTTTCAATAACTGGTGTCTTTAAAAGATAAGACTATTAATGACATATATGGGTAATGTGTCTATTAAAAGGCTTATGAATTGCTAGAGGTCATGCTGAGAAATGTGTTTTTTCCTTCTTATCTCGACAGTTTTGAAAAAGGGACATTAAGAGCTGAACTGAGATATTTGAGATAAAATTATGAATGTACTTCACCTGCTATTTATTATTAAGAAGGTTAACAGAGAAAGAATCTGTGTCAGAGAGCATAGGTTATAACATGGTTTTATTACAAATACAACATTTGAAATTGTTTTTGTTGTTTCCTTCTGAGGGGTGAAAACTATGCTCAGTAATATTCAGACTAAGATTAATAACTAGTTGCTTTAAACTGTTTCTTATCTTTGTAATAGTATCACTGTAATATTTTACCATTGTTAAAATATGAAGTAATTAGAACGGAATGCCAGTTTAAGAGGGAAAGGGAGGCTTGGACCAGGAGATCTAGTTTTCCCTAGCAGTTGTGGTAAGAGAGAGGTCTGTGTTCCAGGAGGCATGCATCCAAGAGAGAAATGGAAAATGTTAAGTCTCCTGGAGGCCAAAGTAGTTCAAAGTTACTTAATCACTTTCTGAGACTCACTCTTGTGGTTTTAGGGATCTTACGGCTTTTTTGGTATGTTTGGAAAAGAGGAGTTGTCATTCCTCCTCTAACCTGTGCAAATAATCATCAGGAACTTTGATCACTGCAAAGACCATAGTGTATTCCTTCAGATGAAAGACATCTGATGGTGATTAAAGTATGTATCTTGTTTATACTTTTCCCATTAATTTTTTTCTGTATTTTCCCCTGGTCTTTCAGGAGCCTTTGTGGCACTTTTCCTCAGTCACTATATGTGGAATTTGCCCTAGCCTCTAATCAAAGGTTTATATCAAAGAGGGTCTAAAGACATTTCCTCAGGAAGTGGTCTGGAGTGGGTGGAGATGAATGGGCTTTTACCCAGTCCTTAATTTTTTTTAATTTTTTTTTTTTTTCATTCTGCCTTGCTTTTGGTACATCCTTCTTCCCTCCTTTCCTAGGTGGTGGCACACTGGTTAGTGTAACACTTCATATTTATAGCCAGGAGACAGTCTGTGCATTTCACAGAAGTATCTGTGAAGCCAACTCGGGGCAAAATTGTTGAAATGGTACAGACTGCCTCATAAATTTGGTGGGGAAAAGTGCAATAATGGCTATGTGTTTTGCTTCCAACAGCAGCATTGTGCTGCCTAATTTTGTGTGACAAAGCACCAAACAGCACCAGGAGAACGTGTGGAATATGAGTTTTGGACTTTTTTTGCTACTCGCTGCAGAGATCAGAATTTGAAATAAGATTTTCTGCTAAGACAGCTGTGCCTTATTTTGATGTTTAGGGCTTATTTTATTTCTTTCAAAACTTACTATGACCTATTAAACATCCTTAAAGAAAAAGGGAGACGTAATGCATTTAAATCGTAGGGTCATCGGAAATGTTCAATGTGTGCAATCGATTAACAAAGTGACAGATGGAATTGTAGTCTTTTAGTGCTCTCTAGATACATGTCTAATCCACAATTTATACAGTTTTTGGGCTTTAAAGATATAAAGAAATGACTTAGCTCATTATAAAGACGTGGGGCGAAAAGGTGGGGTGTCAGGCTGTATATTTTGATAAGTAGGTTAATGTTTCAGTGGTAGATCTCCTTTCACTGTAGCACTGGCTATACTGTAAGGCAAAATGTTTTCCTGAACTTAAAAAGAGAAGTATTTAAATTATCCAGTTTTCAAGCCATTTGTGCACATTAAAAATAACTTGCTATTCATGTTCAATGGTTTTCTTGTTGGACAATGTAAGGGGACTTGCCGAAACAGATGCAATAGATTATAAGAAGACTGCAAGTATAATAATTACAGCATGGAACAGACTTTGCTGGCAGATACAGCGACGCAGCGCACTCTTTAATCATAGTGCTTCCCATAGTGTGGGTGGCCACGGGCTGCAGACGTTTCAGTCAATCCCTTCTCCATGCAGCAGCGGTTGTAAAACGGAGCTGGAGTAAACAGCATTCCACAGACTTTTAGGGGGGTTTAATTTCGAGAAAGTATAGCTTCCCTTCGCCCCCTCCTTTCGGCTGCTTGCTTCTGTCAGCCGTAACCCTACAGGTCATGCATCCTACCAAAGCAGTTCTGCTTGAGATAAATAAATAGTGTATAATGTAATATAGACACACACTTCGAAAAGCTTTTTGTTTTGCTTTGTTTTTTCTTTAAAATGTATGCTACTTTAAAACCTGAATGTTTTGTTGTTTTCTGGCAAAAAGAAGTAAGCTCTGCACTTCAGTGCTGTGTAATGTTTAGCCCTTTTTTAAAAGTCTTTCATCGTGATTGTTTACATTCTCCAGCTTTTTTGCTTCAGTGCTCAGTGGTGTTTTGCTGTTTCTCCAAAATGCCCTACCGTCACTCCACCCTTTATCTCACCACTTTTCCTCAAATCAAAGTGAAGCAGAACTTTTTATTTTGTTTTTGGTTTTGTAAATTAAAAAAAAGAAGCCTGGTGGCAAGTTTACTGCTTTGGAAGCTGATTTCAGCTGCACAATGTTTGACATATATTTGTCTGGAATCTTGAGTTCTATGAAACAGATTTAAATGGCCACTGCTGTTGTCATGCAAATACTTCCACAGCAGCTATGGGCCTCTTTGGAGTATGCTTTGAGGACAAATACTGTAATTCTATTATGTAGGTGTACGGACATTGAAGGATACGTTTTGATAGATGAGTTTTTACATTGTACTTAAACATTTGTGGAATTAAGTATGTAAATAAGCTTGAAAAGACGCATCTTAACTTTCCCTGGATAACTGATAGCTGAACGTCAGTTTTCCTTTGAATGAAAGGGGAAAGCACAAGACTGTTAAATGAGATATATGCACACTTTCAGATCTGACATTATTAGAGCCCAGTGACTTAATGAACTCCTAATGTGGTACGGGACCTTTCAACTTTTAAATGAATGGTTAAAATTCAGTTTCGAGAATGAAGTCTGCTGGCTTTGCAATGTGTCCCAAGGGAGCAATGAGTGATAAAGGCACTTTCCTCGGTTCTTTGTGGAATTTGTTTGTGTCCCGGGTACCAACCTGGGGAGGCAAATGGGCTCCTCAGAGCTGCTGGCCCTCTTTATTCCTGTCCCTGGCGTGCACATGCTGCGTGCTCACCAAAGATGTGGGCCGGAGATGGAGTGATTGCAGAACGTTTGTTTAATGATTTTGTTCAGCTGTGTGACTATGCTGGGTAGACACCCAGGCAAACCCACTTCTCCCAGAGATATTTGCTTAAGATTTGACAGAGATTTGACATATCTGCCTCTTGTTAATACACAGTTCTGCCTCTAGTAGGTCAAAAAGCAAGATTCTCGTGTCTGGTTAGAGTGGCTTTCCTCTGTGGTTGTGGTTCCTCTGTAGTTGATACACTGGTAGTATATATTGAAGAATTCTAATAGAATTGTATTCTAAAACAATTTTATGAAGAAAGGACAAGAGGGTGAAGGGATATTCATGGAAGAAGAGATTTGAGCTGACTCTCACGTAGAGAGGGAACATTTAAGAATGAAGATGGGTTTTCATGCACAGCACATAATCAGTTTCTGACGCTTGTTGTCCTAAAGTTTTGCTGAGTTCACCAACAGTTGGTTTTTGTTTTTTGTTTGTTTTGTTTTTGGAAACTCAGCCAGAGGGAGTTTCTAACCTACTGAAGATTATATACGTTAATTGTTATTTAGCCTTCTGACTATAACCTCTTTGTGAATCATCTTTCTAAGCTGATTTGGACCTTCTCTGGTCACCTATAGATAATTGCATTGGAAGAATGTAAGAGAACTTGCAGTGTTTGCAAATTTGCAAGTATTACCATATTCTTCTGGAAACAGACCTCTCTTCTTTCAGAAGTAGATAATTCTTCAGGTTAGCTTGGCACCGATAAGTATAAATAATTTCTTGGCTCCTGGGCCAAAATAAACAAAAGCTAAGTATCTCAAAGAACAAAATGAGAAAGTAAGGATCTTGCTTTCCTGCAAGGGTGCCTGAGCTTTAACAGCAAGTGTCACGATTTGCTAGCCAGCTGAGATTTCTCAGAGCACTTTAGTAGTGCCAGGTGGCTCTAGTAAAGAATAATGATTTGCTACTGACAAACAAAAAGAGGTCTCTACTTGAAGAAATTCTACAGGCTTTAGATATTTTTGCTCAAACAAACACAATTAGTGGCCAGCAGTTGTTGCATCCCATTATAGGTGTATTTTGTGCTTTTTTTGTTAAAAGGTTCAGCGGACATTTTTCTCCCCTATAAACTTTTAACAGCTTGATACCTATGAAGTCCGAATCCAAGTGATTAAAAGTAATTTCTCCTGAGTATCATCCTAGGTTAGGTGATCCTTGGGTATTTGCAAGTATTGGAAGTATAAAAATCTGACACTGGGCCCATAAATTTATTGAAAAAAGCATATGTTTGGGATTATCGTTTTTCCTAGAAATTACTGAACTCAGATTAAAAGTGAAACAACCTTATGATGCATTCACTCTTTCCGAATTTAGATTTATACATCTCTCTTTTCCACTTTTTTTTTTTGTGTATTTAAGGAATTCTTCTGTGGCAAGCTTGTATTTAGGCTTTTGAAAATTGTGGAAGGAAGAGGGAAATTAATTCTAAATGTCTGGCTAGTTAAACCAAAGGGCTTTAAAGAAAAAAAAAAAAAGATTTACGGTTGACTCTGGTAAAGCTATTGAATTTCCTTTTGTAACTTAGTGTAAATGTGTGTTTTATTTCAGCAGCAAAAGTCTCCCCCTTTTTTTTTTAATACAAAGAGTAATAGCACATTCTAGGTGGGTGTTTCTTAAAGAGAAAGGAGAAAGAAAAGAGGAGATTTGAAACTGCTTTTCCTGTCTGAGGGCAAGAGTAGACTCAAAGCTTGCCAGCCCCACGGTTCTTTAGCTTCTTTCTTATGATTTCCAAAGGTTTTGTTAGTGATTTGCAGATGGAGCTTAGGCTTTGGAACTCATCCATTAAAAAGTTGTGTGGTCTTAGCCACAGTAGTAGTGCAACATGTTTTTCCTATAGTAGTTTCGCAGAAGTTATCTGAGCTTGAATTGGTGAGGGAACGACAATGCGGCTTCCCCTCACCCCCCTTCCCACAATTTTCTTTGCTGCATATCATTTGGAAATTAGGATCAGGTTAATTTTGCATTGTGTGGAAGCACGTAACATTTTTCTACCGTTTTAAGGAACAGAGGTAGAATGAGAGCCTCGTGTTTTTAGTAAGCTACATGTATCAACAAGATTAATGCATTTCATAGCATACAATAATTTCTAAAGAAAAACCATGTATGCCTGAGTGGGTGTGCAAGATATTTTTTCAGTAAACTTTTTCTAGTATTTGGCATAGTTTGCCATTCCTACTTTAAAGAAAAAAAAAAAAGAAGCAAATTGGAATTATGGTTGCTGAAGCAAAATTAAGGACATTTTCCTAATGTAAGAGCACAAACAGTAACAGTGTGCCACCTGACGTGCCTCAGGGGCAGAACAGGGTGGAGGGCTGCCGCATCAGGTACAGTGTGAAGAACTTCCTGCAATCTATGTTTTCCTCTCTGTGGATATGTGAAAAGCAATGAAGTCCATTCATCTGGCAACACTAATTTTGTGAAAGAAAAATATTCTTCCTGGACTTTTTTTAAACTCTTAAGTAATATTAACTTAGTGTAGTCATTTATCTAAAGATTTTCTGTAACTTGATCGCATGCTTAAACGGCAAGACCCTTGTCTCTGTAGGGGTGTTTAGCAGAATAATTTGTTTACAATCAACTAGTCTTTCATGGTTATCAATAGAGATTAGATGTGGGCAGATGTCAGATTGTCATTCAGAGTGGGTAAGGGGAAAAATGAGAAGCTCCAATAAATCCTAAACATGTACTTGTGGCCGACAATTTTATTTAGTGTGCTGGTATAGAATTTAGCTAATGAAAACCATCCCATAAACGCATGCATCCATGAACTCTGCTGAAACAAAAAAAACCTTCCTGACAGTAAATGTCAGAAAGAAATGTAGGAAGAACCCCCTCCCCACCCTATACTTAGGCTCAGATCCAGTAAATTACTGAAGAATATTCTAAGCTTTCTGAAAGTTAGAGTTGAAACTGGTTGTTTGTGGCAAAACCTCTGAGTGGTTACTAGAATAGACTGGGTTTGGTGAAGTGGGATGCTGCATTGACTAGCAAATCATGGAAATATACATGTGTGCATAGTATAAAGTTTTCTCTATTTGGAATCTGGCTTAACCAAATTTAATTTTAAAGTTGAAATTGGAGATTTTCATCAGACTATTGATGGTAAGTAGTTAAAGGCATTTTTCTACTACCTTATAAAATACACTTTCACATTCTGATAATAATTAAAGTTGTTCATAAATATATGCCATGCAATCTCCCCTATTTTATGCACTGAAATATAAAATGTTGAGTAAACACAATTGTGCAGAGTAAACCAGTGTTTGAAATCTATGTTTAAAGCTAAATGATGTTTTACTGCCTTATTTTCTTTCACATTTTGGTTTTGGTTTGTGGAAACTAAGGAGCAAGTTTCCTGGAACTAAGGAGCAAGTGAGCAAGAGGTCTTGTAAGCAAAATTAAAAGTCACAGACTTTATTATGGTTGGATATGTCTGTGGAAATAATATGAATTGTGTTATGTCAGCATCCTACTCACATAATTGGCTTCATAAACCGTTGGTGTTGAGACAGTGTCTGAATGAGCGTGCTGCCTTGTCACTTACAGACTCAGCCACTAGATTCTCCATACCATGGGTTTATTTCATAGTAAAAAGGTTCTAAAAATACCAGACCTGTTTGTGTTATTGTCAATCATTTCATCTAGAGGGTATGAGATACAGTAAAACTCTTAAGCTTTCAGATAGGAGTCTTAAAGAAAATATTACTAAAAAATATATGAAGGAATTTGGTTTGGACTGAGCTGCTGAAAGCTAGCAAACCAACAAATTAATTTACATTTAGGCAAATCAGAGCAATATATGTATACCTTGCTTCCTGAGGACTCTGTTTAAATAACTTAGGAAGTAATTTGGGATGTTAGAATCGTACCTATTTCAAGAAACAAAAAGTACATATTTTATACCTTTTTTTTTAAAAGAATGATTAGAAATCATATTGTCTCATTTATTGTTAATGTTGTAATTGATTACACAGCTTTCAAGTATTTTTAAAGCCAGATTGGAAATAGAATTTGATCTCTTGTCATCTAAAGCGGTGTTGAAAGCAATGGAGCATGTGACTGTACAGGGAACATCTAAGAACAAAATTGATATACATACTCTTGGAATCATTGCCATACAAGAAATACTCATTCCAAAATCTGAAAGAATGCAAAGAGGAAATAGCATTTATTTCTCATCTTTTCTCTGAATAAGATTTAGTTTTTCTTATTATACCTGCTTTTTCTTAGCAGAGCTGAGGAAATCTGCTTCCTGTCGAAGCAGATGGGAAGGTCAGAAATAAGCCTGTTACTTGACCAGATTTCAGGAGTTTACCCTTGGGTATCCATGCTGTACGAATTCCAAGACATTCACATAGATCATAATTTTCAACACAATGTCATTAATGATCTCTTCTCAAAAAAAATAGTGGTTCTCTGTGTTTCAACAAGAATTTATTAAAGAGAAACAGTATAAATGATAGATCCTTCTGTTGTCTCCTGTTCTACCTGTTGCTTTGGGTGGCTGATCCAAGTTGGCAAAAAGAGCCCAGTAGAGTTTCTGGGAATACCTAATCAGTATCAGGTTTACATGGCTTATCCCCATGAAACCAACCATCTCCGCCCTCCAAAACATATTGGCCCAGTTGATTTTCACATCTGCTTCTGGGGATATTCAGAATCATAAATACTTTGAAGAGACTGTGTTGAGAACTTTCCAGAAGCAAATTGGTTTATCTGGTTCCCCTGGAATGTCTTTGAAACTGTGTCATAAATCCCAGGACAGTTGCTATACCACTACAGTTACTAGCAGAAAAATGGCCATGTGGTCCTGTAATAAAAATCAAATGTTATTTTTGTGTTGATGTCTGATTTCAGAGGTAACCGTCTTTAATTCGGGCTTCTATATCCCCTATATTTCCTGTTACAGAAAAGAAGGGGGAAAATCATAGAATCATAGAATGGTATGAGTTGGAAGGGACCCCAAGGATCACAGAGCTCCAACCCCCCTGCCACAGGCAGGGCCACCAACCTCAGGCCTGGATCTACACTAGGTTGCCCAGGGCCCCATCCAACCTGGCCTTGAACACTTCCAGGGACGGGGCATCCACCACCTCTCTGGGCAGCCTGTTCCAGCACCTCACCACTCTCTCTGTAAAACACTTCCCCCTAATATCTAATCTAAACCTTCCTTGCTTTAGTTTTAATCCATTCCCCCTGGTCCTGTCATTGTCTATCCTTTTAAAAAGTTGAATCCCCTCCTGCTTATAAGCTCCCTTCAGGTACTGGAAGGCTGCAATGAGGTCCCCCTGCAGCCTTCTCTTCTCCAGACTGAACAAGCCCAGCTCCCTCAGCCTCTCTTGGTAGGGCAGGTGCTCCAGCCCTCTAATCATCTTCGTGGCCCTCCTCTGAACCCTCTCCAACAGTTCCACATCCTTCTTGTATTGGGGGCCCCAGATCTGCACACAGGACTCCAGATGGGGCCTCATGAGGGCAGAGTAGAGAGGGACAATCACCTCCCTGTCCCTGCTGGCCAAAATGCTTCAGAACTTCTGGATCCCTGCTCAGTAAAGGCAGTATCAGAAGACTAAGGCACTTCTCCCTTTCTGGAGTTGTGGGCACTAGCTGAGTTGGTGTCTGCCCAGTGCTGTGCTGCTTATCTCAGTGGAGGGGCAAATTGTGGTCCAGGAGAATAATTTCCAGGCTTTCACTGATGCATGTGTTCCAACAGAAGTTTGTCTTTGAGAAACAACCTTCATGAGGATACTTAACAAATCACCAGTAGTGCATGGAAATCACCCTTCATGAATTAAAGAGGAGTATCTAAAGAGCTGGCTTACCTTCATTGAAAAGTGATACCTAGGAAATGCTTTTCAGTTGTATAGTCCTCTTTAGATGCAGGTGGATGGTAACCAGGAAACATAGTAACTTGGTTTCTCCATTTGTATTCTCTGAAGTCTTCAGTTTCAAGTCTATTCTCATGCCTTTCACTTTCCCAGAGGGAACTAATAAGGGACAGCCTTATAGCCAATCTATAAATCAGAGGAGTAAATGTTAAATCAGGTCTCCTCCTCTATAACACCTGTTAGATACAAAGCACTGTGTTTACACTGATAAAGTGAATGATTTCATGTCTTTGTGCAAATGCTCCCAGGATTATCTGCCTATTAAAGATACTAGAAATTTCTATGCAGTAGTGATTGAGTTTGCTATAATATTACTCTGTACAAATTACATTAATGAAATAAAGCCCCTGGCAAGGTTGTTCAAGGAAGTTGATCATTGTGAGGGCTTTATGAAAATTAATTGGCTCAATTTCAGGCTGAAAGGGATTATGTTGCAGAACTTTAATCCAAAGCCACGGGGATGGATGTATACTCTTACAATTAGAAGCCAAGTGGTTTCCTTCCTGTTTCCTACTTAATGAATGGTGAGGGAAATAAAGAAGTAAAGAAATGGTGAGGGAAGTAATTCCTGATATCACAGTATGCCTGACTGCTATTCATTTTACAGAATCATTAAATACTCTGAGTTCGAAGGGACCCATAAGCATCATCAAGTCCAACTCCTGGCTCCACACAGGGCCAGTCAAGTCAGAGCATGAGACTGAGTGCATCACCCAGACACTTCTGGAACTCAGTCAAGCTCAGGGCTGTGACCACTTCCTTGGGAGCCTGTTCCAGTGTCCGACCACCCTCTCAGTAAAGAACCTCTTCCTAATACCCAGCCTAAACCTCCCCTGTCACAGCTTCATGCTGTGCCCTCAGGTTCTATCTCTGGTCACCAAAGAGAGGAGATCGGCGCCTGCCCCTTCACTCCCCCTCGTCAGGAAGCCACAGACCGTGGCTTATCTGCAGGCTGAGAGGGACTTCAGCCTCTCCTCATAAGACTTCCCCTGCAAACCCTTCCCCATCCTCACTTCCCTCCTCTGGACACTCTCCAGTATTTGGGTGTCCACCTTGATATTTTTCCTTCTGCATGTAGTACTTCTGCAACAGACTCATCTGTTTTTCTCACTTGGAGAATATGGCATTAGTGGGTTAGACAGTGAATGGTAATTGACTTACTGGCAGAAATAAGTGATAATTATGTAGATCTCAAATTGTCTATTTTGCTGGAGTAGACTAGGATTCATGAGTGAGCTCATTAATACAGGAATGCATTTAGTAATCGATAATGTTCCCATTGTGTTCATGAATACCTTCTACTGCATTTGGGATGATTCCTTAGAAGTCATTAGTCTCAAATTACTGGTCTCTTTTACTCCAGGAATCCAAACTGTGGCTTTATAAAATATGTTATGTTTTTTTCCTTTTTCATGGTACTGTGGGGCTTCATAAATTGAGCCTATTACTACTTTTGCATATTTCTACAGTATCCTATAAGAACCCCTGTGGCAAAAAATCTCCTGAAATCTTCTAGATTTCTGTACAGCATATTCTGAAAGCGTTGGCTTCAAAAGGGAAAAGAGAAGCTTACATATAAGAAAATACTGGTTTGCACTCAGTTTTGGAGCTGTTTCTAACCAAGCTCTGCAGTACAATGTGAAATAACTGTCGAGACAGTCCTTTCAGATCTGAGCATTACTGGAATTTAAACATTGTGAACTTTGAAGCTTGAAGTAAAAGCAACAGTTTTCATTGTCATTTGGTTAAAATTAGCTATTCCTGGTTTGCACTGTATTTTTGATAATCAAGTTGTTGATGTGTACGATGAAAGAGGATGGACAATCATAAGAAAATGATTACCCAATGATCTTTCTGTTTTCAGTTAGTCTCTTTAGAGGTTATCTCTTGGAATGGTTTGCTTGTCTTTCCATGTTCTAACTGAAAAATAGGGTATCTTGCAACAGCAGAGTATGCCTTGTCTAGCTTACCTCCTAAGGGGTTGGAAAAAAATAATTGTTTTTAAGTGGAGGTTATTAGGTATATAAGCTTTATTTCTGGCCATTTTACTACCCCTTCCACACTATTTATGGACTTAGACAGAAGTGTACAGTTACAAGAGGATTAAGGGATGGAGCAGCAGAAAGCATCTTGTTCTCTTGGTTCTGTTTGGAGCCAGGAGTTGGACTCAGTGATCCTCTGGGCAGCCTGTGCCAGTGTCTCTGGCTCTCTGGGCTACAGGCACACTGTCAGCTCTTTCAATTTTTCATCCACCTGTAACCTCCAAGTCCTTGACTGCAGGGCTGTTCTCAGTCCAGTCTTTACCCAGTCTGCACTGAAACAGTGGATTGGCCTCACCCATGTTCAGGACCTTGCAGTCAGCCTGGTTGAACTTTGTGAGCTTCACACAAACCCATTCCTTAAGCCTGTCCAGGTCCCTCTGGATGGCATCCCCTCTCAAATGAATGAACTGCACCACCCAGCTTGGTGTCATCTGCAGACTTACTCAACGTGCATGTGATACCATTGTCCCACTCAATCCAATCCCATTACAAAGATACTGAATAGTGTTGGTCCCAGTATGGATGCTTGAGGGATACCAGTTGTTAGTGGTTTTCACTTGAATATTGAACCGTTCACTGAACGGTTCTTTGGACACAGCCATCTAGCCAGTTCTTCATCTATCTGACAGCTCATTCATCAAATGTAAAAGAGAATGGTCAGTTTTTACTTTTCTTTCAGACATGTCTCTGGTAATATTTAGTAGTAAAAGAGTTATCACTTACAATCAGAGTTCTGTGTGGTAAATGAGCTGTATTTTCTAGAGAGAAAGAAAACTTTCTGGACATGATTTGGACCAAAGAAAGCATTTAAACCTTGAAGGATAAACGCTTTAAATTATTGTTATAAATTATAAATTATTATTTTAAAGTTCTTGTCTTTGTTGCATGTAGGTGTGTCTCAGGCTTTGTGCTGGCAATAGCATCTGTAAAACGAAACACGTAAGATATAGACCTGAATTCTAAATGTTTTTCACCTTTAATATATACCTTTCTTCTAGATATACTCAATACCTCCTTCCATTTTGTCTGCAGTATCTCCTGACCCCTGTTTCCTTTCTCGCTTTCTGGCTGTTCAGAGGGTTTGTGTGTTCCAAAAAAAAAAAAGTGATCTGTAAAATCCGAGGGAGGATTAGTAAAGTGCTCAGCACAGGAAAACAAACCAGCCAACCCCTGTGCCCAGCTAAACAGAAGAAAACAGGGAAGTTTCAAGTTGTATGCAGACTGATGACTTGTAGTAGTTGTTTCTTTTCTTTTCCCTCTTGATTGGCTAACAATGACTGGCACACAAGGGTAGGGGGAAAGTAATTTTCAGGTTGCTCTTCATGTAAAGAATGTTTGATTAGTTTTATCCTTAGGAAGATCCGGGTTAGGGTCACTAGATAATATAGTTTGTAGTGTTACAGGTGACTATAGGGACTTTTAGGCTACTCCCTCATTTAGCTGTCATTAACTGCAATGCCAACCTGTCAAATCCTTTTCAGGTCTTTTTACGTTTGATCTTCTCACTGGTGAAGCTTTTTGCAGGTCTTTCACTGAGCAATCCAACACACTTTGTACTGTTCCACCCC
This sequence comes from Porphyrio hochstetteri, assembly GCA_020800305.1. Lineage (NCBI taxonomy): Eukaryota > Metazoa > Chordata > Aves > Gruiformes > Rallidae > Porphyrio > Porphyrio hochstetteri. Next base: position 47,123,557 of record CM036938.1, on the reverse strand, counting down.
CTTCCTTGTCTCTAGCAGAAGTGGCATCCCAGGTTTGTTGTTGCTAACTCCTTTATTTTGTTTTCAACTTTCGGTTTGATCCCTGATCTCATTCTTATCAGCAAACCATCCTGTTTTGTATGAACTACTTGTCTGTACCCTTGACAGCCTTCTGAAAACAAATTTGAACTTTAGTAGTAGTTGTGCAGTAAAATGAGTATACATGGCTCCATAAATTGGCTAAGGCTAGTTAGGAGATTTAGCTTTTGCTTTTGACATATTTAGATGCTCGTACATTTGGAAGATTCACCTCTTTCTGTCTTCTTCTTAAGAATGCAAAAGTTGTGTGTGAATATTTCATTGAAACTGTGTTACTACAGCCGTTTTCTTGCTCCTTGGTTTCAGGGAAGTGAGTGGATGGCAGTAAAAGAGCTGTTTCCCCTGCTGAGGGCTCTTTGGGGAAAAAGGTTAACAATGAAAATAAACCCAGATATTTAGACAATGAGCATAAGTCTGCAAGGTAGTAAAATAACTCTAACCCAAAATAAAATAAACAGTGTCCCAAATGCTTCTTACTTATTTTGATAGTAAGGAATTTTCTTAGACCTCTGGTGTGCTTCTGCTTCATTGAATCTTCTCTCTCATGTTAATTGATCAGGGAATATGTCTAACTCCAGGATTTTGAAGCAGTTGGTTAGGGATGTTCAGCATGCATTAACATTCGGTTTGGATTTCTGAAAGCAGAAAACGAGCTAACCAATTTTTATTTTTTCTAGTCTTGAATCGTTCAGCAGATCCCTCTTTGTGAAAGAGTGTTAGAGTGAAATGCCCTGAGACCATGGAAGTCACAGAGCTTTCATCTGAACTTTTCTTTTAACTACATAGTTTTAAAATGAAGGTCTTTTTCAGGGCTTGCTAATCCTGACCCTCTGTTACAAAGGGGTTTATACTTATTGCCATTCAAATTGTAATTTAGTTGATACTTTAAATATCAATGACATTTACAGCCCTGCAGTGAACCTCTGGAAAGGGAACGCAGCTGTTATGTCACCATGCAGCAACAGAGGACAGGACAGTAAAAACCCCTGACAAAGTCAGAGCAGGTCACTTCACAAACAGTATACAACTACCTCTGCTCAGTCGTGACAGCAGGATGCTCGCACAACAGTTTTCATACATGAGTTCAGTTGGGAAGGTGCTGGGGTGTAAGATCTGTCCAAAAGAGAGCAGTGCTGCTGTAGCTGAGGATTCGGGAGAGCGTGCAACCAGAGTGCTTGTCCGGAGTCCTCTGTACGCGCCTGCAGAGCCCGTGTATCAAACGTGTTCATCTGACTTCACTCTGAAGCTGTCAGCAAAGGGTTGTTTTCATTTTATGTGTTAAGCAGGTTTCATTAAATGTGACTCAAAGCCTTCTGTAGTGACATCGGTGTGTAAGTAAATGTCAAGCTAAAACTTTACTATTATCCTTTCAAGATAATATGGAAATTAAGAAAATAAAGTTATGAGGCCAGAACCTGGATCCCGTCAAAAATGCCAGGGCCTCTTGAAGATGTGGTATGGAGAAGTAAATGTTAACTTCATGCTTTCTCTTCTTGACCACGGTACTGATCAAGACGCTGCACGAGGTTTTTGCTGTGTGGCGTGACTGCTGCTGTCCAGACGATACCGGGCTGAAATGGCTCACAGAACTGAGACCTACCAAAGGTCTCTCAGGTTTTGACACGGATGGCTCCCGTTGCTGTTGCACAACTACTGAAACCATGTGGGGTGTGAACCCACGTTTGATTGAAGCAGCTGCAGCATTTTCCTCTTAGTTGATGGGACCTACCTGCTTATCTGTGTTGATGTTGTAAAATGGCCACAATGGATCAAAAGGTCCTAGCCCAGATATATTTTGATAGCAGCCAGTTCTTTTTACGCAGCATGTTGCAGCCCAATACTTTTTTTCAGTTGCCCTTCTGCTGTTTTCTTACAGAGTTTGCTGTGCCATCTCCTTTCTTCTTCTAAGTGGGAAAGTAATGAAGCCAAAACCAGTACATTCATATCAGCTCTTGGCTACACATCAGCAGATTATTATAGTCACTTAGTTAAAAATGTAAGTATTTTGTGCAATTTAGATTTTGTTAATAATAAATCACCAGTTTATAAGCACACATATAGAACTGTCATTGTTACAAGGAACATGAACTGAACTTTGTTTATCTTTTCTTACCTCAGTTACTTTTACAGCCTTTTAAGGGAAAAAATGAAGTGGGAGATCTCCGGACAAACGAGAATTTTTTTTATTAGATTATACTGTAATAGACATTCATAAAACCAAAATTCCTCTTCATGCTCTGTTATACAAAAAATGTCTGCCCTATCATCAATTTTTTTTCATCATGAAGTTTAAATTATTTTTAAATTACTGTTTTGTGTACTAGAATGTAATTTTTGGAATGTTTTTTTCTTACTGTATGCACTGCACTAAAATTATAGATGAGCCCTAAATCTTATGAAAGTATCGTTTACATTTAATAAATAAAAATAATGGGAATGTATTTTATAATATGTTGATGTGCATTGAATAAAGCATATAAAAATATTATCAGTGCTTTTCTGAAAATTTTACCTCAACTCCTGGGGAAACAGAGCTAAACTAAATAGCTTCTGTATTTTCAAAAGTGGAAGGTATATAATGTATGTTCGAAAACATTTTGCAGCACTCAGTGATCTGGACAGCTTTAATTATTGTCACCAATAATTAACAAGTTAAAAATATCAAACTGAGTAAACAGGGAAGGTCATTAACTTCTGTTAGAGATCCATGCCACTAACAGTATTTATTTTATTATTTTAATTTAATTTTACTTCTATTTTACAGGTAGTCTTTTCATTAGTAACAGAACTCAGAGAAGATCAATTCAGTGGACTTAATGTTCAGGGGAGGTAGGTGTTATCTAAACATCAATTTGATGTGTTTTGGTTTGGATTATTACAGTTTGGTGAGAACTTTCTTACAGTCTTGGGCAACTTAGGCTTGGGCAACTTAGGCTTCAGTTAGAATGTAGATAATTTCAGGTGTGGGCAAGCTTATTAAGTGTGCTTCACATAATAATTACTTCACCTGAGAGTAATAGACTGGTTTGGGTTAGAAGAGACCTTCAAAGATCATCTAGTCCACCTGCCCTGCTGCAGGCTTTGACATCTTTCATTCAATCAGACTGCCCAAAGCCTCTCCAACCTGGCCTTGAACACTGCCAGGGAAGGGGCAGCTACAGCTTCTCTGGGCAGCCTGTGCCAGGGCCTCACCACCCTCACAGGGAAGAATTTCTTTATACCTATTCTAAATCTACCCTTCTTCAGCCTTAAGCCAGTGCCCTTTGTCCTTTCCCTACCTGCCCTTGTAAACAGCCCCGCTCCAGCTTTAGGTACTGGAAAACCACAACAAGGTTCCCCTGGAGCCTTCTCCAGGCTGAACAAGCCCAGTCCTCTCAGCCTGTCTTCATAGCGGCAGTGCTCCTGCCCTCTGATCATCTTTGTGGCCCTCCTCTGGACTTGCTCCAACAGCTCCATGTGTGTCTTCTACTGGGGACCTCAGCGCTGAATACAGTACTCCAGTTGGGGTCTCACCAGGGCCAGCATGCTGGTTGTGTTTCTTTAAATGCAGCCCACAATATGGTTGGCTTTCTGGGCAGCAGGTGCACATCGCTGGGTCACGTCCAGTTTTTTACCCATTAGGTTCCCCAGTTCCTTCTCCACAGGGGTAATCCCAATCCAGTCTGCGTTGATACTGAGGATTCGCCTGACCCACATGCAGGACCTTATACTTGGCCTTGTTGAAGCTCATGAAATTCATCATCACACTGTTGGCTGCTATATACTTCCTTACAAACAGAGTTGACTGGCAGTTATTGTAAGAAAAAAAAAAATCTGAAGGAATTTTTCCCTGTTTGTGAGAGTGATTGTTTAATATGACAGAACAGTAGTTGCTTTGCACTCATTATTAATGATAAAGTTTGTCTGTGTTTATTTAACGAACCTCTCATTTTCCTTCCATTTGTTCCTTGATCTGGCACCAAGCAGTAATGTGGCAATACTGTGTGTTTCATATGCAACTATTTTAAATGCAGCCACGCAAATAGTATTTCCACCATTAGACTGCCTCCTTGGCCTGGTTCTCTGAGGGTGGAAGTCTGAGAAAGTGGGTGGGAAGGAAATTGCAGTGTGCTTTGGCCAGATCTCCAATCCAGATTATCAGGAGATGCTAATAATCACCTTATGGCATTGTGTGGGCTGTTTCTACATGTCTAGCTGTAGTCACTGAGAATAATCACCTCCTTCATGCTGCATGAATACAGTGAATTAAGCCAAAATATGTGACCATAAAAAAGGAAATACATCTGCCTTGTGCTACTGTTGTCACTAATTTTTGGTTGACCGTGCCTTTACAGTGACCTTGAAGTGGAGATCATAGTCTTTTGTGAATACTTAAAAAATTATCATAATTGAATATGTCAGTAGACTTCTGACTACATGCAAATTAAGTGTCTTCCAGCTAAAAAACAAAAGCAAAAATAAGGGTAGATATTTTTAATATAGGCTATATATGCAAATTTTTTCTTCTCTTTTGAATGCATATTCTGTTGGTCTTCAGAGTACAGACTGCTGATATGATGATATGAGATTTATGACCTATTTCACACCACATCTCCTGTAAAGGTACAGGCAAGAGGAGGCTGATTGAAATACCTTCACTGTATTGTGAGCCAGTAGCTTGGCTATTCTTCAGCCTTTCTTGCACCTACGTGTTTCTGTAAGGAAGTGTAAACAGCTGAATTCATTTAGAGCTAACTTTAAAACCAAAATCATGAACACGATAAATGAGGAGCATTGTTCAGTACAGAAACCAAAACACTCACATTTCACAAAGCAGGGGGAAGCAGACTTAGCTGAAAAGCTAGTGAGACTGTTGGGAAGAGAAATACTTCATTTCTACCAGGAGAAAAAGAAAACTTTGAACTTAGGTGGATTTTTTTGAGTGTAGAAATTATGATACAGCTGTTTATTCAAGTTGCAGAGACAAGTGTGGTTTGCAGTTAGAGGTATATGCCGTCTCATTTCTCCGTTAAGTGATGCTTACAGCAGCACACATGACAGTGTCTGTGCAAATTCATTGCATGCAGTGGAATGCACTGTGCAGTGTGTTCCAAGAACAAACTTTGAAGATTATGTAGAAGAAGAAGAAAGTTGCTTTTGCAGGGTTTTTCTTCTGAACTTAGAGTAGAATCAAGTAAACTGTTTAAGTTTTCTAATTCTGGGTACGGAATTAGAAGCATAATTTTGTAAAGAGAACTGATTTAAAGAGTCTGAGGTCTTTTCTGGACTATAATAGTACTACAGAAAACCTCACCGTAAAACTGTATCTCAAAGTATTTCAGCCTAAGAAACCTTAAACACGTATTTGGTTAGGTACTTACTCAAAATGTTGGGTCTTTGAAAATGTGGTAAATGTGGAAACTACAGTGGTACCCCATGTCCACAAATCATAGCACTTCTGTTGCAGCATATGCCAGTGACCATTAGTGATTTGAGAGTAGCTTTAATGCACGCAGGGCAAAAGTGTTACCTCTTACTCAGAGCAGTCTGTAGTATGTATCCTGTCTCAGTTCTTGGTGGCTCCCCAAAGAAAAGTTTTGAGTTCTAGCAAAGAATAAATGCCTTTTAGTGAACAATGCAATCAGAAGAAGCTTGCAGGAACTCAGGGAAGCATTTTACAAACAATCCAGTGCTTTTTAGATTGCAAAACTTCAGTATTTCAGAGCTCTTGGTGCTATATAAATGTCTTCCTGTCAAAACGGTATCTAGAAAAATTTGCTGTTTCATGTACTAGAAACTGTATATACTCTGGGAAACCTGAGATTTCCTTTTGCAAATATTTTCTCTTATATTGTGTCCTGTTTTCTTTTTTTTTTATGTTCCAAAGGTTCCATTGTAATAATGTCAAAGCATGCAGTTTTAGGAAGGAGGTCGTGAGCGGTTCACGTACTAAGGTCCAAAAGTGTTCTATATTCCTTTCACTGTAGATCTGCAAGGATTTGTAGTGTTTGGTTCTTAGGAGTTGTCTCTCTTGAGGAGAGAGTTGTCAAGGAAGCAACAGGAGACCTTAGAAGCATCTTGGTGGTTCCTTGTGAAGGTCTAGCAAACCTACACAGGAGATGTGAATCTACGTAGTCTTTCTTACATGTGCTCCACTGATCTTGGGGAAGACAAAGCACTCCCTGCTAGGAAGGGTGTGATTACAGTGCAAACTCAATTCAACTGTCTGCACTTCAGAATTGGTTTGACATCCCTCACATGGTTTGCCTTGAGCACTAAAATACCAAGATTTTACCTGTCTTCTCCTTAAAATTCTTCAGAAACATGTCAACAGTCATTCCAATAAGTTTCTGCAGGTCGGTATGCATGTCACACATTTAACCTCCTGTTATTAATCTAACCTTCTTATGTCAGTTTAGAAATTAAAGCTTTGGCTTTTCTAAAATACAAACTATATTTACTTTTCCCTCAGAGTTTCAGCCAGTCGTGTGAATGCTGTGTCCCTTTTCTGCCTCCCTCTCATTACTTTGCCTGATCTGACTCCACTGCTGGAAACTCTCCTTCTTTACCATGGAGGTGCATCAAAAGAAGTTCTCAGTTCAGAGTTTCTGGAGGCGGTGAATGAGGCCATTTTAAAGTAAGTGGCGTGGTCTCTATTATTTTTATGCTCTTTTCATAAAGATTATGAATGCAATTAAATGTCCTTTCTCTGGGTTTGTATGCTGAATGTACTGTAGATCTTCTGCATTCTAGGAAAACGTTTCCCTTGCAGTTGAAGAGCAGACCTCAGGTGGTAGGTCAAAGCAGAATTTTAATTTGCTGATACACAAATTATGGCATAAAAGCTCTAAATATTAGTTGGAACTTTGTCCAAACTTCTCTGTAAAATGGAGGCTAAAGTCTTCGCTAGATCTTAGGAATTATTTGAAAGATACATAACTTTTATAGAAATGTTATTTACCTTTCATGTAAGTGTATTGCCATTCCTAAGTTGACATTTTTGAGACACATCTTTATTTTTCTGTGCACAAGATAAATCCTTATGTTTGAGTGGTATCATATTTCTCTGTTTTGTGAAACTGTTCTCAAAATTCTGGTTTTTTTCTGTTTTTCAGTGGATTATTTTATAATGAGTCTGATAGGAGCAATTTGTGAAATCCAGCTTTGCTTTTTTTGCTGCCACTAAACACACTTTGTTGATAAAATCAGTGTAAGGTTGAAAACCAGCTGAGTGAGGCTGAACACCTGCAAGGCTGGCTATGCCAGGGAAGGAAAGGCATCAGAGAACATAGAGCCAACTTTTGGTCAAGAGTTGCTTCATTCAGTTTTTAGCTAAGGGATGGTGATGGTAATGTAACAATTTTTTAAAGTAAATACTCGAAAAGGGTCTTCCTGAACACTTTACCTCAGTTTTCCATTTCTCTCTTTTTTAATCAAAGTTTTAATTGCTTCCTCAGTACCCAATATCATAATGTCTGTGATGTTCCAGTGAAGATTGTTATATTGCTCCATTGAGGGCTCCAGCAAAAACAAACAATTAATGAAAGAGCACATGTTACTAGAACAGGAGGAAAACAAGTGAAAAAGGAACAGGAAGGTCTGATGTGAAAGATGTGTCCCAAAAAAGAGGGAGCTGTCTTTCAGTCGTCTGTGTGGCTTCAGACTGGATGTGTTCTACCAGGAGTAAGGCAGTTTGGAAAACTTTAAGAGCAAGTCCACAAGTTCAGCATGGACAGTCTGCACTGATGTCAGTGAGCCAGTGTGCAGTCCATGAATACATACATTTTCCACTTCGCATTGTGAATCTGAACCATTTAGATGGTCACAGAAGGTTCTTCTGACCAAAATAAACATCACTTTACTTAAATTTTGTGCTACTTGTTTATCGCAGTGAGCAAAAATAGTTTGGTTCTCAGGGCTCTTGACCAAGTGACTCTTGCAGGGCCCTTTACAGAAGCGTTTGGCTTCCCGTAGAGCCGATGCAGGCTCACACGTGCTTCGCCTGATATACTCCTGGCCTATGGCTGGAGCTCATGTGATCTTACCATGCATTTGCTTGTGTTATATTTTTTTGTGCCCTCACTTTAGCAACTGAATTCTGTGTTCCCTAAGGTTGTGTTCTTGAGTTTCCCCGCTGAGCAGGGGTGAAGCTTGCTCTAGGAAATAGCGTTGTCCCAGTGGAGCAGTCTGCCCGTTCAGGCATAGAAGGATGATAATCCCTATAGTTTACTTCCTATATGTTTTTTAAATCTCAGAGTTGGAACACCTCTATGTGGGCTTGTAAGATTTCTTTTCCTGGCCTATCAGTATCTGGCGTGCTGCGATAAAAACAACAACAACGAAAAGGAGGGGGGCAAGATTAAATAATCTCCTGTTCTTCATTTACTGTCATGGGCATATGTGCATAAATAGGGATAATTAAAGACCACCTTCAAATTGAGCATTGCTTAACAGTTTTGAGATTTTTTCTACTTTGATAGATTTCTTGTATAGGCACACTTTTAAATTAGTCTGTTACATAGTTTTAATGGAAAAAACAGAGCTTTTCAATGGAAACCAGACTTCTGCAGGCTGTTATTTAAATAAATGTATGATTAAAATACAGATGTTGATAATAGATCCTAAAGATCCAAGATGTTTTGTACTGTGATATCTCTTGTTCTTGGGTGGTTACTTTAGTATCTTTTGATTTGTGCTGCTCCAGAGAAATTACAGTATTGCCTCAAAATAAACTGTGCCTTACATTTCCTAGTGATACAGTGCTATACTTCAGTTGAGCTATATAGCCAAAAGCTTTAGGTGAAGAGATAATAAACTTTCTTCTTCCTCATTTTTCGGTTTTGTGGGTTTTTTTCCTTATTTTTCTGCAAAGACAGGTAATTCTTTGATTTAGCCAACAGTAAAATTATCAGGGACCTTCCTGCTTGTCTGTCAATTGCTGACACTTTGGGAGCTGACTAGTGTGCAGGAAGCAGTCTGGGTTTGAAAGGGTACGACTGTGGGGCAGGACATTTCTCTAGAGAGGAAGGGAGCTGCAGACTTCAACCTTCAATTTCCATTTGGTGGGATCCATCATAGCTTTTAGGTTTTAAAGAAATGTGATATGGTTTTGTTTGTAGATGATGGCATTTTCCTGTTGTTCTTTGCCATCATTTGATGCTGAACGGTATATACTGTAAACAAAATTTTCTCTCTCTTGCTGCAGGTTGTTCTTTGTCTTCTTTTCTCCCATGTGCCTTTAAAAAAAAACCAAAACAAACCAAACCACACACACATTTTTGTCTTCCTTCCAGTTTCTCAGGGAAAACATTATTTTTCTCTCCAAACCAGAAAGAAGATCTCCCTTCCTGAATCAGCTATCTTCAGCCTCTGGCTTCGTCACTTGCCAAGCCTTGAAAAAGCTACACTCTATCTCTTAGACCAGCTGGTTTCCATTCAGTTGAATTCACTGGAAGAAGTGGCTTCTGTCATAAAAGACTCATTACTGGTATGTATGAGATACAGTTGATTTGATACTGCTATTTCATGCTTCAGAAGTGACAGAGAGTTTTCAAATGTGTTAGCATCTTTGAGAGAAATGGTCGTCATGTGGCACGTCACTTGCTGATGTAAAGGCACATCTTGAGTCAAATGTCACTAAATGTTTAGGTTCTTTACACTGCATTGGTAGAACAGAAAAAAGATTTCATCCAGTGATAAAGATGAAGAATGGATGAAGGGATGAGAATCTGACTGGCCGGGGTGCAGAGTACCTGCCTCTGTCTTTAAAAATTGCAACCTTTGCCAGGCAGGAACCTGCTTTTGCTTCACTCTCTGACCCCTTGGGAGTTTAGCAATTTAAATCATTAAAATTCCTTGTGCATTATTTTACTCTGGACTGTTTGGTTACTTGGTTTTGTTTGCAAATCTGAAGAAAAATTCTTAATACTAAACATATGCTAAACCATAATTAAAGTTTGTTTCCAAATGCTGCGTTATGCAGTCCACCTAAAACCTTTCCTATCAGAAAATATGACACAATACTTTTTCCATAGTAATGAGCTAATTTGCCACTCAATATGTAAATCTAATTGTTAACTACCCTGTGAATTAGCACGTGTTATGTACTTACATTTTATATTTCAGAAAATGGATAGAACTGAAAAATGGTACATGGCATATTTTATTCAATCTAGTGTATGCAGTTCAAATAGGAAAAGAATGATACCTTTAAATAGTCTTCTTTTTAATTGACTATGCAAATCTGTATTTTAGGGATCCATTATAATACTTGCAAATCTGTTAAGTGCTTGATATCAACAGCACTTCATATGTTATTCCAGAAGACAAGACCAGTGCCTAATTTTTCTGTATCAGATGCACTGTGAGTTGAATACAATATATCATACCACAAGTGGCTGCTGAGGAAAACATAAAAATATCTAGGTTATATATATATAAAAAGAAGTAAAATCTTGGGGTATTGTTGTTTATTAACAATGCTCATATTTACCTTATCTTCACATCCTGATCTGTGAAAAGAAGGGAATGTTACTGTGCTAACACACTTAGCTTCTTCTTGTCTCTGCACCAAAGACTTTTTCCTTTCAAATAAGACATTCAGAGTGTAAAGACCAGTGCAACAGCTTTGAATGCTGGTTTAGAGAGGACATCCTGTGGACAAGGAGTGGAATGAATGAAGGCATACAGGAGAGAGCATTTGGAAGATGGATGTTGCTGACTGATAGGCAGTGATAGGAGGCAGGGTGTATAAATGGGAGATAGAGTAACAATTAAAAAGAACAGGATGAGAAGCTTCAGAGAGGCAGTGTAGAAGGAAAAGATTTGATGCAGGATTTGTGTTACAAGATAAATTATATTTTATACAATTTGTACATGGTACTTATAAAGGTACTTGTGTGACGTTAGGTGATCCAGCACTTTGAATGATTAATTTAGCCCACCTGAAAGACACTTGGATATTTATTTAGGGATATGGATATGCATTTTTTGGCAATAAGGTTATGGTATTTGTAGTATGTGACCTGTTTGTCTCGTGGATGTGGTAACAAAAAGTGGAATTGTGAGACAAAACTGGATTTAGACTTTTTTTCTATTTGGAAGAAAACCTCTAGAGTACATATAGGCAGAAATATGTTAGTGATTTGATTATAGTTTATGATAGAAGGAAATTTCAGTAAGCTCTTTTATGATTTCCTTTATCAGGGTCATTTATTTAAACAGAATAGCTTTATACAGCAACCGAACTGTAAAAAAACCTCATAGAGATCTATGGTACCCAGATAGTTATAAACCACCATACTTCTGTTATCAAAGAAATTCTTATATTTTAATTACAGGAGTAATTCTAGTGTGATGGTCCACTAACTTGTCTTTTATATGGTGTGTTGTTAGGTTTGGGGTTTTGGGGCTAAACTGGAATTAATATTGGAGATTCTATAGTGATTGAGAAGTAATTAAGTGACCATCATGAACAGTCTTTTACCTTCCTCAGAATTTTGTGGGTGAGTGGATGTCTTCCTTTCTGGAGTATCTTTAAGGTTTGCATGTATGTATGCATTAACAACTAAAATTTAAATAAATACACATATCAGAATTTTGTTCTTTACTAGAAATTAGCAGTTATGAATATAACGCCTGGCCCCCTCCTGCCCACTCGAGCTCTCCCCATGTGCTGCTGCAAATCGATTCCTGCAACCCAGGAGGAAATGAGAAAAGTGGGAAGTCTGCACGCTCCCCAGGATTAGAGGATAACCTATTTGCAGGGCTATGGAGGCATCTTATTCTCAGCAGAACTTTAATAAAGTATTGCAGCTGGCCAGAACCACAAGTTGCTTGCCCTGCAAACAAGTTTGGTTCACCGGGAGCAGGCCAGTGGGGAGGCATCAGTGGGGTGCGGCAGGTGATGCTTGTCTTTGTATCTGAGACAGGCTTTACTGTACTGAACTGCCCTAGTCATAGAAGTGTGTCCCAGGGTTGGAACTAGATGATCTTAAAGTCCCTCCCAACCCAAACCATTCTGTGATTCAGTGATTTTTAAAGCATGTGTACATAAAAGGAGATGAGAATGGATCGGTATCGATCATAGTTGTGTTCAGTTCGTTGACAGCTTCCAAAAATAGTTTTATTTCTTTCAAAGTTACGTTTCAAGAGAAGTGCAATAGGTTAAGAGGGCTTAGAATTTGTGAGCTTCTCATTTATAAACCATCTGTTATTAGTGCCTTTTCTTTTTCCACCTTGTCAGTTTTCCCAACTCCAGCACAGAATTGAAGTTACCTTTCCCTCTAGAGCTAAAGCTCTAGCAGTGAGGTCTTCCTTTCTCTGACTTTTTTTGCTTCAGCATTACAGGGAAGATAAAGTTTTAGTATTTAAATCTTTAAATTTTTAAATAAAAACTAGAGATTTACTAAATATTTGCTAAAGCCGAAAGATTAGTTTTAAATAAAAACTAAAGATTTAGTTTTAGATATGGCGACTCTTGTTTCGCCTGACAGGATACCGCGCAGGAGACTGCTCTGGTTCTTATGCCCTTGCATTGTCTTCTTGCTGTGCCTTATCCCCAAGTTTTGAGTTGAGCTGTACTCACACTCACCTTTCATTGGTAGCTGCGCCAATGGAACAGCCATTAATTAGGGGGAAAACAGGAAGGAGGCAGAGAGAAGATGAGAAGCTTCTTTTCTTGTTGCAGTTTGTCCAGGCCAAATTACAGCTATTTCCTTTTGCATTGCCTGCCTTCAAACCCTGTGTTGTTGTGGTAAAATTTTTGAAACCGTGCACACTAATTTATTCATAATGTTCAGGAGCCTTTTACAGCTCTGTTAAAAAAGATGTTTGGGCTTTTGAAGTAAGTGTATGTGTGAAAGGGAAAATGGTATAAGAGGCAAGTGACATTTCTCCCTTTTACTGGGTAAATATAAACTCAGGGAATACAGGTAAATATAGAATTTGGCAATACAGGCATTTGTAATGCTGCAGTGTAAGATGTGATTAACTGTAGTAGTGTTGCATCCGATGTCAGTCTTTTGCTGTGTGACTTTGGGCAAAATTTGCTTCCCTAAGTTTACTCTTGCTTGTATTCTGTGACGTGAATGAAACACAGTATATGATTGTTATTATGTTCCTCTTTCTGTGGTTTACTTGCATCCTGTAGCTACAAATGTATCTTTCTTATTTCCTTATTCAGTTCTGGCTTTCTATTTAAAATTAGTTATTTAGGATTCTTTTTTTTTCTCTGATATTACAGGTACAAAAGTAGTGTAGTCCTATAGAACTTGCATACTTTATGTTGCAGTGTATTTTCCCTGTTCTGTTTCTTTCAAAAATCCCAGTGTGTTTGGTGCTGTCATCTTCTGAAGAGGCACACCTTCTTAAAATCCATAATCATGGTCTCACACATGCAGCTCCAGTTCCCTGTGTTGGGATCTCTGTGGTTTGGTGTGTGTTGTGCTGTACGTGTTTGGCATGTTTCCCAGGTGAGGGAACAAGCTCCCGGTGCACAGCACGCTTGGACTTCTGAGCTTGCTGTGAAAAAATATGGCATGGTCACAGGCAAGATTAATGAAATGTAAAATGCCTTTTTATTTTTAAAAAATAAGGAGATAACATCAGCAACGTGGAAACCCTATGAGAATCAGAATCACTCCTGCAATTGATAATCCCTCCCAAACTCCAGAACCGCTACTGGCCACAGCAGGGTGATGCTGCCTGCTCTAGTCTTGCTACTCAAGAGGCACATCTTCAAATTGCCTTGGAGACCTTGACACTACGATAGCATTCTTAACATTGAGTGCATCCAGATCAATTCCGGGCAGTCCATTGATCAAAATCTTGTGGAATTAGATAGCAGTGGCTTGGGGTTGGGTGTTTGTGTATGTGTGTGAGTTTTGTGTTCTCTTTCAACTGCAAGTGATGAAATTCATATTGATTTCAGTAGCGCAGATTAAATACTAGGGGCTATTAACTCTGATTTCTTGTAGTGAGTACTGTGGGTTGCTGCTCTCTGGCAGGAAAGGGTAGAGAGATTTTAATTGCTGTATAAAGAACATTTATTTTTGTGTTGTTCAGGAGATGAATGATTTGATCCTGGTACGTGGCAATGTGCTTTGCTGGTGGACCCATTCTAGTTAATGCTCATCCTGTCTTAAGCAGCAGTGGGTTGGTGCATCACGGTGGTGCACAGAGGTAGGCAGAGAGTATCTGAGCAGGCAGCAGGGAAATGTCTGAATTCGACCGTTTAGCCTCGAAGGCTGAAAAACATCTCACTTTCTGCTGCTCTGACAGGACTGCAGAATAATAGAGATATCCCAGCCCAAATTGTTTTTTTTTTTGGTTGGGGTTTTTTGTGTTTGGTTTATTTGCTGTTGTTTTAGGGTTTGTTTGGGTTGGGGTTTTTTAAGGAAAAAGAGATGAATGTGTCGGGTTTTTTTTTTTTTCCCTCTTTTTTTTTTCCGATTTTTAAAATGTTTGGGTTTTTATTTGTTTGTTTGTTTGTTTTGGGTTTTTGGTCTCATCCAGCCAGTTGTTTTTTTCTCCCGCCCCCCTCCCCACCTCGTTAGCAGCGTTGAGTTTGGCGACCGGCCTTGCATCAAGCTGCTCGCTGTCCGCCTCAGGCCCGGGCAGCCGGCTGTAGATACTCTCCAACACTAGATGGCACGCGTTCCACAGCACAGCTCAGCACAGCCCTGAGCGTGGTAAAACGTGGTCATGAGGTGCCACCTAGCGTTCCCAGTGTAGCAGAGACACCTGGGAGAAGCTGGGGGCATTCCTAGGTAGTTGGTATTGCAGGTTGTCTCTTTATTTTCTGGGACTGCCATACATGGTTCGGACAAACTACTCATTCTGCCTGTGTGCAATTAAAAAGGGGAAAAAAAATCAGTTCCACTTGGTGCTTTTCAGCCTGAAACGAATGCATAAAGATTTTATTTGCAATGTGCACCAGGCACGTAAATCCGTTACGTGTGAAGTAGTGTTAAAGAAACAGGTGATAAACCAAATTTCATTTCTGGAACTTGGAGCTGTAGCAGGAATCTCAGAAGCACATCCAGTCAGGATTGTTTGTGAAGAGGAGGGAAAACCCTTTTTGTAAATCTGTTCCCTGGGTCTTGCCTCCAGCAACTGCATGCAGCAACCTGTCCTTCCCACCTGCCACCTCTAGTATTTCTAGTGACCATGGTCATAAGCGGCACGGTGTCACAGCGGTTTGCACGGTGTCAGCTGCTCAGCCTGCTTGGTATCACTGTGCATCTTCCTTGCATGACTTTGATATCGTTATTTTGAAGAACCTAATCCTGAGAGAATCTGAGGCCTCAGTAAGTGTTGATCTGAGATTTTCAGCTTAATAACTGTCGTGTGGCAGCACCCATGAATTAAGCTGCAAATTATACAGCCGCATTTCTTTGTGTTGTTTCTCACTAATGACTAATTTTCTTTCGTTTATTTATCCACAGCCACAAGCAGCAACCCACCCTGCCATTTTCAGAATCGTTAATGAAATTTTCAAGTAAGTTCTGGAATTACAGTGGGAAGTGTTTCAAATGATCAGTTTATACATTGTGGTTGAATATCATTTTGAGGTGAAAACTAGAAATGCTGAAATGTCGTGGCCCATGCCAGCATGAAGGTGGAATAGAGCTGAAACATTGGCACTTACCAGCATAGCCTCTTTTACTTCATGTTAATATTCTTCAGGATTGAAATCAGATAGGTTCTGTTGATCTACCTGTTAAGTAATGAGTTTGGCAAGATTATGTTGAAGCAATATATACTGTTTACCACATGGGGGCTTCCAGTCCTTTATACTGAATTTTCAGTGGCTTTTTCACTTCACTTACTATTTTACCGTTCTTTTAAAATCTACTTCGAGGGTTAACAGTATCAAAAATAAAACTGTATGAAAGCGCAATTAAATTGAAATAGTAATAATAATTGAATAACAACGGAAATAATACAATTCAGAAAGAATGGCAAGAGGTGAAGATAGAACTTGATGAGGAAATAAATCTCAAAGTTTTTCTGAGAAAAAAAATTAAAATTTTATATGGGAAGTGGTGTGTTATACCAATCATATTCAGTGGTGCCTCAGATGCTTTTTAGCAGTGGCAGTCTCAACAGAAGATGTGTAGTAGTCCTGTGCATCCATTGTGTGTGCATGCACGCACACTTGCAACATGGAGGGAGCGATATTGTAAAAGCAATAATGCAGGACATACGTTATCACAGCAATGTTGGCAGAATAAGAATATGTGATCAGTGTAAACAGGAAAATGTTATTTTTTGATACAGCAAGTAATGTATTTAGGGACTGACATTCTTTGTTCCTCAAGTGTTTTCCTTTTTAAGAGAAAAGGGCTCCCAGGTGCACGTGTCTGGGGGCACTTGTGGGTCTGCCTGCATGTTGAGGTTTGTTGCAGGCACTGACAGATGAATCTTTGCTGCAGAACCTGTCCAGTGCCATACTGGGAGAGAGGAGCCCCTGGGCAGCTGTTGCTATGGCAGCCCAGTCCTTTCTGCCGCTGCAGGCCAGTGTCTGAGCGCAGCTAGCATTTTCTGACTAGGCAAGAACAGTCACTTTCCAAAAGGAAAATGTGCTTGAAAATGAGACTTTGACAGACCTGCAGTCATGCAGGAGGCTGTACATTGCGATGGTGTAGGGAGACAAAACTTGTTCAAGTTTCTTGGTTTGTTGATGGTCATGGTACAGAAAATACTTTCTAAAAATAGCACAAGACTGAAGAACTTCTGCACCCTTTCCATTTGGCAGGCAGTAGAAATGGATGACATGCTGTTTCTCAGATAATGCAGGACTTTGTCCAGCAGAGTATTTCATAATAGAACTTTCCACTTGTATTAATTTTTCAAATTGTCTTAGAAATTCATAATATGTTCTTGTTGCTTGGCTTTCTGCTCCTTTGCTTTCCATTGTTTCTACTTTGTATGCTTCTTCCTCTACATTGTTGGTGTTGTATTTTAACCTAGCCAGCAGCTAAAACAATAACACAAATGTTCACTCACTCCCTACTCACAGTGGGACGGGGGAGAGAACTGGAAATGGAAAAGGATAAAAAAACCCACTTTTTGATTGAGATGAAGGCAATTTAATAGGGCACAAACAAAAAGGAAGATGACAACAGTAATGATAGTAGTAGTAGTATCAATAATGTTAATACATGAAACCAGTGATGAACAGGACAATTTCTCACTGCCACATGTGTGTTGATGCTCCACAAGAACACAACCTGCCCTGCCTCCTGGCCCACCCCCCCTGTTCTGTATGGAGCATGACATCATATGGTGTGGAATATCCCTGTGGCCAGTTTGGGTCCCCTCCCAGCTTCCTGGTGCCATCTGCCTTCTCGTTGGCAGGGCAGTGTGAGAAGCTGAAAAGCCCTTGACTGCTTGGCAACAACTAAAACATCAGTGTGTTATCAGCACTGCTCTCATCCTGACTGCCAGACACAGCACTGCACCAGCTGATAGGAAGAAAATTAACACCATCTCTGCCGAAACCTGAACAGTTGCTATTAAACTCTTAATATATTTAAAAAATACTGCATTTCAGGTCTTCAAGGTTTTACATGAAGCTGTATATATTAACTGGCTTTTGCAGACCAATTGGTTTCTGCAACTTTGTGTTAATTTTTGTTGTATTTCTCTGGCATCCTTCCAAGTATTGTCAAGTGGTGTACAGCTGTTAAGATACTATTCCAGATTTAGTCACATGTGAGATTTTAAAGAGCTTCTGATAAAGAACTTGTACTTCATTGCTTGGAAACTGTTGTGCTTCTGCACCTGGCAGAAAGCTGCTTTTATCTGGGGGGGTGAGGGTTAATATTCTGCTACAAGCATGGAACTAACCATTGTGTCTCTTTCAGTGGTAAGTTTTCCTGCTATTTGATTGTGCTAAATTGTTTTATCTCAGGAATATCAAAGGGTGTTTTTTTATTTCCCAAGTAGTTGCTATGTGTGGCTATACAGAAATCCATAGACCAGGGCTGTGCTGAGTTTCTCTCTCTTCTGTTTGTATTAGTGATTATATTTGCCTATAGTTTAGTGAATTTTCTGTTACCATAATGTGCTAGCCGTTCTTATCTTTTAGATCATTACAGAAAGAATGAAACTATTTTCTTCTGAAAAACTCCTATCTCAGTGGCAGCTTACCTTTAACAATTTTTTCTCCGTGCTATTGCGTGTATTTCAAATAAGAGAATTAATATTACACTTTTCTGCCCATGTGTTTTCCTGCTCCATTCTCTTAGGGCTGCATTAGGCATTATGGAAGGCCAGAGAAAACATTCCCCCTTCTGAACCTTCAGAGCAGATTTCGTAATTGCACTGGCGAAGGAGTCATGGCAACTGAGTAGCAGCTGTGTGATTTTAGCTCGGTCTCCTTGTGTAGTTCTTAAAAATATGTATCTTTTGAATTTGATCCGCCACTTTTGTCTGTTTCCTTCCCTGGCTCCAGTAGGAGTGTAGTTTTTAACAGTTTAAGTCAAGGGTTTAAAGTTTCTTTGTTTGTTTTCTTTCTTCAGGTACTGTATCTCAGGAGATTGTACTAGGCTGTATGTTCTCTCTAATTTGAGATGGTCTGTGGGATGCAGTCCTGCAAAGCACCAAACTGTGCTTAACTGTAGGCACGTGATTAGTTGCTCTGAACACAGTAAGAGTGTTCAGATGCCGAGTTTGCCTAATCAAGTTGTGTTGGGCTTCTTTTGTAATTCTATACTTTTTTTCCTCCTATTGGTAGGTTAAATTATGTGTCATATATTTACTAAATCTTGTTCATTTGTAGGATTTGTATATGTTTTTTTAAAGTATACATTTTTAAAAGCCTGGTAAGTTTGTATTTCTGTCAGTTTCTGTACTGGCACAATATGCTCAGACACAGCCTGAATCTACAGCATACAAAGAATGTACCTTTTTTATTAATTTCACTTAACAATGGTGTGACAGGCAGACTAATTAGCTGATCTGTTGTCATTTGACTTGTCAATGCTTAGGAATGCACTGCTGGGGACTGATGGAGCTCCAGAAGTTATGACCATAATACAAGTGTTTACACAGCTCTTCCTTCAGGCTCATCAGAATGACAACAAGCAGGTTAGTCAACATATATTTCTTAATGTTTTTGTTCAGTGAGAAGGTATGACATTTCAGAAGAAAAGAACAGTTCTGCTGTTAAAAAATTGTGACAGAATATATTGGGCTGAATAGCAGCGTCTCTCTACAGCCATACACCAAAGCTCAGTTCATACATTTTCATCTGTGAATGAAATCACAGTGTGACACCAGTACGGAAGAACAATTTACATGGCTTTATCCTGGAGTAATCCCACAACCCAGTCTGTGATCTTCACAAAGGCAGTTCCCCTGGTGCTGAAGCTTCTGCCTGTATAGTGAACATGATCACCGTTGCCTGTCTTTGATAGAAAGGATGAAAAACTTTCGTTTCTTCTGCAGTAGCAGGGTTTCTGATAATAAGTGAAACTAAGATAATCATCCCATCCCCATTTCCTCAAATAATTTTAAGTCAGATTTGTCTGTTGTAAAGGTAAAAGACAGAGAATACATACTAGTTTTAGTTCCTGGTCTTCTCAGAAATTGTTCCTCAGTCTAAAGCTTCACAGTGTCTCTTCTTCTGTGCAGATTTTTATACAGGCCTTGCTGAACTGAGTTAAGTGGAATTTCTTTTGAATGTATTGATTTACACAAGAGCAGGATGATTTTCTCATTTACGGAGTTTAAAGACAGAGATGTGAAAGAGCCTTCTCTTGTTTGTGGGTTGCAAACTTCTTTTCACGTTCCTAAATCACACTGTCATTTCACATTCTGACCATTACCTTTGGTTGTTTAACTCCAGTTCATGTGATGTGAGTTTGGAAAGTTATCCTATCACTGAATAGCTTTCACTTCAGACTTAAGAAAATTTCCAGTTCCTTTGATTTTTGCATCATTTTGGAGAGACAGAAGTTAAGAAAATTTTGGGACTACTTGCAGCTTCTGACGTACCAGCCTTTAATTAGCAGCATGATTGAATCTGTCTTCTAGCTTCAGGCAGTATGAATTAAGGATGAAACTGCAGCTGTCTTGCTTAATATATAGGTGCTGTGCCTGTTAATTTGATGCCACCCTGACTGCACAGCAACAGCACACTGTGTAACCCCAGGTGGGGCGCCTGGGTGGAGGGTGCAAGTGAAGTTTCCACATCTGTCAGACACCCAAGAGCTAATCCTGATGTGTGGGCGATGCATTTGCTTCAGGGTGAAAGTCCTTCACCTGCTGGCATTGTGATATGGACTATTGCCCACTTTCGTGAAGTGGTTTTAAATATTAGGTTTCCTCTGTTTAGCTTGTATACTGTTTAATTCATGGGGGTCTAATTAAGGTATTATATATTTGTTATTAGAATTTAAAAGCCCTTGTTTCACAGTTTGTGAAACAACCATAGTGTCAACTGAACAGCTGTCGTACAAGCACGCAGGCACAGAATGCTTCACAAGCTTTGTCCCAGTCAGTCAGATCATTATTTTTTTTTGTCATGAAAATGTTACATATATTCATTAGGCACCCACCCATCTTTGTGGTATCTGGATGCTCTTGACAGGACATAACGTGCTCCGTTAGCATTTCACAGAGGTAGAGCCACGAATGACAGAGAATGAAGAGGGTCCTGGCTGGGTCACTTGAGACTGTAGGAATTTATAGTACAGTTAATTGAAAAAAGGCTAGGCAAACAGATGTGTCCACAAGATTCTCAAAAGAACCAGGTCATGTCTAGCAGCTGCACTGGTTTGCAAGGCAGGAGGAGAATGATTCTCTATTGCAGTGTAGCAGCTGTCAGGAATAGCTGTCTTCTAACAACCTTGTGGACCATTTAGACAACAATGTTTGGCAGGGAAAAAAAAAAGCTGAAGAGTGGGAAAAAACAGTGCTACAGGATTTAGGAATGGTCTTGTTTCCTGTGTGTTTTGGGAGACTGAAAAGGTAAAAATGGAACATCAAAAAGGTACAAATGGAACATTTACTCAGGAAAACAGATCATTTGTGTAGCCATCAAATAAGAAATTTAAGAATGGGTATACTGAGATCACTGTTGGGATAATCCTTTCTGTGTTTTTTACAAGCAGACTTCCTTCAAGGTTGTGATGGTAGTGAAATCTGACCTAAGGATATTTGAGTCATCTTACTTGAAAACTTATGAATTTAAAGTTCATGTTTTTGTTTGATGGAAATTATGATTTCCTCCAGGACTACTTTCCCTTGATCATTTCAGAATTCTCAGTGGTTCTCCTCTGGGAATTTTGGTTTAAATAGCTGGATAAATACTTTAAGCCAGTGTTGAACATTTGTTTCCTGTTAGATACCATGGCAATTATTATAACATCTAAACTTTTGTACCTTGTTTTGCACTTTGTGTTGGCTTCCATGAGGAAAAAGCCTGCCTAAAATACTGTGTGTGTATGATCGGAAGCAAACCTCCTTTGCTTTCCTTAGACAGTATACTGAATGTATGCTGAAAACTGGTTTCCACTTACTTTGTAATACAGTTTCGTATGTAACTCATGCTGTGGGTTGTCTTGGCTAGTACTAAGTGTTTCAGGGACTGCTTTTCATAGGGTTTTTTGGTGCAAGCTAACTGGTTATGTGCTTACTTTAGTATAGGGAATGTAAATTTTTAATTAATATAATTCCACCTGGCAAGTAGACTTTTAGAGTTTTACCACACTGGTGATACACAGACTGTCTGAGAATACTGTACATATGTTAGTATGCTGTATTCTTAATTGACTGTAGTTTAAAGAACAAAAACCTGAGTAGAAGGCGAATGTGTCATTCCATTTCTTTATAAGATGCATGTACAATGTAATCAGTTACTAAATATGGTTTTAAATTTGATTTAAGAAACTTATCACATTTTTTACTTCTATATTCCCAGTCTGTATCTCAAAAGATGAACTTGAATACAATTTGCTAAATAGTCTCTTGATTCTTAAAGAAAGGAGACTGAAGGGTACTAAGGTTTTTAGCGTGGAGACTTGAAGACGGAAATGACAGCAAATGTAGAGAAATGGAAGGGACCTCTGCAAGTCATCTTGTCCAACCTTCCCCAGCCTAAGCAAGGCCACCTAGAACCAGTTGCCCAGGACTATGTCCAGATGGCTTGTAAAGGTATCCAAGGACCGAGACTCCTTGGAGTCCCCTCTGGGCAACCCGTGCCAGTGTATGTTCATCCTCCATGGTTTAAAAAAAGACCTAAAATTTAAAAATAATGGTTTCTGCTCTTCAGATGGAACATCCTGTGTTTCAGTTTGTTCCTATTGTCTCTGCCTCTCTCACAGGACACCTCTAAAGAGAGTCTAGCTCCATCTTCTGTGCACCCTCCCTTATGGTATTTAGATACATTGAGCCCCCCTTGAGCCTTCTCTTCTCCCGGCACTCTCAGCCTTTCCTCATAGGACAGATGCTCCAGATCCTTGATCATCTTTGTGTCTCTGTCCAGTATGTCCACATCTCTGTTGCACTAAGGAGCCTATAAGCAGATGTAACACTCCAGGTATGTCTGCTGGAGTGGCTGCTCATCAGTGTTGAGAGGGGAATGATCCCTTCACTCGACCTGCTCTCAATCCTGTGCCCAATGCAGCTTGACACCGTTCTCTGCCTTTGTGGCAAGGGCATGTTGCTGGCTCACGTTCAACTCAGTGTCCACCAGGACCACCAGGTCCTTTTCTGCAAAGCTGCATTCCAACTGGTTGGCTGCCAGCAGGTCCTGGTGCCTGGGGTTGTTCCTCCCTAGGTGCAGAAGTTTACAGCTCCCCTCACTGAACTTCACAGGGCTCCTGTCAGCCCATTTCCCCAGCCTGTCACGGTTCCTCTGGATGGCAGCATGACCCTCTGGTCACTCCTCCTGGTGGGAGTGCTATAATCAGCACACTTGCTGAAGGAACTCTCTACATCATCATCTGGATCATTAATGAAAATGTTAAACAGGACTGGACCCAGTATTGACCCCTGGGGTCCACTGCTGGCTGCTGGCCTGCACCAGGCTTTGTGTCAGCCACCACCACCCTCTGGGATTGGCCATTCAGCCAATTTTCAGCCTACCTCCAAGGGAGTTCATCCTGCGCTTGCAGATGTGTGCTGTGCAGTAGGCATAGCCCTCTACTAGATGTTTGCAGAACAAAAAGAGTAAAGGTTTGCTGCCTCTGGTCTTAGTTGCAAAAGCATCCACATTCATGGGATAGAAATCATGTGTGCCCAGATGAATAGAGGACGGTTCTCTTACCTACGACCACCCTACCTTGTGCTTGGTCACACCCTAAGAATCTGAGGTTTCTGGTTTTCAACACAAGGCATCCATCTACAGTAAACACTCAGATTTTGCAGTTGTTAGTAGTTCCTCATTTAATATGATCTGTGAACCTGTTGACACTGGAAAATGAAATTAAACTAATTAGTATCTCTCTTAACCTCTGCATATTAAGAGTGAACACTTTTGTGATCACAGGAAAAAGCCCAGGAATATTAATAAGTAGTTTTCTTCATACTATGATTTTTTTTTTTAATGCATGCATTTCAAAAACTCATAAATAACAACCATTTCTAAGCAAGCTCTTCCTAAACATCCCCTTCTTTCTTTATGGAAAATTAAGTGTAAAGTTACTTTTGTGTTCCCTTGCTTCAGTCTGTGTTGTTAATTACTGCCCTAGATGAGATTGTTCACCGTGAGTTTGTTTTGAAAAGTGACCAGAAAGTTCTTAAAATAATGACTTTTGTATCTCAGCATAAATTTCCACTGAAGGCCTACTTCCCTTGCCATCACCTGCCTCTTGTAACAGCTTTACTCAGACGTCCTTTTGGTAAGTTTCTTCACAAAGTATTTGCAGCATTAGCCAACCTGCATGATGTGTATATGTCTTAAAATAACAACTTTTAAAAGTATGAAGGTAAAATTCTGCTATTTCCTGAGCAGTGGGTATTCACTTAGCAATTTTAATAATACTCTTTTAATTTTTAATTATTTTTTTCCCCCAGGAACATGTAATGAGTAATTCTTACATAACAATAACACAGAGGTAACTTTAAAGAAAACTATACTAGAAGCAGATAACAAAGAGTGCATAATTTTTTAGGAATGAAGACAAATTACTGAGACTGTAAAAATACTGAATATTCTTATAATGTCAGTAATTGTCATTATGAGAAATTTCATATCTATATTGCAAGAAATAACCTTCCCATTTGTCTCTGAAATGAATTCTGCCAATATTTTAGGTTGGAAACCTAAGACCTTTTTTTCAGGTTTCCCATTCTTATAGAAAAGAAACTGCTGGTCAGCTTGGCATGGTTTTTCATGAGCAATAATTTCAGCTCAGTACAAGAGCCTCTGAGAATGTTATTGCAGATTAATATTTAGGTAGCATTTACACAAGGGCACATCGGCCTCCTCTGTATATTTCCAGCTGTATTTCCTCTCATGGCCTTGTCAGTGGATTGTTCCAAGAAATACAGCAATAGGTATTGTTAAAAATTGGGAAAATTTGGAAAGAAATTTTAACTGCTTCTTGATAACTGAGTCAAGCTGCACAAATTTTAATGCTAGCTTAATACGGTTCTTCACAGAAGAAGAGAACTTCACTGTTCTGTTCTAGATGGACAGACTTTTAAGAATTTTTATTTTCCTATTTCCTCCTCAGAACTGCCAGCTGCACACTGGTCTCAGCAGCTGAAACATATCTCAGACCTGCTCAAAGCAATGGTAGAAGGTACAAATATTGGGTAAGCACTATTGTATTTTCTAACCCTGTGTCCTTTCCGTGAGTAACTTTGTGAAAAGTCACATCATTCAAAGTCTTCTGCTGGCTACATTTCATCATTTTCTTACTATTACAATAATAATACTTACTCAACCTGAACTTTGTAGCACTTACAGACTGACCTATAAATGAGTAAAAAAATAAAATAAATCCTGTCATTCTTTTCATTTCAGCAAATAGCTAGCTGTGTAACGGAAATGCTGATTTTCCTGGTCTCCCATTTCTCCCACAAAACTTTTCAGACTGATACTGGATTGAGAGCATTTCCAGCCGGAAAAGTAGATAGTTTTGGGAAGAGCCTGTCACGAGCAGTGCTGTTTTATGATGGAGGTTGTATTGGCTTGTGCAAATATCCAAACTTCACTGATTTTTAAAAAAATTTAAATAAAGATGTGACTGTTAAAATGCAGTATCACTGTTTATTAGTCTTTGAGCTGACACCCCACGTTCTGACCTGCTGCCCTTAGCCTTTTTTGTCCAAATAGTTGCTATAATGAATGATAGTGTTTGTCTGCATTAGTTCTGCCACTGCTTTGGCAGTAGGTTCTCTAGGACTATATGAAAAGAATGAAAAAAGATACATCTCTATCTGTGGCTGCCTTGTAATTCTTTCTTATTGGGTGTGTGATGAGACCTGACTCAGCTAGAGCTTGGATATGAGTCTACTTACATCAGTTCTGAGAGCGAGCTTTCCAAAGAATATGAAACAGCTTTTAAATTCAAAGGAACCAATTTAATTTTGATTTAAAACCTGAAGTACTTCAGTAGCGACATAGAACATCTAGGCCAGACAGACTGGCAAAACAAGATACCCAGCTGTTCCCCAGTGTCCTAGAAGGCAGACACTCGCAGCCACACTTGGTTTCAGTTAACTCCTGGGGGCTTTTTGTTATTGTTGAGTAGCAGAAAAAAGCTTTTTGCTGTTCCCTGTGAGGCTGGGCTGTCTGCTGGCAGCTTCTCGCTTTCGGTAGGAGCTGCAGCTCAGTGCTATGTCTCACTTCTTCATCCTGTCAAGGCTTTCTGCCCTCAGAGTGTGACCAGTAGCTGACCCTGGCTTCTTAAAGAAACACATAACTCAAACTTAGAACGAACAAATAAAACAAATATCGTCCATCATAATTTATTAGAGTAAAAGAAGCATGTCTGTTCCCTATTTGTTGCCTGGCCCTTTCTTGGCTTATGCTGTCTTTCCCCACCCTTTGCTTTGATAGTCTACTAGTTTGAATAGTGTCGTGCTTGCCAGAATATCCTCTTACTTCCTCTAGCTCATGCAACAATTATGTTTTCTACCAATCCACTCTCAGTTACAAAGAAAATCACAGAATCACAGAATCACAGAATTGTAGGGGTTGGAAGGGACCTCGAGAGATCATCGGGTCCAACCCCCCTGCCAAAGCAGGCTCCCTAGCTCATATTGCTCAGATAGGCGTCCAGGCGGGTCTTGAATATCTCCAGTGAAGGAGACTCCACCACCCCCCTGGGCAGCCTGTCCCAGGGCTCTGTCACCCTCACTGTGTAAAAGTTCTTCCGCATGTTGGTGCGGAACTTCCTGTGCTCCAACTTGCAGCCATTGCCCCTTGTCCTATCCCCACAGACCACTGAAAAGGGGCTGGCTGATTCCCCCTGCATCCCCTGCTTCAGATAATTATAAACTTTGATTAGGTCCCCCCTTAGTCTTCTCTTCTCAAGGCTGAACAGTCCCAGCTTACTCAGCCTTTCCTCATAGGGGAGATGCTCTAGGCCCTTAATCATCTTCGTAGCCCTTCTTTGGACTCTTTCCAGGAGATCCCTGTCCTTTTTATACCAAGGAGCCCAGAACTGGACACAATACTCCAGGTGGGGCCTGACCAGGGCAGAGTAGAGAGGGAGGATCACCTCCTTTGACCTGCTGGCTACACTCCTCCTGATGCATCCCAGGATCCCATTGGCTCTCTTGGCCACTGAGGCACACTGCTGGCTCATGGCCAACCTGTCATCTACCAGGACCCCCAGGTCCTTCTCCACTGAGCTCTTCTCCAGCAGGTCATCCCCCAGCCTGTACTGATACAAACAGTTGTTCCTTCCCAGGTGCAAGACTTTACACTTGCTTTTGTTGAACTTCATCTGGTTTCTCACTGCCCAGCTCTCCAGCCTGTCCAGGTCTCTCTGGATGGCAGCGCAGTGCTCCTGCGTGTCAGCCACTCCTCCCAGCTTTGTATCATCGGCGTACTTGCTGAGGGTGGATGTTATTCCCTCATCAGGATCGTCAATGAAGATATTAAACAGGACTGGACCCAACACTGAGCCCTGGGGAACACCGCTGGTAACAGGCCTCCAGTCAGATTCTACTCCACGAATCACAACCCTCTGGGTTCGGTCCGACAGCCAATTCTCAACCCACCTCACTGTCCACTCATCTATCCCATGCTTTCTCAGCTTTGCTATCAGGATGTCATGGGAGACAGTATCAAAGGCCTTGCTGAAGTCAAGGTAGATGACATCCACTGCTCTCCCTCCATCTACCCAGCCTGTCATGAGATCGTAGAAGGCTATGAGGCTGGTCGAGCACGATTTCCCCTTAGTGAATCCATGCTGACTACTCCTCATGACCTTCTTCTCTTCCAATTGCTTGGAGATGGCATCCAGAACAAGCTGTTCCATTACCTTTCCAGGGGCAGAGGTGAGGCTGACTGGCCTATAGTTACTAGGTTCCTCCTTCTTGCCCTTTTTAAAGACTGGAGTGACATTGGCTATCCTCCAGTCTTCAGGCACTTCTCCTGTCCTCCAAGACCTGTCGAAGATGATAGAGAGCGGCTCAGCAATCACCTCCGCCAGCTCCCTCAGCACACGTGGATGTAACCCATCTGGGCCCATGGATTTGTGTGCATTAATCCCTTTGAGCCGCTCCTGGACCTCCCCTACTTGAACCAGAGGGAAATTCTTCATTTCCCAATCAGTCCTACTCTCATCCAGTGTCTGTGGGTCCCGGGGGGCCTTTGAAGTGAAGACCGAAGCAAAGGCGGCATTCAATATCTCCACTTTCTCAGCATCCCCCGTAACCAGGACACCCTCCTTATTCAGCAAGGGACCTACATTATCCCTGGACATCCTCTTACTGTTCACGTGTCTAAAAAACCCCTTTTTATTATCCTTTATGTCCCTTGCCAGCTTAATTTCCAAGAGGGCTTTAGCCTTCCTAGTTGCATCCCTACAGGCCCTGACCACATTCCTGTATTCTTCCCAGGTGCTCAGACCCTTTTTCCACAATTCATAGATCTTCTGCTTCTCTTTGAGTTTGCTCAATAGCTCCCTGTTCATCCATGCAGGTCTTCTGCCTTTCTTTCCCCATTTCCTCCTCAAAGGGATGCATCGTTCCTGTGCTTGGAAGAAGTGCTGTTTGAATGCTAGCCAGCTCTCGCAGGCTCCCATTCCTTCAAACAACGTAGCCCACGGGATAGCCCCCATTAAGTGGCGGAGGAGATCAAAGTTAGCTCTACCAAAATTCAGGGTAGCTATCCTACTTTTTGGCTTGCTTCTTCCACCCAGGATCATGAACTGAACCATTTCATGGTCGCTTTGCCCTAAGCTGCCCCCGACCTTCACTTCCCTAACAAGTCCATCCTTGTTAGTGAAAACAAGGTCCAGCAGCCGCCCTCCCCTTGTGGGCTCCTGCACCATCTGTAGCAGGAAATTGTCTTCAACACACTGCAGAAATTGTCTGGACTGCATACGACTGGCCGTATTGCTTGCCCAGCAAATATCTGGGTAGTTGAAGTCCCCCATAAGGATCAGTGCCCGGGAACTTGAGGCTACTTCTAACTGTTTATGGAATGCGTTATCTACCTGCTCCTCTTGATCAGGGGGCCTATAGCACACTCCCACAACAATGTCCCCCATACCGGTTTGCCCCTTGATTTTAACCCACAAACACTCGACAGAAGGTTCATCCTTCCCCAGGTGGAGCTCAACACATTCTAGGTGCTCTCTCACATAAAGAGCAACTCCTCCACCTCGCTTCCCTAGCCTGTCTTTCCTAAAAAGCACATAGCCATCCATGACAGTGTGCCAGTCGTCCAGGTTGTCCCACCACGTCTCTGTGATTGCGATGAGATCATGGCCCTGCGAGCGCACAAAGATCTCTAGTTCTTCTTGTTTGTTCCCCATGCTACGTGCATTTGTGTAAAGACAGTTCAGTGGTGAAGCAGATGTAGGTATCCTCAACGGCCCACAGCAAGATTTCTGACAGGGGACTGGCAAAAGTGGCTCCACGGAGGAGTACTCAGGGCAGTCCACAGAATTTTCCCTACTCTCACGTGGAAAAACGTCCCCAAGTCCACGACTGTGCTGTTGGTATTTACCTCTTCCCACCGTCAACTCCCGTTGTGTCTCCCGAAGCCTAACCCTGGCAGCCGCCTTAATATCCCCTTCCCCCTTCCTAACTAGTTTAAAGCACGATCGATGAGCCCTGCTATCTCCTGGGCGAGGATCCGCTTTCCTTTATAGGACAGGTGAGCCCCATTAGCAGTACTCATGCCAGGAGCAGAGTACACCATCCCTTGGTTAAAGAATCCAAAGTTCTTGCGCCGGCACCAGCCTTTTAACCACACATAGGTCTGGCTTAAGGTTTTAAATACTAGTATCCATGAGGAAACTGTATTCAATTTTCTTTTATTGCTTTATTCCTGATTCTGCACCCTTTCTACTTAGTAAGGTTAAGAGCAAAAAATGCTACTCTGCAGTATATCTTCTTGCTTCTTGTAGTCAGTACCCTCTGTTTAAATAACTTCTATTTCAATAGTAAGAGCACGGTGCTTTCTCTGTACTTCCAGTCAACAGCTTGCTTCTGTGCCATTATTTAGTGTTCCATGCAGTCATCTCAGTGAACAGCAAATGTTATGTGGCATTCTGAACGGGAAATGGAGCAGTGTACAGAGTGAAAGGCCACTTTTGGCAGTGACAGTGGAGCAGCTGACATAGGTGCCACTAGAGAGCGGGCAGAAGCAGCAGTGGGGACAGGAGTGGAGGGTGTACAACTCCAAACCAGCCCCTGGGACGGCACAGGAAAGTTATGGGGAGCTGTAGGCACCGTGGTGCCTAGGGTCTCCAGGCAAGAATTAAGTTCTGTTCTGCTAAGTACCTGCTAAAATCAGTTTAATGGTTGAAGTTTAAGGACTTGTATTCACCCTTTGAGCTTCGAACAGTTCTGGATGTAAATACTGTCAGTTTTACCCTAACTATTGTTACGTCTTCTCAGTAATTAATTTTCATTAAATTTCATCTTGATTGTACATCCCTGGATTTCAGAGCTAGCCTATCCACTGTCACAGCACTGACTTACGGTCAGACAAATAGATTATTTTGCTGAGGGGAGGGCTGTTGTCCCAGATCACTATCACATTTGTTTGCTTTTTTCCAAAGGATTTTAACATTGCCTTTCCAGATTCTAGTGTCTTCAAAGACTTTACCAGTGCTGATCCTGTTCCTCCAGCTGAGGAATTTTAGTATGAAATTTTTTCACACCTATCTAGTTCCCTGAAGTCTGAGCCATGCTGCTAACCCTCCAAAAGCTGTGGAGTGTCAACAACAGTGACTTCTATAGCAGTCACCTCAGTACTTTATTTTCTGTCTATAGCACTATGTCAAACTCTTCTGTCTGATGTCAGTGATCATGCTTATCCAGAAATACTGATGTGGTGGATCTGTGTTGTAGGAATAGGATTTTGAGACCCCAAGATTCTGTGACATGTAGACAATGTCATTTACAGGGTCAGTAATTTCTGGGACACCTGTAGACAACATCAGTCACCGGTATACTCCAGACATAGAATAGTATCTGCACATACCATACCTTCATCCAGAAAACCGTGTCTCCCACCTCCTCAGAAGGTCTTAAGGCAATTTTTCCAGCTATGACCTTGACATGTTCCCCAGGTGACATGATGTTACCAGACAATTTCATAAAGTCCCGAAATTTCTAAGACCCTGGGAAGGGTGACACAACAGCTCTTGGAGTCCCAGGAATAAAATATAAGAAAAAAACCTCAAATTCTTCAAAATTTTGCCACACTTAATAGGAATAATGGTTCCAGGTTCTTAAATCTCCCTCCAGCTGTCCTTCTCCCTGTCTTTCCTCCTATGCTCAGTGGGACTTTTTGCTTCAGAGATGCCTACCATTGGTTTCCATTTCCCCATCGCCTCTCCTTTCTTTAGTCTTTAGAAAAGCATGTATGAAAATGTAAACTGTGGTCTATTCCCACCTTTCTTTTTCTTACTGCAGTAACCCAGCTGTACCTGTGTTCAAATTTTTCATTAAGGAGGACCTGAACTTTAAGAGTCAGGAGATGAATATCTGCAAAAGCTTTACATTTAGTCCAACTAAATGTAATTCCTCATGAATTACCAAAACAACCCAGAAAATAAACCTGGGAAGCAACAGATAGAAACTGGAAGACAATGTAAG
Source organism: Porphyrio hochstetteri (assembly GCA_020800305.1). Lineage (NCBI taxonomy): Eukaryota > Metazoa > Chordata > Aves > Gruiformes > Rallidae > Porphyrio > Porphyrio hochstetteri. Next base: position 47,092,252 of record CM036938.1, on the reverse strand, counting down.
GCAACATTTTATTAGGATATGACACTGGAAATGTCATTTCAAGTTTTGAAAATCCTTAAATCGGGGAGTATAAATTATAAGATTTATATTTATGTTGTATATTTTAATAAGTAGGATATTGTCACCAGAAACTGGTATTAAGGATAGTCTGTTCTAATGGCAAAGTGAATCTTTTAGCAGCACGGGGTGTGTGACTGCAGATAATAGAGTAGTACCTGGCTGCATGCTTACCAGGTAAGGCATTGTCTGCTTAAGAGTAGTTTAATGACTCTTATTTTCATGACAGTCTCCTTTGCAGTTAACTTCAAGACATTTAAAAATATTAGGTAACAAGGAATACTTAATTGTATCTTTGTTATTTTCCAGCTCCCTTGCTGACCTTTTTGAAACCTGGTTTTTGGTTGCTCGTTTCGGAGAATGGCTGGATATTGCAGCAGAACAATTACTGAGGGCTGCTGTGGAACCAGATGCTTTGCTGTGGCTGCTGGCATTTTACTACTGTCCTCAGAATGAAAATCAACAAAGGACTCAAATAATGGTGGGTAATGTGCTGATAGGAAGCAGCAATAAGCAGTCAATACTCTGTATCATATTGCTGTAAAACTGATAGCACAGGCCAGAAAAATGAAAGCTGTGCACCAGAGGAGGTGTTGGCTGTATGAGATCTCCTGGGAATTGTGTTGCAGTGGAGAAGCTGAAAGGTAGTTTTTGTGATTTCCCTGGTGATGTTTAGAAAACTTTTTTTTCTATTTTTAAAGTATATTATATAGATTAGCACCTTCTTGGCTTTCTCATGGATAATTTGGGTTCTTCTAATCAAAAAGGAATCTGCTGTGGGAATCATATTTCGTAAATCACTGTGTGGCAGCATTCATCCTTCCCATGTTACAGCATCTTCTGAGAAGCAAACACAAGAGAAACCACAGCAGCAGCCAAACCTGGAAAGATACCTATCAGACACAGCCCTGAACCCTAACCTTTCTCATCTCTTCTGATTTCTCTTGCGTATCTGTCCTGGTTTGCAGCATCTGTGAGCTTGTGACAAGTAGGTTGTATTCCCATTTGCCAGGCTTCCAAGAGAAGGAACCCCATGCACTGTACTGTAGGAGTGCCGTGTGTCTGCGCCTGCATGCAAATGTGTGAGAGCCTGTCATTTGTACCTACTATGCAAGTCTGAACTAGTCCAACCAGCCCGATTTACAAAGCCCAGATTCAGAATCTGGCTGCAGCATCTCTACTTTTCCTTAATTTGCAAACAGGTTCTGTCTGATTTAAAGATGCAGCTCCCTGCACCGCACTGGGGAAACATCATGCTCTCATGTAATGTCTTACGGTCCATGTACAACAGAGTGCACTGCAGTGTTCTATCTCCTCCTCCTCCTGCCACCCAGATGGCACTACAAATGCAAGCTCACATCCCAATCACTCTGCAATTTTTTCATTTTATTTTATTTTATTTTTTCTCTTTACTTCCTTATAGTCTAGGAGCAGGAGTGGAATGCTGGCTGAGCAGAGGCAGGTTAGAATCATAGAATCACAGAATGGTCTGGGTTAGAAGGGACCCCAAGGATCATACAGCTCCAACCCCCCTGCCACAGGCAGGGCCACCAACCTCCAGGCCTGGATCTACACAAGGTTGCCCAGGGCCCCATCCAACCTGGCCTTGAACACCTCCAGGGATGGGGCATCCACCACCTCTCTGGGCAGCCTGTTCCAGCACCTCACCACTCTCTCTGTAAAAAACTTCCCCCTAATATCTCATCTAAACCTTCCTTCCTTTAGTTTTAATCCATTCCCCCTTGTCCTGCCATTGTCTATCCTTCTAAAAAGTTGAATCCCCTCCTGTTTATAAGCTCCCTTCAGGATAGAGCTACAGTGAAGTTAAAAAAAAAAAAAAAGTGGTGTGGTTTTAGCAGGCAGTTTTGGGAACGAAGGCAATACCCCAAGCAATATAAATAAACGAAACTGAAGGACTGTAGTTGTGGATCTAATATATGGAGTATTGTTCTAACTCCATCACCACAGAATGAAATCACATTGTCCCATATATAAAATAATTTCCCTCTCTGTCCCCTGTTCTGTCAGTTTGTTATTCTGTCATAAACTATGACAAACTTCAGTGAGAAAAATACTTTTCCACTGACAGCCCACGAAGTTACTCATCTGTTCCCAGAGGTCTAACATTTCATTTAATTATGAGCCTTTTCTTTAGTTACTTCAAGTAAGACTTTGTTTTTTGTTGTTTTCCACAGCTTGGGCTACTTCAGATGAATTCCCACAGTTCGTGCAAATATCCATGCAGATAGTCCGCAAATATTAGTTGGATATTTGCTTTTTCTTTTAACTTCTCCTCTGGCAGGTTAGCTCTGTCAAATGGGATGGTTTCCTCCTCAACCCCTGCACTTCCATCAGTGAAGGATTAAAGTGGGGTAGGAACTTCTGGCAGATGCCAAGATGGAGGACTTTTCATGCAGCTATTTTTGTGTGGAAAAGGTGTGCATTCACAACTATGATTTTGTTTTCCTGCTACCAACTTCATGTTGCAGATTTTATGTCAGCAAGAGCAGGACTCAGAGGGTGAAAATGATTTAAGGAAAAAAAAAAGTTTCTTTTGCAGTTCACTAGACCTTCACTCATGTGCAGGACTGAACATTGTGCTCCTCAGTGTTTATTCATTTGTTGTAGTACTTTCACACCTTTAGACTCTGAACACTGGAGGAACAACACTTGGAGGTTGGTCACAGTAACTTTGGTACCAAGTCTCCCAGGACACACGAGCTCACGGAGTGGAGTCTGCTGCTGCTATCTGTCTCCAGTCACTGGCACATGGGATAGAGGGACACCAAAACCAGGATGCACAGAGGTGATAACAGATCTTGAAGAAACCCATTTACCTTTCTTCAGGTTCTGGTATCGTTTGTTGTGGACACAATTCAAGAATATCAGCTTTTTCAGGCTGTTTTATGTGGAAATGTTAATAGAGCAGGGATGAGGGAAGCCAGATCAGGTAAGTGACTGAAACAAATTGTCCTAATGATTGTGGCTGACAAACGTGTGTCCGTTTCCTTTGGGTCTGCAGTGGTATATTTTCCCATTGTTCCTTAGTCATTTGAGTTTTTCCTACCAATTTTTTTAGTTTATTTTTAATACAGCAAACAGAATTATTGTTAGGATTTTTTGCTATAGTTGCTTATAGTTCTTTTTCCATCATGGAGGTGCCAAAACCTGTTTTCTGATCCAAATAAAAATTAGTTTTTATTGGCTAACTCAAAAGGTAAAAATATAAATGGCAAACAACACAGGAAGTAGGAAAAACACTGCATTCTTACTAGAACATTTAATCAGTCGAGGTCAGGTTGCATGGGGATTTAATTGATTTGTAGCAGCAATACTGAAATGAGCCCTTGAGGAGCCTCTGTTCTTTTTCCCACAATGCAAAAATCTGACCATGTTCTGCTGAGGGATTTTCTCCATTTCCTTTTATTATTAAAAAAGGTCAGATCCTGGCTTGATGCCCTGCCTGCTTAATTTGCAAGACCAAAGAAAGTTAAAAAAAACCCCATTCTGTCCACCTCTCAGTGTGTACATTGCTGTAAAAGAAATGTGTACAGCCCTTCCTTCCCTGTTCTTCTTGCTGCTTAAATTCTAACTCTTTTCATGTTTGGGTAGTTTCTGCCAAGGAATCAGTTTCCTGCTAGTGAATAGATCCAAAGAAAAAATACCAGAGGTGTGACCTTTGCTCTTCTCTGATCCTGCATCATTTAAAATTGTTTCTTACAGGTAAAAGCTCAAGAAGTCTACAGTCATTTAATGAACCTTTTTGGCCATACAGTCCTTTCTGTTGAAGATCTGGAGGCTGCTGTGCACAGTATAACAGATACAGAGCAGTGCTGTAACCAGCATCTTGTAACACATCTTCTTACCAACTTTTTGCTCTTTTCTGCTGGTGGACATACGATTGTCCAGGAATTTATTTACCATGTAAGTGTTTCTTCCCTTGTTTTTCAGTTTAAGCAAAATATTTTGGGATTTTTTTCACTGTTTTGGATTTAAGTTCCTACCTTAAAAACACGTGACACAGAAATAAAGGTCCTGACTACAGCAATTAGACCTAACCAGCAGCATATCTTACTTTGTGTATTTTCCTTCCAGTCAGCATGTTTTCCATCTCCACACCTCCTGACAAAATCTTACTCCAAAGGTTGCTGTCCTGTCTGAATGGCTGCAGAGCTAGTTGAAGCAGTATCTTACAGATAAGGGATACCTAGGATAGTTCATCTGCACCTGGAAGAGACAGCATGTGCAAACATTTTGCTTTTCCCAGTTGTAAATAATTCCCTTAATTATCCAGCTGCTGCAGAGATGATCGAACTGTCTTCTCTCTGTTTCCATTATGTAAAAGAGGTAGTTACTAATGTTAGCATCAGTGAGGCAGGAGTTTGGTGCTTTAGCAGAGCCAGAGAGGAAAATGGTGTGATAATTGGGAGAAAAAGAGAACCAAGACCCGAAGGAGCATCACTTAAGGTGTGGAAAAAAGCTGAAGAGTCAAGTGTTGGAAATGTGCAGCAGCACCTTGTGACTGCTGGTGAGAGGTGCATTGGTTTAAACAACAAAACATGTTTGTATCTCCTGTGCCAGTAACTCAAATGTGTGGTTTTAGCACATAAGATTTTCTTTTCATCAGCAGTGTGCTCTTCAATCTGCATAGGTTACATGGCATGTGTAAAGAATATGAGTTTATGACACAGGGAACTGGAAACCTATTTTAGTGGTTATTCCTTCTGTCTGACTAAACAGACATAACATTTTTCTGTTTAAGGAGGACTATGATATTTCTGCATTTTATGTCTAAGTTGACAAATTATCTATTTCTTCTTGGCATAAAAACATAATGACAAAATTAGGGTGGTTGTATATATTTTTACATTATTTAAGCTTTTAGTGTTTCTCTTTTGAGGACTATGGCTGTTGAGGTGTGATGCTGTAGTTGACTAACCTGTTGCTTTAGAGTTCTTCAGGAAGACCAAAGGCCAATTTCTTGTTTCTTTACAGAAAGCAACATGACTAACTTTCAAAACGCTGAGTATTGCCCAGTGCAGGGTGGTCATGAACTGTTGTAGGCCAGAGTAATGTCATTCTGATTGATTTTGATTGTATCTGAGCAATCACTAATGCACAGCTGTGCTCTCCATGTGGTCTGAAAAGCCCTGAAGATAATACATGAAAGGCAGAATGGCGTGGAACCAAACAGGGGTGCAAGGCAGTGGTTTTGGTTAGCATGGCAAACTCTGGGAATAACACAGCAGATAACATGAAGTCAAGTCCCTCCTGATCTGTAAAAATGGCAACTTAGGGTCTTTACCTGGTACTTTGTCATCTTTTAAGGGAGAGATTAAAGTTTTGAAAGCTTTATGGAATGAGTGGTCTCCCCAAACCCACCCAAAACCTTGATGTGCTTTTAGTTGTTTTCTAAGGAGGTGCCTTCTAAATGGTTACATTATCTGCCCCTTTGAGTTTCCTCTCTATTTGTTTGAGAGCAGCAGAAATCTCAGAGTATCTCAGTTCAACCAAGCTGTGTGAGTAGGACACCTTGGGCAGAAGTTGCTTTTGAACTCAGAGCATCTCACATGTTCAGTGGTGAGGGACGAATCTGTGGTTTCTCTGCAGATATTAACAGAGAATACTCAGGAACGTCGCATTACTTCCCATCTTCTCTGTTTCCCTTCAGATTACTGAGGCAACTGATACAAGCAAAGAAGTCTGTAGCCTCCTTATGCGTACTGCATACAGAATGAAGCGTAGCGGAGAAGAAAACCAACGGGCTGTGACACTGCTGGATGAACTCCTTCAAAAGCTAACGCTGAAAGTTTAGATTTCTAGCATCTATTTATCGAGCCAACAAATCAGATCTTTATCCAGGTGTCAGACTTCAATTGATGTCTTGCACTGCAGGTTACCAAGGGTAGAGAAATACCTACATACGGATACTCCGTGACTTTGTATTCCCTCAGGTATATTTGAAAATAATCCTTTGTTTGGAAATGTTAACCTTTTAGAACGTAACAGTAAATATGGAGGATGGCTGAAAATTATATTCTGAGCACATTATTTAATGAGAGACCTGTGTCATTTAAAGCAGTTTGCTCACCTCCTTGTTTGTCTGGCTGAGGATCAGTTTTCATCTCACATGACACATGCTCTTATTAGCGAATTGTACCCCACTGCTTGGTTGGTAAGTTGTTCCTCAGATGTTTTGTTCTATGATTCTGCTTTTATGAAACGAATGATGAATCTCAAGTGAGAGTTAGTGATTCATGGCAAATGCACTCTGTGTTCTCAGGAAATCAGCAGTGCTTCCTGAAGTCTTTAGTTCTTTTTTTGAAAATGTTTCCAAAATGAAGCTCCCCTCAGATGATTGGCTAAATGATGCTCTCTTGGTGCTGCAGCTTTCACAAGGCAGCGTTGTCTGCAGGTATTGTACCAGCTGGTCTCTGTCAGCAGGTACTGCAGGTAGAAGGTTGCTCACGGCACGGCCTAGTGCCGGAGTGCCACGCGCCGCTATTGTTTGTTGGCTTAAGAAGACTTTTTCTTTTTGATCCAGACCAAGCAGGCCCAGCACAACACAGACGTCAGGAAACTTTCCAGTTTGAGGGCCAGATTTCCTGAAGGGACCGTATGGTTGCAACTCATCTCCCTTTTTGTTCCCAAGAGGTAGTTTGCTTCCTTCTTCATTCAGGTCATTTGACTCATGCAAAGAACGCAGAGAGTGAACAATGGCTCACTGTTTTGTCCTTAGGAAAGTATTTGCCCCAAGAAGTTTTGTGAACCTGTTTCTACCTTAACTAGAAAAATATGCATGGACAATAGTAATGAGAAGACCTTAACTCTTTTCAGTAATTGGTTCTTGTGTATGACCTGTTTTGACGTCAACACACATGTGATTTGTTCAAAGTTGCTCCTTGGGACCCTATTCTTTGGTATAAAATCGGAGGCACATATCTTAAATTAACACAGCTTTCTGAATGTAGCATTTGTTTTGAGCAAGGGAAAAGAAAAACAATGTACTTAGTGTCCCTTGGCTGTAAGAAGTGGAAAAATACTTTCTGTAATGCTGTTGACTGATTTCTTACAGTTTTGTTCCCAGTGAGTCATATCAGACCAAATTACAGAAGTTTCATGTCCTCTTGGCCAGTTTGTTAATGTTTGTAATATTTGATTTCAGCATATGAAAAGACAGTAAATAAGTAATAAACGTCTGTGAAGAAAGGGGGGGGGTCCCTCTTTTTTGATTAAAGTTACTCTAAATGAAAAAATCACAAAGAGGTATGTTGCAATTCTTCAATTGCTGGTAGCCACACCTATCTGAAAAAGCAATATCAAGCAACCCTGTTTTCTGTTCCTGAATATCATACTTGAAAAGCATGGGATTAAACTAAATTATTCATTTGTTGATCAGAAACTGAAGTATTTTTCCAGCTGGAACTCGTGTGGGGTGGTTTACTTAGAATTATAAATAATTTAATTTTTTTTTTCTCCAAAGGAGGAATGATTTCTTTAATTTCCAGTTTGGGTGTTGGATGTGAGACTCTTTGATTTTCCTTAAATTCTCTCCATATTATAACCATGTATCATTTTAACTACTTAAGAGAAAGACTGGCAAAGTGTTGCAATATATACGATTCCTGCAGATTTTTTAGGTTGATGATACGGGTATTGTATGTGCTCTAGAGCTGTTGGAGATGAATTTATAACCGTCCTTTCACAAGGCGGTCATCTCTTTTTTCTACTAACGAGGAGCATGGAAATGCTAGTAACTTTCTTAAACAAAACCAGTAATGCCCAGTTAAACAGTGGTAAACAACTCCAGCAGCAGGAAATGTGTAGTAAGGGCAGAAAGAACATTAGCAGCGAACTGGTGCATTCGTGTTTTCCTTCTGTGTTTGGCTCCTTAACAACTACTGCATGATTTAAATACCACAAGGAGGTTTTGCTCGTTTCAGGAGGCTTTAAGGAGGAAACCTAATCAATGCTATCTTTGGAAAGGTACATCTGTGCCAGCGTTCTTTTTGCTTTATTCAGCATAGTTGTTACAAATCTTTGGTGTTTCTTTTTCTTGCTCTTCCACAGAGCTTGAGTTGTGATCTGACTTTGATGTAAACCATGGTTTTGTGGCACGTTGAAACTACTTGTGTTGGTTTGGCAGTAGAAGGGGATGGTGTGATTTGGTAGATCTGATAGTAGATTTGTTTCTGCGTGGTCCATCTAACATGTGTCTGCTCCTCTGTAATTGCTGCTTTCTGGAAGAGCTCTCTTGGGCCTTCAGGGCTGTACTCTTATGCAGAACCACCCCAAGAGTCCTGAAACGAGGCCTCAAGTAGCTTGCTCCCTTCATCCCAATCTCCACGCCAACACGTGCTGTAATTCTCACTACTATACTGAAGATAGCTTTAAAACATTTTTCTGTTGCAAGCTGTTGAATACAAACATTAAATTCAGGTTGTTGGTGCTGCAGCTTTCCAGTCTAAGGATGGCAAGTCACAGCTCTGTGAGTTCTGCAAGCCTGCTTTCCAGCACGGCGCTGAGTGGGTTTGTAGATTTTCTTCAGAAAAAACCCCACAACTTCTGTGGCTTTAGTCCAACCAAGGTCTTAGGACAGTGTGTATGCAAAGCACTGTAGCAGAATTACTTGGTGCTAGAGGCAGCCCTTGAGCACCTCACAACAGTATGCACATGGGGGCCTGCTTAAATCCACCTACCTCTCTGGCAGGCTTTTCTTAATTGTGATACAATTTTTCCTCGAACACTTGCCTGGATTTAAAAGACATGCTCATGGTGGCCGTTCCACTTGCATCCTTTGCAGAGAGTGGCTGATCCCAGGAATCTGCAATTAGGTGGTCTGGTCACTAGCAAGTGCACAAAAGGAGCTTTGGCCATCTTCCCTTCTAACCAGCTGTCTAGCTGCTGGAAAGGCATAAACCTCACAGGCCCCTTCTGGTGGATTATGTGTGATTGCAGTGACTGGGGATGGGCACTGCGTTGCCATCGGCCACGTTGCGACTGTTGATTGGCACTGCATTGCCGTCGGCCACGTAGTGACTGGGGATGGGCACTGTGTTGCCATCGGCCATGTAGTGAGTGGGGATGGGCACTGCGTTGGCGTCTGCCACGTAGTGACTGGGGATGGGCACTGCATTGCCATTGGCCATGTAGCGACTGGGGATGGGCACTGCATTGCCATCGGCCACGTAGTGACTGGGGATGGGCACGGTGTTGCTATTAGCCACGTAGCCACTAGGTATTGGCACTGCGTTACCATTGGCAACTGGGGATGGGCACTGCGTTGGCATCTGCCATGTAGTGACTGGGGATGGCGACTGCGTTGCCATCGGCCATGTAGTGATGGCATGGGCACTGTGTTGACATCGGCCACATAGTGACTGGGGATGGGCACTGCATCGCCATCGGCCACATAGTGACTGGGGATGGGCACTGCGTTGCCTTTAGCTATGTAGTGATTGGTTGGGCACTGCGTTGGCGTCTGCCACGTAGTGACTGGGGATGGGCACTGCATTGCCATTGGCCATGTAGTGACTGGGGATGGGCACTGCATTGCCATTGGCCATGTAGCAAAGGGATGGGAACTGCGTTGCCATCGGCCACATAGTGACTGGGGATGGGCACTGCGTTGCCATCGGCCACGTAGTGACTGGGGATGGGCACTGCATTGCCATCTGCCACGTAGTGACTGGGGATGGGCACTGCGTTGCCATCTGCCACGTAGTGACTGGGGATGGGAACTGTGTTGCCATTGGCCACATAGCGACTGGGGATGGGCACTGCGTTGCTATCGGCCACGAAGCGACTGGGGATGGGCACTGCGTTGCCATCTGCCACGTGGTGACTGGGGATGGGCGCTGCATTACCATCGGCCACGTAGCCATTAGGTATTGGCACTGCATTGCCATCAGCCACATAGTGACAGGGGATGGGCACTGCGTTGTCATCAGCCACATAGTGACAGGGGATGGGCACTGCATTGCCATCAGCCACATAGTGACAGGGGATGGGCACTGCGTTGTCATCAGCCATGTAGCGACTGGGAATGGGCACTGCATTGCCGTCGGCCACGTAGTGACTAGGGTTGGGCACTGCGTTCCCATCAGCCATGTAGTGACTGGGGATGGGCACTGTGTTGACATCGGCCACATAGTCACTGGGGATGGGCACTGCATCGCCATCGGCCACATAGTGACTGGGGATGGGCACTGCGTTGCCTTTAGCTATGTAGTGATTGGATGGGCACTGCGTTGGCGTCTGCCACGTAGTGACTGGGGATGGGCACTGCATTGCCATTGGCCATGTAGTGACTGGGGATGGGCACTGTGTTGCCATTAGCCACGTAGCCACTAGGTATTGGCACTGCGTTTCCATTGGCAACTGGGGATGGGCACTGCATTGGCATCTGCCATGTAGTGACTGGGGATGGGCATTGCGTTGACATCGGCCACGTAGTGACAGGGAATGTGCACTGCGTTGCCATTGGCCACATAGTGACTGGGGATAGGCACTGAGTTGCCATCGGACATGTAGTGACGGGATGGGAACTGCATTGCCATCGGCCACATAGCGACTGGGGTTGGGCACTGCGTTGCTATCGGCCACGTAGCGACTGGGGATTTGCACTGCATTGCCATTGTCCACGTAGTACACTGGGGATGGGCACTGCGTTGCCATCAGCCATGTAGTGACTGGGGATGGGCACTGCATTGCCATCTGCCACGGAGTGACAGGGGATGGGAACTGTGTTACCATCAGCCATGTAGCGACTGGGGATGGGCACTGCGTTGCCATCAGCCACGTAGCCACTAGGGATTAGCACTGCATTGCCATTGGGCATGTAGTGACTGGGGGTGGGCACTGTGTTGCTATTAGCCACGTAGCCACTAGGTATTGGCACTGCGTTGCCATTGGCAACTGGAGATGGGCACTGCGTTGCCATCAGCCACGTAGCGACTGGGGATGGGCACTGCATTGCCGTCGGCCACGTAGTGACTGGGGATGGGCACTGTGTTGCCATCGGCCACGTAGTGACTGGGGATGGGCACTGTGTTGCCATCAGCTATGTAGTGTCTAGGGATGGTCACGGTGTTCCCATCGGCCACGGAGTGACTGGGGATGGGCACTGCGTTGCCTTTAGCCATGTTGTGATTTGATGGGCACTGCGTTGGCATCTGCCACATAGTGACTGGGGATGGGCACTGCGTTGCCATCAGCCACGTAGTGACTGGGGATGGGCACTGCGTTGCCGTCGGCCACGTAGTGACTGGGGATGGGAACTGTGTTACCATCGGCCATGTAGCGAATGGGGATGGGCACTGCATTGCCATCAGCCACGTAGCCACTAGGGATTAGCACTGCATTGCCATTGGCTATGTATTGACTGGGGATGGGCACTGTGTTGCCATCAGCCATGTAGTGTCTGGGGATGGGCACGGTGTTCCCATCGGCCATGTAGTGACTGGGGATGGGCACTGCGTTGCCATCAGCCACGTAGTGACTGGGGATGGGAACTGTGTTACCATCGGCCATGTAGCGAATGGGAATGGGCACTGCATTGCCATCAGCCACGTAGTGACTGGGGATGGGCACTGCATTACCATTGGACATGTAGTGACTGGGGATGGGCACGGTGTTTCCATCGGCCATGGAGTGACTGGGGATGGGCACTGCGTTGCCTTTAGCCATGAAGTGTTTGGATGGGCACTGCGTTGGCATCTGCCACGTAGTGACTGGGGATGGGCACTACGTTGCCATTAGCCATGTAGCCACTAGGTATTGCAACTGCGTTGCCATTGGCAACTGGGGATGGGCACTGCGTTGGCATCAGCCATGTAGTGACTGGGAATGGGGACTGCGTTGCCATCGGCCATGTAGTGACGGCATGGGCATTGCGTTGACATCGGCCACGTATTGACAGGGAATGGGCACTGCATTGCCATTGGCCACATAGTGACTGGGGATGGGCACTGTGTTGCCATCGGCCACATAGCGACTGGGGATGGGCACTGCGTTGGCATCTGCTAAGTAGCGACTGGGGATGGGCACTGCGTTGGCATCGGCCACGTAGCGACTGGGGATGGACACTGTGTTGCCATCGGCCATGTAATGACTGGGGATGGGCGCTGCATTGCCATAGGCCACGTAGCCACTAGGTATTGACACTGCATTTCGATCGGCCACACAGTGACAGGGGATGGGCACTGCGTTGTCATCAGCCATGTAGCGACTGGGAATGGGCACTGCGTTGCCATCGGCCACGTAGCAACTGGGTATTGGCACTGCATTGCCATCAGCCACATAGTGACTGGGGATGGGCTCAGCATTGGCTTCAGCCACTTAGTGACTGGGGATGGGCACTGCGTTCCCATCAGCCATGTAGTGACTGGGGATGGGCACTGTGTTGACATCAGCCACATAGTCACTGGGGATGGGCACTGCATAGCCATCGGCCACATAGTGACTGGGGTTAGGCACTGTGTTGCCATCAGCTATGTAGTGTCTGGGGATGGGCATGTTGTTCCCATTCGCCACGGAGTGACTGGGGATGGGCACTGCGTTGGTATCTGCCACATAGTGACTGGGGATGGGCGCTGCGTTGCCTTTAGCTATGTAGTGATTGGATGGGCACTGCGTTGGCATCTGCCACGTAGTGACTGGGGATGGGCACTGCGTTCGCATCAGACATGTAGTGACTGGTTGTCCTGGTTTCAGCTATGATGGAGTTAATTATTTTTAGCAGTGGATGGAATGCCATGTTTGGGTGTTAGGATGAGAACAGTGCTGATAGCACCCTGATGTTTATGGTTGTTGCCGGGCAATCAAGGACCTTTCTCAGTTCTTCATACTTCCTTACTAATGAGAAAGGAGGGGACGCAGCCAGGACAGGTGACCCAAATTGGCCAAAGAGGATATTCCATGCCAGTTACGTCATGCTCAGTATAAAGGGGACTGGGGGGAAGAGGAGGAGACAACGCCAGGACGGGCAGTTTCTGGGTTCGGGGACGGCTCTAAGCTGTGCGGCCTGGGTTCTGTGGTTTGGTGAGAAACTGCATTGTGTATCACCAGTTTCATCTATTTTGTACTTTAAACTTCTGTTATTGTTATATCTAGTTTTCTGTTATTGTTTAGTAAACTATCCTTATCCCAGCCTGCGTGGTTCTGGTTTCTAGGTTGTGGTTTCTTTCCCTCCTTTCTTCCTTCCCTTTTCCCCCTCCCCCAACTTTCCCTCCCCCTTCCTTTTAAAAGTACAAGCGACTGTGTGGGGTGTGGCCCTCGGCCGGGGCAAAACCACGACAGTCATTTTGGCGCCCAACGTGGGGCACGAACGGTTGGGATAACGGTAGATCTGACCCTAACTATCGCAATTAAGATAAGCACTGTTGTTTAAGCAATCTCTGGTCACGATGATGTGGTATTTATTCACAAGGCTGTGTCCATGGCTGTGGCAGCAAAACCACCGCATGCTGTATACAATCCTGGCAGGATTCTTTACTCTCTCAGGTCTGCGGCTCCCATATTTGTTCCCATACTTCATTATAGTGTATTTTATGATATCGGTCTATGATACAATAATATCGATGACCATGAGCTTAATCTGGTACTTGTATGAGGTTTTGCTGTCCTGTCCATTCTTTGGACAGGGAGGGGTTAATAACAGCACTGCTTTCTTTTCCTTTGGGCTAAATACAACAGCTCTTATGGCAGTTTTTGAAAATCTTCAATATCTCTGGGATATTCAAACTAGCATTTTGCTATTGGTAGATTTGGTGCAGATGGTTCAGTTTTTGTTATATATCAAGCATAGGTTTATGAATACCACTGAAGAGCTTTCTCCGAGACAGAATAATCATGAGTGGCAGGGCATGTGGCAAAGTATGGGCAAGTACCTAGGTACTTTCTCACGCCCGATGGTTTGGAACTTCACTCCTGAACAGCTACAAGACCCCGATCAAGTGACTGCATACCTAAAGAAAAATTGCTGTAGGTTTCCCAGAGACGGACACCTTACTGCACTGTGCTGGGCTCTGGCCACTATTTATCAAACACTGCTTGATAGCAGGCAGCACTGTCAGCACTGTCAGCACTGTCAGGGAGAAGGGAAAGGAAACAGACTGGCAGATACTATAGCTGCTGCAACCACTGGGGCTGACACTGCAGCTACTGCAACCCCTGTGACCGACACTGCAGCTACTGTAATCTCTACAGCAGACACTGCAGATGATCCGAAAAACCAACCCACACCAGTGTCTGTTGCTCCCATACAAAAGAGGAAAGGCACAAAGAAATCAGTTCGCATAGTGACGGATGATGATGATGATCAACCGGGACCATCCCGAGGATATCAGGATGAGGCAGAACCAGAGATTGTTACCCGATCCCTGACTCTGAGTGAGCTGTGTGAGGTTCGAAAAGATTTCACCCGCCACCCAAGTGAGCACATTATCACTTGGTTGCTCCGATGTTGGGATCACGGGGCCAATAGTTTGGAATTAGAAGGCAGAGAGGCCAAGCAGTTGGGATCCCTAGCTAGAGAAGGAGGAATTGACAAAGCAATTGGGAGGAGGCCGGAAATCCTCAGCCTCTGGAGGCGACTACTGTCAAGTGTGCAGGAAAGATATCCCATAAAGGAATATATTACATGTCAGACACCCAAGTGTAACAGCATAGAGACAGCTATCCAGCACCTGAGAGAATTAGCTGTACGGGAGATAGTTTATTATGATCTGGACAATTCACGGCTTCCCGCTGATCCCGATGAAGTCCTATGCACTCCAGATATGTGGCTTAAGGTTGTACGAAGTGCACCGTCAGGGTATACCAATTCACTGGCAGCAATTGACTGGAATGATATGGATCCACCAACCGTAAATGAGGTGGCCTGCCGACTCCGGAAATACCAAGACAATGTTTCCCTCTCCATCATTGCAGCAGTAGAGAAACTGGTTCAACGACTTGACGACAATGTGTCCAACTCCCAACCCGTATGGAGCAATGTTGCAGCTACTGGGAGAAAGCGTCCATCGTTCCAAGAGGGAGAATACACACCACGACGTACATTGTGGTTTTACCTGCTTGATCATGGAGAGGACATGAGGAAATGGGATATGCAGCCCACCTCAGCCCTTCGAGCACGAGTAAATGAGCTGCGGGGTAAAACATTCGCACAACGAGATTCTGCCAGGAAGAAGGCTGCACCAGTTTCTACTGGGCAGTTCCCTAGACCAACTGGAAGGCCTACCTATATGTCTGATGTGTCTGATCCTCTTGAAGGGACCTCTAAGTCCTTTATGCAACCAGTGGAAAACAAATATGATCAGCAGCAATAGAGGGGCCCTGCCTCCAGCCAGGTGGAGGAGAGGGATATTCGGGTTTATTGGACTGTGTGGATCCGATGGCCTGGCACGTCAGATCCACAAGAGTACAAAGCTCTGGTGGATACTGGTGCCCAGTGTACTCTAATGCCATCGAATCATGAAGGGGTAGAACCTGTTTGTATTTCTGGAGTGACAGGGGGATCCCAACAACTAACTGTGCTAGAGGCTGAGGTGAGCCTAACTGGGAAGGACTGGGAAAAACACCCCATTGTGACTGGTCCAGAAGCTCCGTGCATTTTAGGTATAGATTATCTACGTAGAGGGTATTTTAAAGACCCAAAAGGGTACCGATGGGCTTTTGGAATAGCTGCTTTGGAAACAGAAGGAATTGAACAACTGTGTGCCTTGCCTGGACTCTCGGAGGATTCTGCTGTTGTGGGGTTGTTGAAGGGTGAAGAACAGCAAGTGCCAGTTGCTACGACGACGGTGCACAGACGACAATACCGTACTAACCGAGATTCCCTGATTCCCATCCATAAGCTGATTCGTCAACTGGAGGATCAGGGAGTGATCAGCCGAACCCACTCACCCTTTAATAGTCCCATATGGCCAGTGAGGAAGTCCAATGGAGAGTGGAGGCTGACAGTAGATTATCGTGGCCTAAATGAAGTCACTCCAGGTATGAGTGCTGCTGTGCCAGACATGTTAGAGCTCCAGTATGAATTGGAATCGAAGGCAGCCAAGTGGTACGCCACAATTGACATTGCGAATGCTTTCTTCTCGATCCCACTGGCGCCAGAGTGCAGGCCACAGTTTGCTTTCACCTGGAGAGGCATCCAATACACGTGGAATCGTCTGCCCCAGGGGTGGAAACATAGCCCCACCATCTGCCATGGACTAATCCAGAATACACTGGAAAAGGGTGAAGCACCAGAGCACCTGCAGTATATTGATGACATCATTGTATGGGGCAACACAGCAGAGGAAGTTTTTGAAAAAGGAAACAGGGTAATTAAAATCCTTTTAGAAGCCGGTTTTGCCATAAAACGAAGTAAAGTCAAGGGGCCTACGCGAGAAATCCAGTTTTTAGGAATAAAATGGCAGGATGGGCGTCGTCAGATCCCAATGGACATTATTAATAAAATAGCAGCTATGTCTCCACCAAGCAACAAAAAGGAAACACAAGCTTTCTTAGGTGTTATAGGTTTTTGGCGAATGCATGTCCCAAACTACAGTCTCATTGTGAGCCCACTCTACCATGTAACTCGAAAGAAGAATGATTTCCAATGGGGCCCTGAGCAACAGCAAGCCTTTGAGCAGATCAAACGCGAGATAGTCCATGCAGTGGCCCTTGGGCCTGTCCGGACAGGGACAAATATTAAAAATGTGCTCTACACTGCAGCTGGGGAGAACGGCCCGACCTGGAGTCTCTGGCAGAAAGCACAAGGGGAGACTCG
This sequence comes from Porphyrio hochstetteri, assembly GCA_020800305.1. Taxonomy (NCBI): domain Eukaryota; kingdom Metazoa; phylum Chordata; class Aves; order Gruiformes; family Rallidae; genus Porphyrio; species Porphyrio hochstetteri. Next base: position 47,075,421 of record CM036938.1, on the reverse strand, counting down.
AGGTCGACCGCTGGGGTTTTGGAGTCGGGCCTACAAAGGATCTGAGGCCAATTATACTCCAACAGAAAAGGAAATACTGGCCGCCTATGAAGGGGTTCGAGCCGCCTCAGAAGTGATTGGAACTGAAGCCCAGCTCCTCCTGGCACCCCGACTGCCGGTGCTGGGCTGGATGTTCAAAGGGAAGGTTCCTTCTACACACCATGCCACTGATGCTACGTGGAGCAAGTGGGTTGCACTAATTACACAGCGGGCTCGAATAGGAAACCCCAATCGCCCAGGAATCGTGGAGGTGATCACAGACTGGCCAGAAGGCAAAAATTTTGGGATGTCACCAGAGGATGAGGAGGTAACACGCGCTGAAGAAGCCCCACCCTACAACGAACTGCCAGAGAATGAGAAGCGATATGCCCTGTTCACTGATGGGTCTTGTCGCATTGTGGGTAAGCATCGGAGATGGAAAGCTGCTGTATGGAGCCCTATAAGAAGAGTAGCAGAAGCCACTGAAGGAAAAGGTGAATCAAGCCAGTTCGCTGAGGTGAAGGCCATCCAGTTAGCCCTGGACATTGCTGAGAGAGAAAAGTGGCCAAGGCTCTACCTTTATACTGATTCATGGATGGTGGCGAATGCCCTGTGGGGGTGGTTGCAGCAGTGGAAAAAGAACAACTGGCAGCGTAGAGGCAAACCTATATGGGCTGATGACTTATGGCAAGATATCTCTGCTCGGTTAGAGAAACTTGTTGTAAAGGTACGTCATGTCGACGCCCATGTACCTAAGAGTCGGGCCATGGAGGAACATGAAAACAACCATCAGGTAGATAAGGCTGCTAGGATTAAAGTGGCTCAGGTAGATCTAGACTGGCAACGTAAGGGTGAATTATTCATGGCTCGATGGGCTCATGATACCTCGGGTCATCAAGGGAGAGATGCAACATATAGATGGGCTCGGGATCGAGGGGTGGACTTGACCATGGACGCCATCACACAAGTTGTCCATGAACGTGAGACATGTGCTGCAATCAAGCAAGCTAAGCGGTTAAAGCCCCTTTGGTATGGAGGACGGTGGATGAAATATAAATATGGGGAGGCTTGGCAGATTGATTACATCACCCTCCCACAAACCCGCCATGGCAAACGTTATGTGCTTACAATGGTGGAGGCAACTACCGGCTGGCTAGAAACATATCCCGTACCCCATGCCACTGCTCGAAATACAATTCTGGGCCTTGAAAGGCAAGTCCTCTGGCGACATGGTACTCCAGAAAGAATCGAGTCAGACAATGGGACTCACTTCCGAAACACTCTTATAGACACCTGGGCCAAAGAGCATGGCATTGAGTGGGTGTACCACATTCCTTATCATGCACCGGCCTCTGGGAAAATTGAATGATATAATGGACTTTTAAAAACTACACTGAAAGCAATGTGTGGTGGGACATTCAAGCACTGGGATACACATTTGGCCAAAGCCACATGGTTAGTTAACTCTAGGGGATCTACCAATCGGGCTGGCCCTGCCCAGTCAAAATTTCCACGTACTGTAGAAGGAGACAGAGTCCCAGTAGTGCATATGAAGAGTGTATTGGGAAAGAGAGTTTGGGTCATCCCTGCTTCAGGCAAAGGTAAACCCATGTCTGGAATTGTTTTTGCTCAAGGACCTGGCTGTACTTGCTGGGTAATGCAGAGGGATGGAGAAGTTCGATGTGTACCTCAAGGGGATTTGATTTTGGGTGAGAATAGCCAATATAATTAATAAAGTAGAAATTATAATAATTGCCAAATAACCCATTATTGTATATTCATTATTGTTATGATTGCTGTATGTTGTACCATAGCATTATAGCCGGAGTCATACAAGTTAATGAAGAATGAGTGCCATGATGATGGAACTAAAGCCCGGCCTCTCAAGAACTTTTTTTCTTTTTTCCCTTTGAAAATAAACTCTGACCCACAGACTATGAGCATGGACCATGCCAGGTGTATCAGTCAAGAGCCTGAGATGCAGCATGCAACGAGCCAATGGAACATACAATTATCCAGAGAAACTGTTACGACAAATGGAGCCTGAAAATCATGGACTAAATGAACTCAACAACTTCAGAGGGATGATTCACAGACTGAGGGAATAAGATCTGTATGCACGTATGTGTGCATACATGTGTACATACATATATGGGTGTGTGAAACACGAAACTGGTTGTACCCAAAGAAAATTGTTGGATCTGGTCATGACGTAAATGGTATGGAATAAGGGGTGGATAATGTCCTGGTTTCAGCTATGATGGAGTTAATTATTTTTAGCAGTGGATGGAATGCCATGTTTGGGTGTTAGGATGAGAACAGTGCTGATAGCACCCTGATGTTTATGGTTGTTGCCGGGCAATCAAGGACCTTTCTCAGCTCTGCATACTTCCTTACTAGTGAGAAAGGAGGGGACGCAGCCAGGACAGGTGACCCGAATTGGCCAAAGAGGATATTCCATGCCAGTTACGTCATGCTCAGTATAAAGGGGGGCTGGGGTGAAGAGGAGGAGACAACGCCAGGACGGGCAGTTTCTGGGTTCGGGGACGGCTCTAAGCTGTGCGGCCTGGGTTCTGTGGTTTGGTGAGAAACTGCATTGTGTATCACCAGTTTCATCTATTTTGTACTTTAAACTTCTGTTATTGTTATATCTAGTTTTCTGTTATTGTTTAGTAAACTATCCTTATCCCAACCTGTGTGGTTCTGGTTTCTAGGTTGTGGTTTCTTTCCCTCCTTTCTTCCTTCCCTTTTCCCCCTCCCCCAACTTTCCCTCCCCCTTCCTTTTAAAAGTACAAGCGACTGTGTGGGGTGCGGCCCTCGGCCGGGGCAAAACCACGACACTGGTAATGGGCACTGCGTTGCCATCGGCCACGTAGCGACTGGGGATTGGCACTGCATTGCCATCAGCCACGTAGTGACTGAGGATGGGCACTGTGTTGCCATCTGCCACATAGTGACTGGGGATGGGCACTGCGTTGCCATCAGCCACGTAGTGACTGGGGATGGGCACTGTGTTGCCATCTGCCACATAGTGACTGGGGATGGGCACTGCATTGCCATCAGCCACGTAGTGACTGGGGATGGGCACTGTGTTGCCATCAGCCATGTAGTGTCTGGGGATGGGCACGGTGTTCCCATCGGCCATGGAGTGACTGGGGATGGGCACTGTGTTGCCATCTGCCACGTAGTTACTGGGGATGGGCACTGCATTGCCACCAGCCACGTAGTGACTGAGGATGGGCACTGTGTTGCCATCTGCCACATAGTGACTGGGGATGGGCACTGCATTGCCATCAGCCACGTAGTGACTGGGGATGGGCACTGTGTTGCCATCAGCCATGTAGTGTCTGGGGATGGGCACGGTGTTCCCATCGGCCATGGAGTGACTGGGGATGGGCACTGTGTTGCCATCTGCCACGTAGTTACTGGGGATGGGCACTGCATTGCCACCAGCCACGTAGCCACTAGGGATTAGCACTGCATTGCCATTGGGCATGTAGTGACTGGGGATGGGCACTTCGTTGCCGTTAGCCACGTAGCCACTAGGTATTGGCACTGCGTTTCCATTGGCAACTGGGGAAGGGCACTGCGTTGGCATCTGCCATGTAGTGACTGGGGATGGGCACTGCGTTGCCATCGGCCATGTAGTGACGGCATGGGCATTGCGTTGACATCAGCCACGTAGTGACAGGGAATGGGCACTGCGTTGCCATCGGCCACATAGTGACTGGGGATGGGCACTGAGTTGCCATCGGCCACATAGTGACTGGGGATGGGCACTGTGTTGCCATCGGCCACGTAGTGACTGGGGATGGGCATTGCGTGTTCCCATCGGCCATGGAGTGACAGGGAATGGGCACTGCATTGCCATCGGCGACGGAGTGACTGGGGATGGGCACTGTGTTACCATCAGCCATGTAGTAATTGGATGGGCACTGTGTTGCCATCGGCCACGTAGTGACTGGGGATGGGCAGCGTGTTCCCATCGGCCATGGAGTTACTGGGGATGGGCACTGCATTGCCATCGGCGACGGAGTGACTGGGTATGGGCACTGTGTTACCATCAGCCATGTAGTAATTGGATGGGCACTGTGTTTCCATCGACCACGTAGTGACTGGGGATGGGCACTGTGTTGCCATCTGCCACGTAGTGACTGGGGATGGGCACGGTGTTCCCATTGGCCACGTAGCGACTGGGGATGGGCACGGCATTGCCATCGGCCACATAGTGACTGGGGATGGGCACTGTGTTGCTGTCGGCTACGTAGTGACTGGTGATGGGCACTGCGTTGCCTCTGGCACCAGCACAAAACTCTGTAGTCTCAGCTGGCCGTATGCAGCAGGGTGTGGACTACGCCGTAGTTGCGCATTTTACATTGTTGATGTGTGTGAGTGAAGGGAGAGACGGTGAGAAGGAAGAATAGAAACCCAGCATGGTGAAACTCAGCTGCAGAAATTTGGCTGAATTTGATATAAAATTTAACTGTGGTACCGGTGGGATTAGGAAATAAATATTGCATGGAAGACCGTTAACCTGAGCGGCAAGAAGTAGCAGGAAAATACCCAAATCTGTCAGTGCTGTATCTTTAGTGGGTCTGCAAGTGTAGCTAACAAATCTTGCCTCTTTAAAAGCATGGTTTGTAACTCTTCTGTATCACATGACAGAATCACAGAATTTTAGGGGTTGGAAGGGACCTCGAGAGATCATCGGGTCCAACCCCCCTGCCAAAGCAGGTTCCCTAGAACAGGTTGCATAGGTAGGCGACTAGATGGATCTTGAGTATCTCTAGAGAAGGAGACTCCACAACCTCCCTGGGCAGCCTGTCCCAGGGCTCTGTCACCCTCACTGTGTAAAAGTTCTTCCCCATGTTGGTGCGGAACTTCCTGTGCTGCAACTTGAGGCCATTGCCCCTTGTCCTGTCTCCACAGACCACTGAAAAGGGGCTGGCCAGTTCACCCTGTGTCCCACACTTAAGATATTTATAAACATTAATCAGATTCCCTCTCAGTCTTCTGAACAGCCCCAGTTCATTCAGCCTTTCCTCATAGGGAAGATGTTCCAGGCCCTTAATCATCTTTGTGGCCCTCCACTGGAAAATTTCCAGGAGATCTCTGTCATTTTTATACCAGGGAGCCCAGAACTGGACACAATACTCCAGGTGGGGCCTGACCAGGGCAGAGTAGAGGGGGAGATTCACCTCCTTCAACCTGCTGGCCACACTCTTCCTGATGCATCCCAGGATCCCATTGGCCCTCTTAGCCACCAGGGCACACTGCTGGCTCATGGCCAACCTGTCATCAACCAGGACCCCCAGGTCCTTCTCTGCAGAGCTCTTCTCCAGCAGGCCATCCTGAGTTAAGACTCATTTCATAAAAAAGCATTCCCTCAGCAACAACGACCCTCTCTTTTCCACTGTTTTGAGCACATTTTCATGTGTTCATGACTAGAAAGAACAGTTCCACTTGGTTATCTGCACTATGAGCTGTCCACGCTGTACCCGAGATTTCCTGTGAGTACGTGCCAAATCAACCTGTGCACACAGCTTTTTCACTCCTTTATGTTTGTTTCTTAGCTTGTGGGTTTACTTTGAGGGTCTCAAAACAGGTGCACACAGTATGTCACTTGCATGCTGTTAAACTGTCTAAAGTTCACTTAATATTTCACGTATAAGCAAGCAGCTTTACCTTTGTTTTGACTAATGATGACGTACCTTCTACTCTATGTAAGTCATCTAAAGATAGGAGTTCCTTTTGTCTTTATTCCCCCCATCTCAAACTAACTTGGGATGGCTGCTGAAGATGCAAATTTCCCATCTGTATTATCATTTCCTGTAAGCGTTCTAAGTGCTTTTAATCTCGAGATCGTGCTGCACTTCCATATCAGCTTGAGATGCCTTCAAATAGAGGGAAAAGCCAGTATCAAATTCCACTGGGGGGAGAGAGAGAGACCTTGAAATTTAATACCAAGTTAATTCTGAAGATGGAAATGACTGGTATGTGTGTCTGTGAATCCAGGCATTATCTGTGCCTTTCTGGCTGGCAGGATCATTAATACCCTCTCTGCAGCGACAACCAAAAATACAGATGCTGTCTCCACAGACTAGATTTCTCCTCCAAATGCAGTGCAGAAGCCACTGTTCCATTCCAACTTTCCTTTCTTGTGGGTCTGCTACTTTGCTAAAACACGGATGGCCAGTGCTGAGGCACAGACTGCACAGGATACTCTTTTTAGGGACAGATTGGACCACTATAGTTGCTTGCTCTGGCCTGCTTGGCCTAGGCCATGAAGGATGATGAGCAAACGTCAGTTGCAGTTAAGCTGCAACATCTGTTTTGGGAAGACAGTGCTATTGGAATTTAAAGGTTCCAGATGATAGCTGTTGACTGTTTTTCATCTGATCTTGATTTCTTTTCAGCAGTTCTGCTTCTGCTTTGCTGTATTGGTGGAGAGCGAGCACTCAGGTGCAGTTACCGTTTAGGCAGAAGTTTCGCCTTTTCTTTCCCTTCCCCTCTCTCCACACAGCATCCAAAGTGAAGGTTGGTGTGATCCGTAAATGATTTCTAGGAGTAAGTAAATTAAGCAAAATACCCTAAAAGAACTGGGTTTGCTAGGGTAAGTTAGGTAACAGCACAAGTCACCCAGTGTACCCATCTGGGAAGATACGTGTCAGCCCCTGCATCTCCCTTTTTGGGGATGCCAGCTCTGTTCCAGGCACAGCCCCAGCACAGATTTTCACGTTGATTACTGTCAAGTCACACACATAAAGTTAATTTGATTCACCTTGTTCTGATGATCTGTTCTGCCTGTCCAGCAGCTATGCTGAAGACAGTATTTCCTCCTTTGCCTTTTACCGTTATTCTTGTGACATACGATCATGACCAAGCGCTACAGAAACTTTTGCTTTGCTCTCATGCTGCTTTTTTATGTGGCAGTAATTCACACGGCACCCTTCTTACGGATTGAGTCCGCCTGGTTTCCTCAAGCTGCCCATTTGCTCAGGCTGCATTCCAGGCTACACCAATTCCCCTTCCCTCCGACGTGCGAGGCACAGGCAAAAGGGTACAACTAATTCCCTCCTAAAGGAGAAAGCGCAGTGCCAGCGGCAGCTGCAAACACCTTCCAGCAAAGCTGCAGACAGAAACAAAGAGGAGGACCCACTGCCAGCAGAAAGTGGCATGTTTTACCTCCTGCTTGTAGCAGACAGCGTTATGACCAGGAACGTGCTGCCTCTGATGGGGGCGAGGCATGTGCCACGGTCACCCCCTCATTGTCGTCTGCCTTTACTCTGAGCGCGCGACCCAGCAAGCGACACAAGCAGACAGACGGTGATCCTGGCCTAACGGCACCGATACAGTCCCGGCTTAATCCAGAATCAATTTTTACAGTTGAAACCGGGAAAGAATCAGCGAGATCCCGACCAGCTGCTGGCCTAAGGAATAACTGGGAGACAGCCCAGCCTCCTGATGCTCTGCAGAGTACGACGACCACCGTGCCTGTAGAGGATTTAATTAGGGACAGGAGGAAGGTGGCAAACAAAACGCCATACTTCAGTCAGAGGGCACCGACTGTGAAACGGAAGTAGAATGAAACCTAAGCAGGGCAAGGACACAGCCATGTGAATGCCTGTGCCTGTCCTAGCCACGCACACTGACACGTAAAGCTATGTTAGCCTTCAAGTCTTAATTCCTACCTGCAGAAACTTAATATCATAAGATTTATGACACCATCACCAAATGCCTGACTGTACTTAAGAAAAAAACAATTTAAACAACTAATGGGCAGTTTCACTGGATTTTAGTGGGTTCACCATCAAGTCTGGATAGAAGTATCGTGATAAAACATAATTGATTTTGGGGTTTTATTTGCTTTTATTTAATATAATTAGAATCCACAACTACTTCCTCTCATGAAATTAATATGGAAACACTCACCTTCGGAGAAGAATCTTGAGTAAATTAAAAAACATTGGTTTAGTTATTTGGGGGCTTTTTGTATTTTTTTTCTTTTGTTTTTTTTTTGGGGGGGTTTTGTGGGGTTTCTTTCTGTTTAGTTTTGTTTTTTACTGCTGAGGTTTCACCAGGGCTTATAAAAAACTTAAATAATTAAATAACACTCTGTGTGGTTCACTCCCAGAGGTTTTTTTTACATGATTATTGCATGTTAATGAAGCCTCTATATAACACTCACGGGGCCCTCACATTTGTTCTTATTGTTCTCTTACTTCTGAAGAACTGTGGTGGCAACAGTTTATTGGAAGCCACCTTTATCTCCCTCCTGAATCTGGAGCCTCACTCTATTTAGCAATGCTTGCATTGGCAACAAAAGGCCCTCCAACCTCAGGTACAGGGGCCAGGGTTGCCCCCTTCTTCACCAGCTTTTAGGTTATTTGGTGTCAAGTGATTTATTTTCTGTTCATTTTTCCAGTTGCTACACAATGCGTGGTGGACCACAAAGCTGCTGCAAGGGTAATCGGTGCTCAAGTTGATGCTCCCATTGTTAGTTCTGCTGAGACAGACGGGGACAGCTGGAGCAAGCAAAGTATAACCTACTGGTGTGCTTGGTATTCAAAAAATAAATTTAAGAAATGTTGATTGTTTTGCAAGAACAGAAGTTCAGTGGTATTTCCAAATGTGTGCGATGTCTTACCTGCCACGTAGTTTTTAGCCGTACTGCCCATGAACATGCTTACATGTAACTCATTCAATTTCTGGGTGTGTCTCATGCAAAAGCCTCACCCAGCTCATCCCCATGCACAAGGGAAAAAGCAGAAAGCAGCCAGGCTTCCTCCTCTGCCCTCTTGGGAAAAGCCTGTGGAATGAGGCCTAACTCCTTCTCGGACGAACAGGCCCTCTGGGCGCCTGTGCCTGTCAGCGGAACCGCAGTAGGAGTCACCATGGCACCTCCGCCCGTCCTCGGACATTTCCTGACCCCTGCTGCGTTTGGAAGGCTGCTGCTGAGTGCCCCGTAACCGAGGTATGGACACTGTGTGCCCGGAAAGGGGGAGGTCAGAACATGTAGTGAGGTGAAGGGGGACTGCACTTTGGGCTGAAGACAGCAGTGGCTCTCACTTTAGACTCTGAGCACAGGAAATTTAAAAAAAAAAAAGTAATTATCACATTTATTTTTTTCTTGTTAATACCCTAAAGAACTTTCAGCCACTTCTTTCCTACAGCAAAAGCAAAAAAATAGGCTATTTCTTTTAAGTTCACAAAGTAACTACTGTGCAATGGAGAGACTACACATACTTGAAATAAATATTTATTTTTACAAGAGTATTTGAGGTAAAACAATAGTGTACAAAGTATGTTCACAGGTTTTGGGGTTTTTTTGTGCTTAAACTCTTCTATCTCTAGAAGGAACAACTGGGATGCCTTCTGATCAGTGGAGCTGTACACTCCTGTGAAAGAAAGGCTACGCTGGACAGATCACTGTGCAAAAGGAGCTGCACAGGGGTATGGGAAATATTTTCAGAAACCCCAAGGCCTGACTATCTGGTAAAAGCTAACCTGAACATGGGGGAGAGAGAGAATGCCGATCTTTGCTTTCCCTTCAGTCCTATCTCATGTCACCAGGACAATGGTTGGTCACTTTTCGCATACTATTTCAACTTCTGGTTAACCTCCCCAGCCCCGCTGCTGCAGCTCCTGCCAATTTCTCTGTTGGCTTTTTCATTTGGTGTAGAAGTTGTTGCAGGCAAAATTTTAAGTAGAGAACACAGTTACATCGGATTTCAGAGATTATTGATGTTGGCTAAATTACTGGAGGGCATAAAATCATTCAAAACAAGAGTCCTTGTCATCTGAAAACTGGAACAGTACTTTTAGCTTGGGTTTTTTTGCCAAATATCAAGGATAACCCCCAAATTTCTTGTGTTGAAGAACTACCTAATGCCACAGTAACTTTGTGAGTGTGTGTGTGTGGTTTGTTTTGTGCATGTGCATTTTTAAGTGTTTTTGGTTGCAGTGAGCCTCTGGAAGATGTAAATACTGGGAGGCAAATGTTTCTGTCATCTGATTGTTTTAGCAGTCACATAATCCTTCCTCTGATGTCTTGGGTCAGTGAAATCCTAGTACCATCGGGGTTTAGTAGGAGATATATTAAAAGAGTGTCTCTGTGATCTTTCCTGCAACAGAAACAGCAGTAAAAGTTATTTCTCTGTCACAACAAAGGAGTATCAGTACATTCTCGACTGCCCCAGCTTTCCAAATGGAGTTATTTTTTGGGTTATGGGTAGAGCACAACTGTGGTTACAATGTTAACAGCGATCTCTTCAGGTTTGTGGAGCTACCACCATGACGTCTGGAGACGGCAGGGAAGATCTACAGTGCAAGCATCTTCTTGTGGGTATCAGCGAGTTACTCTGAAACAACGCAGAAGGTCAGTGATGTGCTCCATATCCACATACCTTTTCTTCTTAAGCCAGCAGTTGTCTAAACAGTACTGAGGTAGCTTTTCCACCTTTTTTCCACCGTTTATGTTTAACATCGGACATCAAAGCATATACTAACTCGGTTTTTGAGAGAAAACCGTAACAACATTCCTCAAAGGCTCTCAGAAAAGGTACATCTTTTTTGGGGGTGGGGTTTTTTTGGTCTGTTTTTTTTTTTTTTTGCTCTAGGGCTCGACTCCTGTTCCTGCTGAACTGAGCCAGTGTGTAAAATCAGAACTGATATCAGCTCAGTAGGCACCGGAGGACGGGTCCATCGCCAGCCTGGAACAACAGCAGCAGCCGTAAGTGGCAGCTCCAGTCGGAAACAACCATTTCCTGCAAACGACACACACAGTGCTAAGCCACAACTGCAGAGAGGTCATGACAGCATCCATTAAAGACAAGGCTGTGAAACAAACCTTTGCACACAATGCCAGTTCAAAGTCACAAACATTAATTTCCTCTGGCCTTTCCAAAAAGCACGGTAACCAAATCACTGTAGGTAGTGCCTTACTTCTGCTGTCCGACCGAGACTTCAAGGAGCGCTCTTTGTTCTCAACTAAACCCCCCCAAAAAACCCAACTAAAGCCTTTGGTGCTCCCCCCCAGGTCACCTCTGCTTCTTATCCTCAATACACTGCATCTCATGTGCACATTCACTGTAAATTTCCCCATTCAGCAGCGAGGTGTCTCAGCCAGCAAACACCCCATGCCCTGGGCAGGCTGACAAAAGTCTCCTCTCCCCTTCTCTCCAGGTGCAGAACTTAGCCACTGTGAACAAAGAGGGAAACAATCACTGTTCACCAATCAGCTAAGCTCTGCACCTCGCCAGAGAGGTCTCCTCCTCAGTACAGCTAATTATCAGATGAGGTTCTTCTGCGATGCGTCTGCTGCTTTCCTCTTTTTATTTTGGGTTTTGTTTTGGGGTTTTTTTGGGGAATGGGGCGGTGAGGGGGGTGTGTTTGTCAGTTAGTTTTGTTTTGCATTTTTGTTCTGTTTTGTTCAATGGACGGGCAGGATTCCACGCTGTGCACGGGCTGGATAGTTATGTTGAGTTTCGTACTAGCAGCTGCGGTCATGGCTGTGTGGTAATCCCTGGCAATGTGATTTTAATCTTAAGTCACAAATCATCATGCCAGGAACCCAAACAGCCACAACATTAATGGAAAGCTGTGCAGTCGCACGGGGCGTTGTTCTCGTAACAGTATCTTTATGTTTTACATCACAGCTCGCCAGGTACTTCTAGCCTGTCTGAAAAGTCAAATGGGCAATTCTAGACTATTGCTAATACATATACCTTGTAATTTTTCTGTGCTAATTACTCGGCACCAGAAGCTGGTAGAAATTTTGGTACTGAAGGAACTGAAAGAGGAGTGTAGAGAAGTCTCAAGAACAAACTGCACCTCCATGTTTCTCACCTCCAGGCATCTACCAGACTGAAAACTGTTGAACATAACTCAAATTCCTGAGGGTCCTTGGTAACTGGGAGGATGCAACCAAGTCCCTTAGTCCTTCCTATCTGTTTTAGAAAGTGAAACTCCTACCCCCACAACTGATATCCTGGCACTCTACAGTCTAATCCACTTTTCCCAAAATTTTTTCTTGGCAGGCACAGTTCTTGTCTATAGAGAATAATAATGTGGCTATGCATAAACAAACTTTCCTGTGTGTCCTAGGAATAACTGAACACCACAAATTCAAGCAGAACTCGCTATCAGGTACTGCTGCGCGTACAGGCTTGAACAGGAGGAAACTAAGGTTTCTACTTGGCACCAGTTAGAAAATTATGATTTTCCTAAATTATATGCCTGAATTTTGTTACCACAGATCAAGTGTAAAGTTATGTGAACAACCAGGGCAATCAGTCAATCAGATGAGTTATATCATTAAGCAAAAATCTGAGGCATGCTGTACTGGAAGAGACGTTCATACCGATCCTAATTGGCTATGTGTTAAACATGCGTGTACAAACACTGTGAGGTTACCTCTGGCTACTCAAACAGACCAAGAAATGGAGAATATCTGTGCAAACTGCCAGTTCATAGCCTGCAGCAACCTCTATTTCATGAGTATTTCTTGTAATTCTGCTTTTTCCTCTGGTAATTCTTCCCCTCTAATTTCAGAAACAAGCTAGATTTTGTATGATATTAAGCAGCTTCTTCATGTTATGGCTACTCTTCTTACCTCATAATCAGGTCTTCAAAGGCCTCGCTACACTTAACATGGGGGATAGGGTGGGGAGGTGGGAACCATTTGCATTATCAGCTTGTTCTCACGTGATTTGGATTTGCTTCCGAGTGCATCTTGGTACTTCCACTGTGGGCTCAGGTTCTTTCCAAAGACCGTGCTGCCTACCAAGCCAACTCACAGCTTCATTAAACACAAATGATCCTTGCACAACTGTGATTTCTGTAAGCAGAGTTATGAATACAGAATGGGGAAAAAACTGCGGGTGGAGCTTGGCATTCTCTGGCCACTCTGACTCACAGGTGCCTCTTGTACAATCCACAACAAAGTCTACAACAAAACCATGCTCCATGCTCCCCAGCTAGTGCCTACACATATCTAACTTGCTGCTCCAACAGCTGGGCTTAAAAGAAAATAAAAAGAAGGCAAAAAGAAGAGAAAAGAAAAACAAAAAGCAGATATTTAACAAGAGTTACATGAGCTAAGAAGCCACAAGCTCCATGGCACACCAAAGTTCCCTATGTTTAGTGAGCTCTGCGTGTTCTTTCCATATGAAACAAAACCAGGGCGTTTAATTTAAAAAGAAAAAAAAAAATCACCTCTTCAGAATAACATCTCTGCCACCACCTTGGCCGAGGACGCATCCATGTGTTCGCGAGCGGCGGCAAAGCATTTGCGCGCAAGTTCTTGCTGTTTGGCGTCTTCGTTCACCATTAATTCTCCATAGAGATACACCCCCATTGCCTGAAAGAGGAACACAGCACACAGGCATCCTACCACCCGTAACAACAACGCATCAGCGGGGCTTCGCCCCACCGACCGCCTCCTCTCATTACAACCAAAACAGACACAACAAAATAGGGAATATACCGTATACTCTGTAACACCCAGCCTCCCCCCATGCCACCCCCACCCCCCAAAACAACGTAGTTTCCTCTGGATCTCTTCAGCCATAGGATGCTTGTCCATATGTTGCATTGCACAGGTAAGAACAGAACATAACAGAAGAATTGTATGCCGTCTCATGTCAAGAAAATACTTTCTTGCTCCATTATTCTTGCTGCCTTTCAAGCTGAAATCTGCTTTCTTTTGTCTACTACCTTAGGTATTTCCAAATGACCCTTAAGAAAAGAGCTTTTCCTCCCTTCAAAAGGATGCATGTTTTCTTTCCAATTGGGATGTTTCCAGACACACACACACACACACACACAGAATTGTAGGGGTTGGAACGGACCTCAAGAGATCATTGAGTTAAACCCCTACAACACACACAAAGAGGACATTGACCAAAACAGACCAATTTAAATGTCCCATTTTACTGAAAGAGTTGTCAGGGCCTGGAACAGGCCGCCCAGGGAGGAGGTTGAGTCATCTCCCCTGGATGTGTTCAAAAAATGGGTAGATGAGGTACTAAGGGATATGGTTTAGTTCAGTATGTGAATGGTTGGACTTGATGATCTTAAAGGTCTTTTCCAACCTTGTGATTCTGTGATTCTGTGATTTCGTAGTGCTCTGGGTGAATATCAGCTGAAGGTGGCCAGCTCTCTGTGTGTGTTTCAGGCTCTTTACACCTGAGATACAGAGCTGAACACGCCCAAACGCTGGTTTGGTAAGAAGGCACGCTCTTCTCAACTACTCGCTCTGGACACAGCAGCTCTCAAGCAAGATAACAGGACACGTGGGGGTGGGACCTGGGACCCTGGCAGCAAAGCACTGGCTAACCTAACCAGAAACACATCTGGAATTGCCATTTTTTTTTTCTGGTGATACAATTTTCTCAGCTAATTGCAAGAATTCATTAGAAGTTAAGCTGCACTTATCAAAATAGGATTAGACACATGACAAACTATTAGCAGGTTAGCACGCTGGCTTTCAGGGTTGTCCTTAATGTTTGGACAGCCACAAGAGAGGAAAAATGTGGAGAGCATTGGAAAAAAAGACCCCTTAACTATTACTACTATTCCTCACAATTTCTAGCATTGTCTGGTAAACCTTAAAAAAACCCTAATTTCAGCAAGATAGGAAATTTGAAATTCACTAAAGGAGGGAGTCTCAGAATAGCAGAAATCTGCCAGACTCCTCACCAGTGCCTGACACGTGACTGCTTCCACCCAGAGACCCAAGAACCCAGATTTCCAGAGTTCGCAGTGGTACCTGAGCCTGGCAGCCACACCAGGCACACACACGGCCTTTGAGCTGGGCCCCACTTGCGTTCCTAGAGAATTTCAAAATGTTGGAATTTTGCTACAAGCAGCACTTACCTGCTTTACCCAAGTGCTAATAATTTTGCCCTGAGCCTAAATATTAACATGCAAAAAACCAGACTGGGTTTTTGTAGTTCTGAAAAGGGTTTAAATAGTCACATTTGCATTTTTCCCAGACTTTATAAGAAAAAAAAAAGCCACATCTTTCATGAGCAGTAAGGACATGCAACTGCTCTGATTTGACTTGTAATCACTCCAGAAGTTGAGTGGTGCACTGCTGGAGTAAAGGAAATGAAAGAGACTGAAAAGTACCTAAGAAAAATGTGCAAAAATTAACTCCCCCCACTGCAGAAGATGTTAGTGGGCTTTCTGGGCATAATATCTGTTCCAAACACAATGCCATTTGATATGTTCAGGTTTTACAAACTCAAGGATTAGCAAGGTTTATGAACTCAAGGGCCCACCCCAAGGCTTCTGCTGATGGTGATGTCCATCCTTTCACAGGATTAGAATATGCACTGTATATCTAAAACTTTATTTTCATAAATGATGCTGGATTATGCTTTTTTCTCTCTTTTTTAAAAAAAATTTCTCTTTTAATTTTTTTTTCTTTTTTTTCTTTTTTTTAATAAAGAGCTTGCCAGGAAGCCTGGGGCCTGTTTATTGGCTGAGATATAAATAGTAAGTGTACTTCAGAGCTGGAAGAAAGTGCATGAGAGACTGCAACAACTTCATTGTGCTGTCATGACAAAATGTGATTGCCTGAAAGCAACAACAACAAAAAAATCGTTGTCTGTAAATGGCTTTGTTCACTGTATAAAAGGTAAAGATGTTAATACATTGCCTTGAGTTTGACATACCTTGCAACATTTTCTATTTTTTACATATGTTTTAAATATATAACAATAACCCTAAGCAGTGAACATCACAGCGAGTAAAAACAAACCAAGGTGAAATAGAACGAGGCAGAGGTACACATAGAATTGTGAGATCACAGTGGCCTAAATAAAAAGCCACAGTAAAGTCATCACGTATGGCCAACCTCTGAACACCTTCAAAATCTTTCAGTAGTACTTCCCTAGGAGCGGACAGGCTGCTGGGGATGTGTATCATACTATGCTTTTCCTTCTGGAAAGCAGAAGCTGCCACAGCACCAACTGCTTTGCACCTAGCTCACATCCACAGGCATTACCATTCACAGCTAACCTTGCCTTTGTTACCCTGCAGAAGGAACCAATGAGGGCAAGTATCCTCCTAGCATCATGGCTACCCTTGGCTCGCATAAAGTGGAAGGAGGGAATACATATATGCTGTGTCATCACTTACCAGAGGATTAGCATGCTTAGGTGGGGTTGAAGCTAGGTGGCTTCCTTAAACTATAGTGTTTAAGGGGCAGAAGAGGCAACATCTGAACACACACTTAAGTTTTTGACAAATTGCAGCAGGAAAACATATTAAAATACAAATTTTTTTGGTTTAGTTTCACATTTAAGGGTGTCAAAACGTCAATTATTTTGACAATGCAGGTGACTGACCTGATCTTCTCTGAGAAATCTTTCCACATCTCCATACCCCGGCAAGTACTTGTGTTTAACAACAAGTTCACACCATCGATGGCGAACCTTTGGGAAGAGAAAACATATTAGCTGCAAGGAGGAGGACGACCCCAAAACCTGTATTTTATCTGTGTGAGTGTTGGCAAACAATACATCTCTAACCAGCTTGGTTTTGTTGTTGGGTTTGGATATTTTGGTGGGTGGGGGTTTTTTTGTACAGCAGATTGCTAGTTCTCATCAGTGAGCTGGGCAGAGGTGCAGCGCTCTGGACACGTGAGCCTAGGCTTTGGAAACCCAGAACACCCACAGACAAACTCCTGGTTCCAAGTTAACAAGCCAACCCAGATCTGGGCGCAGATCTGCAGACTCTTCACTTCTACTGTTTCCAGCCTTGGCTCATTTTTCCTGTAAGTCAGGCTAGAGGTTATTTCATTCATGCTGTTAGATGTGGGGAGAGGGAGATTAGCACGGCAAACATCTGGAAGAGCCACAAAATGTAATTCGTATTTTTCCCTCATAAGGGTATAATCCGTGTGATAAAATGTCTTAGCTATACTTCTGTGCCAAATTAAACCCGTGCCATAAGGATAAGAGCTAGACATAAGCCCATGAAATGGGCAGTTTTCAGTTAAGTGAGACACAGCCTTGACAATACCAGTTATTAACGTACTGTAATGAAAAGTGTGGAGCCCCTCAAACAAATCATGATTGAAAAACATTGTTATTTCATTAATGTGAACACTAATTACACATGGTTTCTGGGTTTGGGTTTTTTTCCCCCTTTAGATTTCTCGCTTTGTTCTTAGCCACTCTTGTGCCACAAGTGGCACACCTTACTCCCCAGCAAGGCTTCTTCAGTTGTAGGCAGAGCCCAGACTAACATGTTATATTCCATTAGTGGCTCAGCGCTGATCCTAAAGGAAAACAGCTAAATGCAATAAAACACTCCCACCCAATCCTTCAGCCTTTTTTCTTACCATCTTTCAAAAGACAAGACCCCTAAGGACAGTCACCTTTCAAAGTAAGAGTAAGACATTAGCAGTTCCAATATTTTTCAAAACTTGAGTCCAAATTATGCTTATAGCAAGTAGCTGAACATGAACCAATTTCTGAACAATATTTGATTTACTGATAACATTGAGAATGGAAGCCAGAAAGGGAGGGAAATAGTTGCATAAGCATATTGTTGCTTTTGGGACCAAGGTATTTGGCAATATTTTCCTTGTCCTCCCAGTCCTTGTCAACTGTACATCCCAGGAAAAAAAAAAACCATTCACAGACCTATGTAATTAGATGTTAATCCACTAGCATAATTTCATAGTGATAAATGCTCGAAGGTCCTGGAATAGTCCTTTCTGGGTACCTGATACCTCTTTCCAGCTGACCTCTGACACGAAATGGCTTCAGCACAGCTTACGAATGAAACAAAATGCTGAGAGCTTTTTGTGGCCAAGTGGAGTTTGCACTCACAGCCTGTACGGTGCTGAAGAGCTGTAGCACAGTGCATGGTAGGGAATGAAAACTGTCTCTTAAAGCCTTCTGCTGGCAAAATAGCAGCTGTTAAGGTTTCTGCAAGTGGAACCAGTGCTAAATCTACAAAAGTAAATAGCTTTCCAAGATGCAGTTCGCTTCGCTGTAGATGCCCATATGCATAATGTAGACCTTCAAAACTGTACCCAGCTGCTGCTTCTCCCTGGAGACACAAAACATTTCAGTAGTAAATCTTCCCAGGCAATCCAGCTTTGTTACAGGGCCTCTCCCATAGCAGTGAGCAGCTCCGTGCCTGGACTAAAACTTCAAGGCTCAAAAATCACGCCTACTACCTCTCTCTTCTCTAGGGCAAGTTAACCAAAAAGAAAGCAAACATATCTGATATATTTTATCCTGCACCTTTTGTCATAAAAATCTTTATGTTTTCTCATAGCAAGTATGAGAAATGTAAGGAGGAGAAAGGGACTGCGGCCCTCTCCTGTGATCGCTGCTCTTCTACACCTCCTGGTCCTGGTGTTACAGCACTTTCCCAGGTGGCAGAGCAATGGAGTTCAGTATCTGTGTCTGATCTCAAGCTGTGCCTCCAGTGAGAATATTTCAACAGAAGATTATAAAGTATTCAGCAGACTGTAAGGTATTTTGGGGTGGGGCACTCTTCATTCCTCCTCCCGATGCTGTTTTTCCCCCTGCAGTTACTAAAGCATTTATTGATCCTAAAGGAGGAGGTCACAAAAACTCTGCAGTCTGAATTTCTGCGTACCTTCGGTAAGAAGCAGGGGCCTGGCTCATGCAGCGCGCAAGCCAGCTCATCCCCAACGCACCTTCCCTTGGGCGACCCCAATAGCTGCATGGAGAGCAGAACAGAAGCTGTCCTTCTGAAGGCATTCATGTGATCTGACTTCCTCCTGTACCAATGTCATATATGACTCCCTTACATTTGTACCACGGCCAGGTTATCTGAATCCCAGCAGTTCTGGAAAACGCGGAACAATTAAGCTGATCCTGTATCCTAACTTGTTCCTTCCTCCATAGGGTTCCTGTTCTTGGCAATCAACCTCCTTTCAAATAGTTTAAAAAAGAAAAACATTTATCTGTTGAGTGAGATCTGGGACAGCACACACTTTTCTCTCTCTCTCACTTTTCCCCTTTCTTTCCCAGGGTGAGCACAAACCCTGGCACCTTCCCAGATCTAAAGTGCTGGTGCTCTGCCAGTTGGGGCAGGAGCAGTGAGTCTGTTATCCTCAGATTACATGTTTGCCTCCTGGTTTTGGGAGAAAAAAACAAAAAAGGCCCAAATGCTCTCGTGGCAGAGCAAACTGCAGGACAACCGCTTGCTGTCAAAGCCCCTGTGAAACCAGGAGGGCCGTCAGCCCTGACAGCTCTCCTGTGTCTCGCAGGGGACCCCAATAAGGTAGCCACAGAAACCAAGGCTGGCTCCGAGCGCAAGATGGGACGGGGGTGACCTGCACCACACTGGCACTGAAATCTTCACCACCGCTTGGACCGAACGCATGTATCGGTTGCTCTCCTGTCCCCCTCCCCCTGCTCAGCGTGGAGTGTAGATGGCCACGTACCACGAACTGCAGCTAAGGCACACACAGTCGTTTCTCAGATACATGCGCTCTGAAGAAGTTAATGTTTCTAGTATAATCCGCACCCTAGGCTGATACCACACACATGACAATTTTATTCACATAAGAGAGGGATGGAAAAAAAAAAAAAGGAAAAAAAATTAATCTTGTCTCCCAGCATCCTGTCCAAAGGTTAGAGCAGGAGAAGTGACATGGGGCCCACAGCCTCGCCGCCTAATGAATGAGTCATGTGAACGGGCACTTTTAACGGGCCAGTCTCAAAAGGAAATCTTGAAAACTAAGTAGCTTGTGGCAGGACTGAGCACACCATACCACATCCTGTGTGCGCTCATCTTGGCTTTTCTGTTCCTCTCAGGAGCAAATGCTCTGCGGTGAAAATAAGAATCCATCGCTCCTCTCTCAATTTTCTCTCTGCACATTTCTCTGTGCTGCTCTGCACGGTTCAGAGATGCACACCATATGTCGTTTTGGCTGGTTACACCATAAACAATATAAACTAAACCTGAAAAGTAATTTGCAGCAATCCTTCCTGTTACTGCTGGCAGAGAGCACATATGACTTTGGATCTATGGCAGCACCTGTAACCGCCCACCCACCCACACACACTCTCACTGGTTTGGCAGCTGCAGGGACCCACATGCCAGAGTTGGAAATGCAATTTATTTTCTGAGCCTCCAATTCGGGGCAGAGAGCTCTCCTTCCGAGCCCACAACTGATGGCTGGGACACCTAAGGATGGGGAGAGGTGGCCGGGGGACTGATGGAGATCTGCTGGGACCTCGGGTTCCCTGTGGATGGATCCTTGTCACTTGGAAATTGTTCTTTCCTCCTGCCCTGCAACTGGTGTGGATGTCTCCACCACAAGCTTTTTAAGCTAAACAAAGATTGTTCCTGTGACTTCTGCAAGACACTCCTTGTATTAGTAGTGCATTTCTGTGGCATGCCTTGGTGGCAGGAAGACATTGAGACACTCGCTGTCTCCGGTACAACACTTGGAAGCCAATTCTTAGATTGCCATAAATATCAACCCCCCCTAAGGTCCAAGTATTGCCTAGCACCTAGATTAAAAATGTCTTGAAGGGATGCTACTGTCAGATAGAGAGTCACTAATTCAGGAGCAGCAGTTTATACAAATAGTTCTAGTGGTCTCATACTATTTTTTAATTTAACTGTAAGAAAAGTACATGGTATTGCACAACTTTATTTGCCACTCAAACTTTACCTGGATTTTGACTGTGCAATGGCAGATGTTGAGAAAACAAAATGCTGCTTTAGTCTGTCTTCAGAGAATGCAAGCTATTGCATGAGATTATTTAACTGAAATAAATTCTTATATAAAATATAGAAATAATCCAACTCAAAGACCTGTCCCTTTGTTTTAGTAACCTAGACCAAGTCCTTTTGGGAAACGGTGCTGGAAACTAAGCCCACCTAAGGCATCGAATAGATTGCTTGACTTTCAAAAGAAAAGCTCCCACTGACATACCTGAGAAATAGTATTTCTGAACTAAATTGAAGTGATAGTTTGTCTGCTTGTTTTCTGACCAAGGTGATAAATTTCTATGCCTAGCCTGTATTATTGCCCCCTTTCCCACACAAATGAGCAGACAAGCCTGAAACAAACATCCACACAGAAGCTTTCTATGTTATATTGTAATAATCTACCTTGATAATGTTCTTAATCAAACGTATGCAAGCAAAAAATAAATATTTGGCTTCTGAGGTCTACAAGTAAGATTTAGAAAGCAAGTAATTTAAACCATGCCTTCATTAAAGGGAGAAAAAAAGCTAGAGTTTACTAAGCCCTTAGTCTGTGGAATGGGAGAGTAGCTTCAGGGAAAATGAGTACATTTCACTAATAGCTGGATCCAATTTAAAAGGCGCCATGAGACAACAAATCTAAATCAGTGCACAAAAAGGAACACTCTTAGAGATCTTAGAAAATGGGGGGTAATTTCAAATACAGCGAGAGCCATTGCCCAGCAAAATGGAACCTTTACTAAAGGTAGGAGGCCTATGTGATCTTTATAAAACACAGGTTCAGACTACTGAAAGAGATTATTTGAACAATTTGAATCTTAAAGGAATTCTTAACTGAAAAGTCTCAGAGGCCAGGCTCCGGTCTAATCTGTAGTACAAACTTTTTCAAATAACCCAGCTATGCTACTTCAGATTAGCTTTAATTAATGAGAAGGAAGCTGGTATCACCACAGCACCAGAATGCTGTTTCATTCCACCTGAAAGTGTTTTTGCCTCCAGTCTCTTCCAACCTGCACATTAACTGGATTCAAATATTAGATCATTCTCCTAGATAATTAAGGAACAATGGCACATGTTACAGGGCAATATTTGGACTAAACCCCCTGGTTTTACACTTGCTAAACACTGAATAATTATACTTTAAGAACTGCCAATTGTACAGTGTGTTTAATAATCTATTTTTTTCCCCTCTCTCTTAGCTGAAATACTCTCTAATACACCAGCCAGGCAGCGACTTTTCATTCTATACAGTCTGAATTTCCAATGGGCATTCCTATCCCCTATGTCACAGTACAGGCATGCTTTAGCACACAAATTCTGTTTCATGAACATTTACTCAAGTAAGATGATCAGGGATGCTGAAACAGCTCAGAAGGAGCAATGAAATAGCCATGTGTGTTACAACTGTGCTGACAAGAGTTATCAGTTTGGCAATCTGAAAATATGTATTCAATAGCCAAAACCCCACTGGGTGCAAGCAGAACAGATTCATCATTGTGACAAGGACTCTGTAATTGTGATTATTGTGTATGCCAAGGGGGAGGCTGAGCAAAGAAGCTGTCAAAGAGCTTAAACGAGCTTGTATTTTGGACCAAAATCTCCTGGGCTTTTCATAGCATAAGTTATCTCTCAGGTCTCATAGCATTCACTCTCACAACACTGCAGGGTCAAAGAAACCATGGGCCAGACACAGTGTCACATCAGCGGGCATCTTTGATGGCAACCGTTTTACCTGAGACCCTTCTGTCAAGGTTCAACTAAAGCTGTTTCTTACAGCGCAAGGCTCTTTCTCAGTATTAAGCACTTAATTTTCCAGAGCTACGGTCAAAATTGTGATAACACTTCAAACTTTTATAAAGCACTATTTGGTATGAATATTTTCATCCGCAGAATGAGTATTTTCAGTGCTGGGAGGAACTGCTGTTCACTGGGAAATTAGGGTGGCTGGGCCCAAGGTTGGTTGAGTTCACTGGCACCCAGCACACTCTTGTCTTGGACTTTTCTGATCGCACAGGCAGCCCCATGCCAATTCCTGCCACCTTAGACAACCTCCTTTCTCCCTGTGCATCCCACAGTGTGAGCCCACTGACAGGCCAACAAAATGCAGCAGGAAACCCTAAGGAAACAATGGGCTGTGTGATCCAAATAATTTTTGTCAGGAACTAATTGTTGCTTTGAGGAGAACTGTGTAGAGGTCTAAATACTTTAAAACCTAACCAACATAAAGTCTAATTTTAGCAGAGTACCGGACTTTAGATTTTGGTAGTTTTGGTAGCAATATCCTACTTCCTCACTTCATTTCTGATTTCTATTTCTGATCATAAGCAATTGCACACTATGACGGATGCTGGCAGCAGGGGAGAAGGACTTGCAAGCCCTACCTCCCCTTTCTTCTCTCAACAGCATTGATGGGGTTCTGTGGGCAGAGCTCATGCAGCAGTTGCCTCCATTCAGTAACAGAGAAGAGAGGTGTTGTGCCATCAAGCTTTTCAAAAAACAAATTCTCTCCTTTGGCCAAGGACAGATTGTGGGACAACCGGCAGCATTTGAAGCTGTGACTGCAGAGGTGTGCCGGCAGGTCGGTCAGTGTGCTCCCTAGCTGTCCAAGCCCCAATTAGCAATAGGTGCTGGCTTGAACCTCCCCACCCTTACAAACGTGATTTACAGGCACGTAGTTCCTTCCCATCCTTTCCCCTCCCCTCCAGTCGCACGCTCTTGTTTTAGCATTCACCCAGTCCTACATAATGCAGTGGAACCTTCCTGCTAGACAGTTTACCACAGCCTCACAAGAGCAACATGATCAGATCTCTCTTCTCCAGCTCCCGCAGACATAAACACATGACTCCACTGCCACCTCCAAATAAAACACATGCTTCTCCACGGCCAGCGTGGAGGTTCTTCCCTGCATCAGCACGCAGAGGCCCGCACTCACCAAACATGCCGCTTACAGAAGTCCAAGCAGAGCAGAGGGTGTCCCTGCTGCTCTCCATGGTCAGAAAGGCATAGGGACCGAAGGGCAGCGTTTCAGCACAGGATTCATTCCTGGTGATGAGGCACATGCTGAGGGCTGCTTTGGAAAATACAAATGCCCCTTTTTCTCCGCCTCAGGTTCACAGAGAGCTCCCAATTAGAGACCAGACATTTTTCTCCCTATGTGGGCTCCATCTGTGATCAGTGACATCCGCGTTAGCGGAAGAAAATTTTCCAAAAGAAGTCAGAGAAAGGGAGAGATTAAGAAGCCATGTCTAATCCCTCTTCAAAGGTGGCACCGTCGGTGTCTGTCTTCTAGTGTCAAAGCTGTCACTGTGAATACGTAACTCTGTTACAAAGCCTAATTCTGTAATGCCCACGCACCGCGGCCTGCCCCTACTCTCCCGCTCTCATGGGAGATGGAGACACAACAGGATCTGGCCTCCAGATTTTGCTCTTCTTTTACAGCAAACCAACAAAGTAATGACAGACAGTGAGCTACGGCACTGTTAGATGAGAAGAGGGCCACCAGCACCAAGGTAGTGTCACAGCTTCAACAACGTCTGGTGGGAGAGCACGTCCCCGCTGTGCCCAAAGGCTTTTCTCACCCCATTCCCATCTGTGCTGACACCACCTCCATGCTGGGGCGTGCAGCTCCTGTATCATAGTGCATGCGAGGTAAGAAAATGTTTAACACAGCATGTGATCTCACTTAATTTGAAAAACAAAAGGTTTTTAAAAATAAGCCTTAATTAAAAACATCGCCACACTACTTACACGGGCACCAAATGCTTCCCCTCTCTCCTGCCTTTTCAGTGTTGCTGTCTCAGCACGTGGGAACACTAGCCCAGTCCACAGCTTGCAGCAAGATGGAGATGGCAGAAAAGATGTCAGTGGCCGCCTTTTTAATGGTCTCACTGGAGATGCATGCTGAGCTTTGCTTAGCCGGGGTGCTGCTGGCCCTCAGGAGCAGGACTGCCTCTGGCCTGCGGCAGAAGATAGGCTTGCACTGCCCCACAAACCTTCCTGCGTGCCCAGCACTGGGAAGTGGGCCGCAGGGACAAGCCCCAGACCTTCAGCAAGGTAGGACTGGCTGGGGCACATGTCTATGCCCCAGCTGATAACTTATCCAAAACTGACCACTGTATCTGCCTCTTCATCTCACATACAACCCCACCCACACGTTCCCTCTGACACCCTACCTATCTACAACACCGGCTACAATACCCCTACTATCACCATAATGATTATTTATTTATTTTTATGTCAACACTGTGAGCGATTCAAACAATTCCCAGCACCGCTGTCTCTCCCAGCTGTCTCCAGACTGAGTCTGCCTCACATTTTTACCCATACAGTGTTTGTATATGTATTTCAACACAAGCTATTTATACGTGCACATAAAAGCATGCTGGGCTTATACAACCAAATGTTGTAGTGGGAAAAAAAGCACATAAACACCCATACATCTGAAGCAGAAATCCAACTATGAAATGTTGGAGATCAAGCACACCAATCTTCTGTTACCAATTATTATTAAATTATAACTCCTGTTCTGCAAAAGGAAAGGCTGCTGCAAGTACCAAGGCCTTCCCCTTTGATTATGCCCCTCTCTCCATCCCCCTACTTCTACCTCCTCCTTCTTGCAACAGGAGGCAAAAAAAAAAGTCTTCCTTTTATCTCTGGTCTCCCACAGCGACTGTGGTCCAAACATTTGTGATTGCCAGGCAAGATTACTGTCATAGGCAGAATCTGGAGCTCCATATGAAAATGAGACTCAAATTCCAGGCAATGAACAGTGTGGTGGCCTGCCCTTTTCCACAGCTTAGGTCACAGCTCACATCCTTCCAATTTTGCAGAGTTAAAAACTTTGCTTCCAATTTTCAAAACAATTAAACATGAGATTTTGACTCTGAAGACAAAGATCTTTCATATCACTCATGTCCCCAACTCCCAGAAAAAACTTCTAAGCAAAATATATATTGATTTTTTAGACTCACAAGAAACATGTTCATGCCTAAAATGAGAATATCTAGATTTTTATTCTATGTTTCAGAATTTTGAGTCATCTTCTTCTCTTTTATTCCCTGCCCCCAAGAACACAGTGACTGTTGCTTCTTAGGATGATGCTTACCCCATGTGGAACACAACAAAACTCCTTTCTAGGACGCTGCAACCCCAAAGGTATTTAAATGTCATGGAGTTGAAAGGAGGACAGCAGGCTCTTCCCCACACATTATTAAATCAGTGACTATGTGGTGGGACCAGATCTGTGTGGCAAAGGTAATGATGTCAGAGACAGCTACAGTTAGTTTTGAATCTTCCTGCTTCTTACACTATTTAGACCTCCCAGGCTTATGGCATAACAGATTTTTTCCAACTTTGCGGGTCTATCCAAGCATAACCTCCATCTGCAGTTAGCCTCTATACAGGAATGTGAAGTACCAGATGAGCTGTTTGGATGTAGCTTCAAAAGCAGCTTATTTTGAATAGACTGTCTTCAGATTTACTTTTTCAGAATTAAAAACAAGAGCAACAACAAAAATAGAGGATGCACCACACGAGCACAAGGACAACTACTGCTTAATAATGAAACAAACAAACAAAACCTGCCACTGATAGATAGGAGCTTCTGGTTGTATTTTTAAAAATACATTATCTTTGACATCCTGGTCAGTGCCATCATATATGCAAACAGAGCAACCTTTTAAATTTCATGACAAGGCCAGGTGATTTGTATTACAGTATTAGGTTTGCACTGCCCTACGCAGAAATACTGTATAAAATTTCATATAAAGCAGTCACACCCAATTCAGAACAACTTTGGGACTGATTTCAGAAGCCCAGTGAACTCCACTACTTCATTCTCCTTTCCAGACAACAGGCCACAGAAAAGCAGGAACTATCTCCAGTCCCTTGCTTCATGGATTCTTTGGATAAACAGTTAAAAAAACCCAACCCAATGAACCCAAACCAACCCAATTCCATATTTGGTTACCTCTCCCCCACTTTCCAAGTCTCGCTAAGTTGTTGGGCTGCCAGATAAGAAGGAAATTAAGTCCCAAAACCAGTTAGAAAAATAAGGGGCGTTAAGTGAACAGTGCTGGTAATGGCACCAGTCAGGGACTTGGAAACTCCTGTTAATGCCACCCAGCAGTGGGTGAGATCACTTGGAAGGAGCATGTTGCTGTTGGCTCCTGGAGAGGTGCGGGATTGGGAGTGCTGACTGGTGCAAAGCTATTTCCAGTGCTCCATAAATCTTGTGCTCTGATCATGCCCTTCAGAGAGCTAATGCTGATGGAGGGATTTTCTGTTCTCCTCAAGTGGCTGAAGAAGCCCCCATAATTCACATGTGGCAACAAAACCAACCTGAATTATAGCTACTTGAGATTATTCTTCCATCAGTCTTAAAAATCCATCACAACATGTCCCCTTACTTACAACAGGCATGTGAGCCAGAGTCAGTCCCAGGGGGACAACTCCCACTGCTGGTACTGGTAGAGTTTTTCCCTCATCCTGACCCAATTTTCTTAGCCCCACACTGAATTTTGGGCCCCATCTTCGGGATGCAAGTGCCATGTTCCAAGAAGCTACCCATTTCAAAATTCCTTTCATGGGGAAAAAAAAAATCCAAATCCTGCCAATGCACACTTGTGAAAAACTGCCTTTATCAGGAGTAATACCAGCACCATCTGCAACAAAGAGCCCGCAAGCTGCATTTACATCTAACATGGCAAGAACACGAAGCAGGGTGAAGGCTGAAAACACATCAAGATCACAGAGGACCATATGACAAGTGGCTGCTGCTCTGGTCAATGCATTTCCTTTGTAGGAGATGGGGATAGTCTTACTGTACTCTGAAATGGGTCCCTTTTACTAGTGAAAACAGGGAAGATGTTCTATGACACTGAGATTTTCTTTGCTAATATTTACCAGGGGAAGCATCAGGAAAAGAGCAGGGAAATAAAAATAATATTTCTGTGAGGATGAGTGTGAAAAGCATCAGACTGGTAATAGTATAGAGATTTGACTTTGTAAAAAACTTTTTCTTCTTCTCAATTCTTTCTCTCCCATTTAATGAACATACTGCCTTAGTAATGGTTGGGGATACAAGCATCAAATCTGATTTATTCCAGACACAAATCTGGCATGCAGGCTGATTGCTCTCCAGAACTTAGTTTCTAAGTTCCTAACTCCTAAATACTAACTTGTTAATTGCAATCCTTCAATATAATCTTACCTAACCTCCAGTGCCACAATAATGCTCTGAATATAACATCAAGAAAGGGAAAGGCAGATGTATTTTCTTTTGTGTCCAGCAGCTTTCTAAGTCCTGCGAAACATGCTCTCATACACAAAACAATGCAGCTCCTCCTGACTTGAACTGAATCGTAAACTGTATGTTTAAGTACAAAGTAAGTATAGAAACTGTTTTCACTTTTGTGGAAATAAAAAATGATGGTGTTCACTTGTCTTCTGGAGAAGATAATGTCCTGTAAAATGGTCACCAGGTCAAGCTGCTACCATCTATAAATTGGTGATGTAGGTTAAGGAAAGGGATCGTGTATCTCCCTGTTCGGTTGCAACCCCAACGATCTGCAGCACGCCTGTATGTTGGCTGCTCCATGGCCCACTCAAGAAGGGCTGGCAAGGCTGTGGAGGTGTCTGCAACACATTGCTAATTTTATTCAAAAGCTGGAGCCTGCTCACAGTCCCTGCCCCAGGGAGGACAAGCCCAGTGGCTGCACTGAATGGAAAGATCGCCGTGTCCCTTGTCTGCCTGTGAGCAGGGACTGACCTTTCTCTGGCAGTTCCCTCTTCTCATCCAGGCTTACAGTGTACTTGAGAGAGCTCTGTTCCATCAGGGCACCTTCTGACAATGCCTGTCCGCAGCCCTCCAGACAGCTCCACAATGTAGGGCGAGAATGTGCTCCGCTCAATGAAGCTGCCTTCAGATGGGAAGCAGCAACACAGATATTGCATTGTAACTCACTTGTACTCACACGCCTGCCAGCTCTTCACGGGCTAGGAAAGATCAATGAATCAAAGTTATTTTGTCCTAAACACAGTTCTCACCACTTTCAGGATGCCAAGCACCTTATATGGTTTCTATTAGCATGACTGGATTTCTGTCAGTGAAATAAGATGCCACCACTTTATAGCCTTGCTCTCACAGGCAGACCTCGTGCACAATGAAGTGGTTGTGTGAGAATGGCTTTATGCCACCCACATGACCGAAGATATTACGATCTTAACTCATTTTACTCACGTTTTTCTGCAGAAACAGTTATAGTCTCCCCTCTCTCCCCAAAATATACCACGTTATGATCCCTGAATACAGGGAAGGCGTTATGTAAGTGAAGAGCATTTTGGCCAACTTGCTGAGACAAGGAAAACTAACAAAGCAACTTTCCATATGCTGTGCAGGCAAGATATTTTATATATATATATGTGTATATATATATATATATATATATATATATATATATATATATAAAGTCTGCAATAGGAAAGAAAGAAAATCTAACTGTATGTTAAAAAGTCTGGAGAAAGACACCATAAATCCTTCTGCTTCATCCACATTCTGTACTTTTTATCACCGTGTCTCAGACAATTCAGCAACAAGTAATACACACTTGCAGAAATACTGTCAAGTTTTAAATCAGGCATGCACACGCCCACTGCCCTTCTCCCATGGTCCTGGCAATCTTTCCCCTGCCACCTTTCTTACTGCTCTGCATGCTACTCAGCCATCCTGGAATCTCATGTATGCACACATTACCACCTCTCCCCAGCCAAACGAAATAATGGAAATAATCAAATGGTTCTCACAGTTAACAGATGGGCACTGTTATCCAGAGCTCCCAGTGTTGTCTTTAGATATTTCTAATGAACCAATTAGTCCTTTTTTTCTAAAACCGATGACCTCAACAGCCTACAGTAAACAAGGTAAGCTTGCATTGTCACATCACAAAGGGTGTCATCAAGGTTAAGCAGACTTATAAAAATACTAGCAACCAGAAACTTTCCACACAGACCAACTCTCCGTGTCCTGCCAGGCACTAGATATTCACTAAACGAATTATCTGCATAAAACGGCCACCTCAGAAACAAAACAAAGCCAGCTGCAGACCCACCTTCAGTTCTATTATCCTACTGCGTTGTCTGATGGCAACTGTAGTTGCTTTGTAACATACCCCAGTTCTCCTCAGTCAGCTGAACTTCCAGCTGGACTTTGTCATCTTCAAACTCCAGCCAGCTTCTATAATGCTTCTCTTGGACACAGGACGTGGTACATCATGGAGATGTAGCCTGTCTATGAGCTATCTTATTATGCAGCAGGAAGCAACACAGCAAGAAAACAGGGAACAGGAAGAGAAAACTGAGGACACAATCAATCTTCCATGCAATTGCCTCCCATTTGTCTGACAAGGTCTGAGCCATGGTGGGCTCAAAGCACTGAGAGCGAGAGAAAAATGGCTTTAAATTTGAAAACCTCCATTGCTCTCAAAACTTTGTTTAAGGATATATTGGATATGCTCAAATAAAATAATTTGCATCAGGGAGTTCAATCTCTGGAAAGCAAACTTTGTGCCTTCTCATAAATTCCAAGGTTGAACAGGAAATGGTAAATGAAATAATGATTTGTTACAGAAGTAGACTGAAATAACAGGAGGCAGTCACAAATTCAGCAATTCAGCAGATGCCCAACAAGCCTCTCATTGCATCCAAGGCTGGGGGTGGACCAGTTTGAAATGTGATTAAGCCATCAGCATCTCACTTCCGGCTCCTGCAGCTCTAAGGTTGCTATCAGACGTTTGGGTTGCATTATGAACCGGAAAAACGTTACCTAATCTCTCTCTCTCTTTTTTTTTTTTTTTAGCTGAAGCACTGAAATCACTGACTGTCTTAGATGTGAGAGGCCACCACTGACCTCCTTCCTACCTCTGAAGCTACATAACTGTGGTAAGACCTAATCTGAGAGAGGACAGGACCTATCTTTGGTTGCTGAGGAGATGCCAGGAGGACACAGCTTGAGCACTCCTTGGAGAGATCTACAATTAAATTCCTCTGTCTTGCATCTCTCTCCTCTCCTGGCTGCTATGAAGGAATCAAAACAAGGCAGATATGAGCCTTGCAACATTTGTGAAACTTTAGTTAGTGAGCTGTGTCATACAGGTTCCTTGATGAATCAACTGTAAAGTAACTCACAGACAAAAGAAGCCAAGCAAACATGTCTCCAATTTTCAGCCAACAAAGCAAGCAACCTTGGGGAACTGTTCCCCAGTACTTTCACTGTGCTTCAAGTCCCACAGGACTGAAGTTTCCGTTCAGAAAAGTCAGGTCCTATAAAACATGCAGAGGCCGGGGGTATTTCTCTACTGATTTCCTCCCAACAGTAAAACTCACCAGGCAATTGTTCCCCCCACCAACCACCCTCCGACAAAGTGAGATTATCCAAACCTTTACTTTTTCCACATTAAGTACTACAGAGAGTGGAAATTACCCTTGCAAGAGTACTAAGCACCACATAATACAAGCTATTCTTTGCAGACAAAATGCTGTGTACATTTTTTAAGACCAAACTTCATGAAAATACAGAGCACCATACTTCTTTGTGGACCACTCTCATGTACGGCTGGCCACATGATTGCTATTTCCTACCAGAAGATGAATGTCAATTTAAATGCTTATATGTCAAAAATAAGAAAAAAAGTTCCTTTATCTTAACTTTCTGCTGCTGGATGGAGTGCAGCTGACAGCATTACTTAAAAAAATTCCTGAAGAAAGCCCCTGACACGGACAGTTTGCTTTTCTTAGTGGCCCTCCAGCAGTTTTTATACTTGTATTTTTAATGATCCACTTCTGATATTTAGTTGCTGAGAGCAGCTGAACTACAGCAACACAGCAGAGTCACCACAATTAATGTCTTCACAAATCAAATCTAGACAAGAGCTGCTCAGGTACAGGCTCGGACTGCAGTTCTGTCTTTGCCCATGGGCTGCGACAAGAAAAATCCCCTGCACACCTACTGCAGAAAGAGGCACAAAAAGTCCTTCCCTCAGGTATGTGTAAACTAACATTCCCTTTAAAGGACTGTAGGTGTCTGGTGCCTGATGACTGGCAAAACACTAACTGTAATGTTGTCTTAGTTGTACTTTCTCAACATCTGCTAAGGCCTTCGTTTCACCTTGTAAAATAAAACCGAGATTATGCTCCTTTAACTGTAATTCAAGCTGTAACGTTGCGGGTTTGGAGTTAGTTTTAGGGATTTTGTGTTGCTTTGTTGCCTTTTTTTTTAAAAAATAAGAAAAAATTCCAGCAGGTCACTTGTGTGCTTCAGTATGATACTGCAAGGAAGAAAGTAAGCAAGAAAGTGGAAAGAAAGGCAAAAATCTGAGAAAACGAAGCTTGTGGCCTGGTGCTTACAATTCACAGGCATGCAGCAGCAACACCACAGCTATTGCTTTGATCTATCTCCCTATTAATTTCTCTTCCCATTATAGAACCCCTGACATTTCACTGGTATTCAGATGTGATTAAAATATATTCTAATAGCTATAAATAGAAATGTTGGTTCAAGTACTAATTAAAAACAAAACTGGCATTTGGAAACCTTTATCAACAGAAAAGTAGAAAGGTACAGTAAACAGCAACAGCTGAAATGTCCATTTTTTCCTGAGAAGAAGCTAGACCTCTATGCTATCAACCTTTACATTAATGATTGGATTCCCAAGTGTCAGTAAGCATCCACCCAGCAACTTCAGCGTAACAGTAACAAGGGAGATTTTGCTTGCTCGTTCAGTTTTAATTACTGCCATAAAGTTCCAGTAACACAGGGTAAGTCATGCACACTGACTTTACCCAGCCTTCACCATGGTTTTTAATTAAACAAGAGTCAAACACTGTGTTAAGTTTACCGTGCTCCCTCACTGTACGTTAGCTCGGTCATACGCTGCATCACGACTAACCCTTGTTTAGATATGAGTCTACACATCCTTTATTTTCATGACTGATTCCACCTTCTTACCTCCCCTCCTGAACACCACATACTCGAAGCAACGATTCATTGCAGGGGTGCGTTCAGCCACAACCTCTGCTGCCTTCATTGTCACAAATCTCCCAGCCCGAGAAGTTCACGGGACACTAGGAAATAGCCAGGGTTTACTGGTTTGACCCTGCAAAAATGTTAAGCTCTTTGGAGCAGGGATGCTACGAGCCTCATATGCGCCTGTGCTGGAGAAGGTACATTTACAATATCACACAAAACAGTGTTTTCCTTGCGGACTGTTAATATCCCTGGCACTTACTAGAAGCAACTGTAAAGAACTGATTGATTCCTCCTTAAACTCATGCCTAAAACTACAACTTACTGTAGCCTCTCGGAAAGCAAACTTTTCTACAGACTTCTGAGCACTCAGAGAGAAACAATGTGGGCTGACCATGGGGAAGAATAATTTTATACTGTAACAGACATGTTATGCATTTGGAGACAAAACACTCACCTAAATTGAACTGGAATATAATACACAGTCACCATGACACAGTGAGAAATTTAATGCTTGAGCAAATGTGCTGCCCAAGCTACAGGCACAATAGTAGTGATATCTAGGTGGCACTGCCTCCAGCTACCAGGGTATGCAAACACCCCTGGACCAACACAAAACACACAGAAATACTGAGTAATTAGGGCATCTGAAGATACAGATTTAGACATGGAAAAAAGAACTTGAATGTGCCTGTATCCTAGTGGAACGCTACCACTCCTAGTCAACAGTGCAATGGTGTACATGCATTAGGGAGGCTTTTTAAAGTGAATTACCTCAGCATCCTGCTCCTGGAGCTGGTATGTTTTCTCCAAGCACTGCAGTATTCTAGGACACAGCGTCTTCTCCTCCAAGAGAGACTCCAGAAGTAAGACCAGCTGGTCAGGGAGAAGCTAAGAAGGAAATAAATGCCATGTGTGAGTAAAGATCTCTACTGACTGAGCAATTAAATGGAAACAAACCAAAGAGGACAAGGTTGTGATAACCTGTGTACTTCCACAATGTGCTTGAAATACGACACGAACTTCTAGATGGTTTCTGAAAAACCTTGGGGTTTATGTGTCTATGTTTTGAAAAACTGTGTGCTGGGGCCCAATGACGTCTCATTTTCCATGCTTTCCAGTTAGATCGGATCTGAGCTGTACTTATCTTATTGAAACACAACCATAGCTTATTAAGTAAGAGTTTTCTGGAATAAATACACTAAGTAATTCTACTTTATTTGGGCTTGGAAGTATTAAAAAAAAAAGAGAGTAATTCACAGCACATAATTTCAGGAATCAACCAGACATATGAACGTATAATTTTTAACAGTGGTATTTTTATTTAGTAGATAAGCAATTGCACAATATTCTTACAGCAAACAAAGAAACACCACAGAAATTAATGTCCCACAAACCAAGTGTTCTAACAAGACATTTTGATGCATATTCTAGTGCAATGAGTCACAAGCCATCCATCACCATGTGGGAAAGACGTGTGAACGTCAGGTTTGCAGCACACACAATATATTATCTATCTGTACACGTATATGTATTTAGTAGTTAGTCACCTGACTCCAGAACCTATCATTTGCAAGCTGAACCTAATATAACCTAAAAAGAAAAAGCAGAAATTGTCTGACATTGCAAGTGCTTAAGTGCTCTGTTTAATAGGCTCACTGGATGAACAAATAAATAATTCAAACAGATCTCAGAGAGAAATTACACCAGCTGCCAGGAAACACCCACTGGAAATTGAGGGTTCAGGGTGATCAGCCAGAAGTTTGTTTTGTTCCCCAAAGATTTATCTACTACTCATCATCGAAGGGCACCGAAAGAGGAAGGGGGTGGAAGGGAAGAAGAATGTGAATTTAAGCATTTGCACACCAAAAGAAACCAATGCTGCTAACTTCTAATATTCTTCAGACAGGTTAATGAAGAGGATATCCTGTTATTTTAACACTAGTAGCTTTTATCTCATTTGGCAATTCGCTGCTCGTGACTCCCTCTCCGTTGTCAATTTGCTAAGCAGGTACAACATGGAGTCAGCTACAGGAAATGTGTCTTCCAACAATACACCCCCCACGTTATGTGGACAGAACAAGTGTGGATCCCTGAACTCTTGACAGCAAGTCCATGAAGACGACATGAATCTTCCGATGTCTGCATCTGCAAAATATCACCATTAACTAAGCAAATGTGGCATTTTCTTCTCTTTTAGTCTGACATAATTAGCATTAGTACTTAAATATAGAGGAAAAGAGATCTATAGAACTTTAATGTTTTGGTTTCCTTGTACTTTGATTTCCTTTTTTTTTTTTTTTTATATTATTAATGTTGCATTCTTGGACACCAAAAAAATCCCCCTCACATCTTACTGTCTCTTATGGGAACATTTCCTAAGTAATAACAAAGCCTGCCAAAAAAAGGAGTTATTCAAAATAGTCAGACATTTTAAAATATTGACTATTTCAACTTCAGAATAACTACTAAAAAGCCAGCTTGAATGTTTATTGCACAGTCGAATAGCAGCTGCCTGGGTGATGGTGAGACGTACTAAAAAAAATAAAACAGGAAAGGCTTCTGGGAAGCAGCTCTGCTTGGAAGCAGAATTAATTGTGAAACTAGTAAAATCTGAAATCTTGCAGAAGAGCATGCATAGAAAGGTAACTTCCGATTTGGAAAGCTTTCTCTGCTAGCTACAGGGACAGCACAGCAATCCTTAAATTTGCAGAGGCTGTGGAACAGCTGCTTGAATAGATAGGTACAGAACAGCTGAGAGTTATTATTTTGTAATATATCTCCAGTATAACTGATATACAGATTCTCGCACAGAAAGCTATTGTTTAAGATAACATTACAGAATCCCACAGAAGCCAACAAAAGCACAGCAGCAGAGCAGCGGCCATGTCCTTAATTTACCTCTGCCTAGTGCTGCATTATGGGTGAACAGTTTTCAGAGCTACAGGTTAAACTCTGCATCAGTTTAGATTTGGGACTGTGGAGGGAAAAAAAAAAAATTTAAAAATCCCTGCGAGCCTGGCTTTTGTTATTTTCCCACCTTTCTGCTGCCCAAGACAAGACTTTACAGACCATTTTCCAGCTCACGATCTAATTAAAAGTCCAAGGGGTGAGGCAAGTGCCAGCCAAGGGGTGAGTGCACCAGCAGAAATGCTGACAGATCTGTAACCAAAGTGGCACTAGTGGGCGCAGCTATTACATTTTGCTCTCCCACGACTTCAAACACGAAATAAAAGGAGGAACATTCTCTCTTTCACTCCTAACCCTTTCCTTGTAATAAAAAAAGAAGCCGCCTGCAAGACAAATCTGTCCCTCACAAAGAGGCAGAAAGTTTGCCTGAAGTTGCATGATTGAGGCTACTACAATAATTCCTCGGGGGTTTAGAAATCTTGCTTTTCCCAAACACAGCGATGTGAAAGACATGCTCTCTAAAGCAGCTTTTTGATGGTTATAGGCAAACTTCATAAAATTGCACTCAGATTGGCAGCCAACAGCCCCCACGCCCATCCTGCTCAATTATTTTTCATTTTCCCCACCACCGTTCTTGTTTGTCCTGCCCACCTGTTACTTCTCATCTTTCACACCACAAGAATTGTTTGGGTTACACGCTGTTGATCTTTCCACTTGTTTGCCTTACGGGTAATACCGAGGGGGCCCTTGCTTTTACGTGCTACCAAAACATAAACGCGGGAGAAAACAAAAAAGTAAACTTCCTTTCAAGCACGGTGAAGCCATTTTCCTTTACAGCATACTCTGTGAATGCATACTGAACACCTAACATATATTGAAAGAGAAACCAACGCAAAGCAGCCACAGCGGAATAGAGCAGGATAAACTTCACTGCGTCCATGTGCGTGCCCATGCTGAAAACATCCAGCAAACAACCAGAGCACCCCAAACACAACATTACCACCTCCCTGTTAAAATAAATCAATACATAAAATCATCACACACACGCACACATATGTATAAAATCACTCTCTGAATTGCGTTGGAGCATGCTCAATCAAAATGCTCAAATACACGTACTTATTAAAGTAGATCACTTCAATCAGGAAGTGTTGGAAGTATCAATAAATAGTTTTCATTATAGCAATGACTGCTACAAGAGCATCTATTTATACTGTAGAGTAAATAGCTCTTGTCCCAACCGATGCCTGCTGCATGGAAATCACGCTACTTTTCCCAGGGTTCCCCTTCTCCCATTTGCAAGTACTGACACTACAAAGAGAGAATAAATTAATACGTTGCAATCAAGCACACCAGAGGTTTTCTGTCATGTCCCGCATGATTAAACATCATCCCCACTATAAGGCTGTGTCCTAGTGCTGTATCTTGCCTTCTAATTCCTCTTCCGCGACTCTTCAGCCTTTGCAAACACAGCCATTTGCCCTCTGCTTCCCCTAGGCTACCTGATGTGCTGGTTTTAAAGCCCGAGTAATTAAGCTGCTACCTCTAAAACAAACTGCAAGTGCTAGGGAGTAACAAAACCGGGTCTTGATTTGAATGAAGAGGCGAGACGGAAGAATTAAACAGAAAGTAACCAAATCGATAACGTAACTCAGACAATTACCGGAGCAGCTGACTGGGGCTGAGATTGCACACGAGTATACTAATATCTGGGAACTAAGAAAGAGCATAGTTTACATTTTATTCCGATCAGTGCACAGGACACTTAAGGCATTACAATGTGTAGCAAGAATATCTCAAGACATCAGTATGTTCGAAAGGGCTTCTATGAATAATCCTGGAACGAAACTATGCGTTTCCCAAACCCTACCCCTAACCTGCCAAAAGCACAAAGAAAACAAATCTTGCTTCTTCAAAGATCGGGTATGGCAGCTACAGAGGTCATCGACCTCACATCCCAGATGACCACCCACGCAAAGGAGCGTATTTATCAATTCCTACATTAACAAATGCAATAAACGTCAGATTCACC
This sequence comes from Porphyrio hochstetteri, assembly GCA_020800305.1. NCBI lineage: Eukaryota > Metazoa > Chordata > Aves > Gruiformes > Rallidae > Porphyrio > Porphyrio hochstetteri. Next base: position 47,037,724 of record CM036938.1, on the reverse strand, counting down.
CTTTATACTAGAAAAAACGCCACTGAAACATTTGACTACTGACCTTTCACAGCCATGAAATGTGACACAGATATATCTATTTGAGCATCCACAGCACCAGCGCTTGCACTGCACCCCTAAGCCAGGACACAAATCACTAAAGTAGTACAGCTGGTATGCTGAATATCCCATTTGCTCCTGCCTGCACTTGAATGAAGTCATTGAAAGCCTCCTCAGAGGGGAAATGTGCCTCAGACTAATGCAGCAACCGATTGACAGTGGCGTGATTTCTATTATTACTCCATTATCACACTGGGATCTGTGCCTAAACGAGCATACTTCCTCCCTGATGCCATTTCCTTTTATCCTGGCCCTAGTCTAAAAGCGGATCAATGGGAGTAATATATATGATGTCACTTCAATTTACAGCTACTGCCTCCCTCTCTTGTGTGCACAGATAGATCGATTCTTCCCAAAAATGGTTAAGAAATGCACGGGGAAACTCTTCTCCCAGAAAAGGGTCCTCTGCTATATTTGTCTGTGTAACCACAGCAAGGAACTGTTTACACTGATCAAAAACAAGGGGAGAAAGGGAAAAAAAGTCACCACTGCACACTGGAAAATGCTGGCTGAAATACAACACAAAAAGAGGCCCAAAACAAAATTAAAGCAATTTAACCTTTGAAAGTCGTACAGAAAAAAGTTTCAAGCTTCCAAGGCACGACATATTTCCCCTGTATTTCTTTGGGAGAAAGTAGTCTTGTCCTGCTCCGAAATGTGGCATGTCTTTTCGTTTACATTTTTACAAGATTTTCCAAAGTCAAGCAGGATTCCTTCCCACCCCTCTCTAAGGAAAGAAAGGGAAAAACCCCACCCCAGAGTTCAATAGTGAATGGTTCCCTTCAGACAGAATTTCCTCATTAATCACAGATCCAAAAGCAATGCCACTAGGTCCAGGAGACAGGATTTATATGGCCAGGCCATCTCTGTGCCTATACTATGAACCGATCAAACAACTAAGTCCCTGAATGAATCTCACGTTATAAACTCTCCACATAGACAATTTGCCTTGAGGGCTGTTTTCTGCAGGCTTGAATTAAACAAAAAGACCTTTGTAAAACAAATCCCCCCCCCCCCAAACGCCCTTCCTAACCACCCAGAAAATTGTTAGCTTGAAAATTCAGAAAAACACTATTTTCCAACAACATTTGTAGACAGATTTTGTCATTGTTTACCTCCAACAATACTCTTCAGATGCAGTTTTCATCTACGCAGTGACTTACTTTAAATGAAAACAAGGCTCCCTGTCCCTCCACTCTTCCCCGCCTCCCCCGCCAGGGGCTAAAATGTGTTTATATCAAGTAACATATGAATCCAATAAAAATGTCCATGCTAACAGCTGTTAACTAGCGTAGTGCGATGCACTACTTGAGAGCGTCTAAGTCTGAAAGAATTAGCCTGCAGTTTGATTAATACACAGGAAAAAAAGAGAGAGAGAGAGAGAGAGAGAAAAGAAAAAGTAACTTGCAGCTGACAAAAAACATGCTTTGAATTGGTTTGCAAAATAAAACTCATCTATGCCAGAGGCCGACAAAATTTCAGAAGTGCGTAGTGAAGCAGACTGTTCCGTTTAACTCTATTTAGGTCAGCTTGTTTAAGACTTCCCTCTTGCTGACAAATCAGCTCCCCTTTGAACTTCTATGAAAGATAACTTACCTCACTAATTTTAAAAGCAAAGTAAGTATCTCTCTCCCTGTGACACGTTCTTGCCTGCCTATGAGATAGACTTCATTGCGCACTGGTCTTCTCCATCTCTGCTCAGAAAGTCTGTGCTTGGCATGTAATTTTTCAACATCTATTTTAAAAACAGAAAACCCCAGGAATGGCCATGGGCTTTTATTATGGGAAAGAAATTCCTATAAGCTTTGCTTCAAAAAGTCTTACTTCTGAAGTTCACAAGTTAATCAGCATTTGATTTGTGCTGCAGTGCAAAATGCTGTTTCTATGACATTTATGTCTATTATCACTTGCTTCTTATGAGGAGGGCATAAAACCGACACTGATAGCAACTTATTTGATAAGCAACTGCACTTGCAATTAGTTCCCAGTTACTTTCTTCTTTATAACATCAACACTAATGATTTCTTATTCTTTGGAAGCAGATAATCTATGCCAGAAATAATTTTAAGACCATTACCTACTGAACTATAAAAGTTTGACCACACAAATGAAAGCACTGCCGGACAAAGGACACAAATCCCAAAGAACTGCACAAACTTAACTATACACATAAGTCCAACGACCTGATCTCCAGTGACTTTTAACACTCTTTTTCAAATACAAGGACAAAAATAGCAGTAATCAGAGTGAAATGTTGATACGCAAGCAAAAAATGTTATGCCACAGCTACAATTTAAGGTGGGCTTCTGAAAGGTTCAGAAAGGTTTTGTGCATGTGCTTGATTTTAATTATAACTTAACCTGATGTGTGAAATGCTAATGATAATGCCAAGCATCAAAACTTGGGAAACTTCTTCTAACTTAGCAATATATTCAGCATTTTTTGAAAGAGGAGTTTCTGACGGGCAAGCACTTCACAAATGGTGGCTCCTCCTTTGAGACGCCCTCCTCAAAATCCATCCTAAATGAATGTCTATTTGTGCATCACCAGTGCTGTACTTTCCTAAACACTACAGATACCCAATGCAGGAAGGTCCACAGGACTACTTATCTGCTTAAACTTTATCATATTCAAAACTACTAACTAGGATTTTTTTGTCCTGTTGCATTTAAATGCGATTTTGGCACTGGTACAAGTCATTGTACAAATCTAATCTCACCAAACTGCTTGGTCCTTAATGCAAACTTAGCATTTGGTTTTCTTAGCACTAAGAAATATTTGTAGGGTAGCACGAAAGCTAAAGCAGAGAGGGAAACCGTGTTACAGCATAAGCTACAGTGCTGCGAGATGAGAATGCAAGGACTCAATTTTATCAGTCTTTTAAGCTGACTTTCAATGGGGGAACGAGCAGCACAAATGGAAGTTTAAAGCTGTTTCACATTCTGTGTCTGATATTCTGGTTACACATTACCAGTAATGTTTTTAAAAGGCCAACCTTTGCTACCGGTCCATAAACTGCATATTTTATTTATTTTTTTTTCTTAAGCTACAGTACAAAATATTTTCCCATAATTTACTTAATGGAGAGAAGATCCACTTACAAAGAAATTCAACATCTGCAATCTAATATGAATGCACTGAAATGTCAAAAATTATTAAACCTTCATGATCTAATGTACTGCTGAGCCAGCAAAATTAAAACCAGGTGGCTTCCACTACAGGTTCAGTCAGGTTATACAGTGCTTTTCCTCAACGCTAGTTTTCTCAAAGATATGTTTCACCATAACTTTACCCTCGAGCACAGTAATTCCCTTTTAAGCATAATAAACTACATGTTGTCTATTCTATGCAGATTATAATCTCTGCCATTTACAACCATGCTTCCAGCATGTGCTGCTCCTGGTTTCAGATAAAATGGCCATGAGAATCCAGTTTCCACCTCTGAACTCACACTCCACACGGCCATGACTTAGACACAATGGGAACAGTCAGTATTGCTCTGACACAAACTAAAGTTGAAGTTGACAAGAACAAGATCTTTAGTTACCCATTCACTCACTACCCAAAGTCCTCAGCACTGAAGAGGTGATCAGAACATCAGCCCTGAGGTTAGCGGTCCCCAACCACGTGAAAGCATCTGGCACTACAACCACCTTCTCACCTAACAGCAGACCCAAGAGGCACCTTAGGTGCAGCAAACATTTAACTACAAAAAACGAAGCAAAGGAGAACTCTGGTTTTATTTTCCAGGATCTTAGACTACTACAAATTAAAGGATTCATACAGAAAACCAAGTCCTGGGGAAGAATTGGTGGAAAGATTTCATACCCACATTGTAGCAAATGCCAAAGTATTTGCCAAAGTATAAGTATTCATCCATCCAAAACACTGTAGGTATCAGCTGCTCCAAACTAGATACTGATGCTGAGATCAAAGGCAGCATAAAGCATCTCACCCTGGATGACCATCATCTATATCCTCTGAAAACAAACAGACTGGTGAGTGTGCTCTGACATATTAAAAGGAAGTTGCAGACTACAGCAAACACTGACAACCACTGTTTCAGTGGCCAGTCTACCAAATATGAAACGAAGACTTGGAGATCCATTATCACTGCATGCTAGTCACAGCCATCACTGACAGCACCCTCAGACAGATTCCCTTTATTTTTCTGACTGTATGTGCTAGAAGAAAGAGGGACAAAAACCCAAGATGCAAAGCTTTTGCTAAGTTGCACACCATTTCTAAACCTCTTATGGTACAGGGTCAGGTCTTGGGGAGACCGTGACTTGTTCACCAGAACATGTTCCTTTCTGCTAAGTCAAGCACAAAGGTACAGTATCAGCCCCAAACAGCTGGCATCACTCAGAGAAAGGACTTGAAGAAAGGGAGAGACTTTATTCTCTAACCTTTCATCAGCCTGCCTGCTGCAGAAGGAATTCATATCAATTCCATTTAGTCCATGGCTGCAGGATATGACACTGCTTCGCTGAGGCAGGCAGACCAGGATTCATCATAAAGCACTAGTAATGTCACAGGGAAAGGACTAAAGCACGGATGGGATGCTGCACTTCTGCTGCTTGACCCTTTCCTCCTCGAATCCACAAGAACTAACTCTGTTTTCTAACCTTTTTTATTTCAAAACAACAGGTAACAAGGGATTTAATGTATTATGATGATGTCAGCTGTCTTTTAACATTTGTAGATCAACTGCATTTCCAGACCTCAGCTAGCAGTATTTTCTTCTGACCTGGTATCGGGCTCTGATGCATTCTCTGTCCAACACAGCCTGTGCATACTCACAACAGCTCTTCCAACACATCATGTCCATTTGATCCTTTGTTCAGGTTTTTTCGTTGTTGTTGTTTAGGTTTTGTGGGTTTTTTTGTTGGGGCTTTTTTTCATTTCTTAAGAATGCAACTTACCAGACCAAGTGGAATCAAAATTTCAGAAATACAAAACTATTTCCAGTCACAGACAACCTTACAATAGAAGTAACATCCATGATCTAAACCTAAGACTGCATAGGTAATGCTGGGAACTTCGAAGAGCAGTATGTAGAGTTTGCAGTCATGAAGCAGTCGCCTTTCACTGAGGATACAGAGATCCCTATCCCCCCTCACCACCACAGTCGTCTTGGATTTTTCTATTTAACAAAAATCTCACAGCAGCCATGACTAAATGTCTCCAGTTGTCTGGGACATCACTTTCATCGTGGCTTAAAGTGATCCAGTTCCACAGCCGCTGTCACTTCTCAGCCCAATTACCTCAGCGTCTCCAAATGAAGCCTTTGGCATTTCAGAAGAGAACCGGTACTGATCCCTGCCACACAGCTGTACCGACACAGGTTACCTCGTCTCCTAGTTTCCACACCGGTTCCCACCAGCTTCCCCTCTCGCCCAGCACCGCAGCCTCTGCTGGTGACACCGAGGTCGCCTCTGACCGATGACAAGGATTGCAGGCGACAGCCAGGCTCTCCCTCTGTTCCACTCCAAGCATGCAGACTTTTTGAGAGCCTGAACTTTTTAACAGGTCGATCTAAAACTTGCACTTGGAGCTAAGGACTGGTCACAAACACCACACCGCCTTCCACTCCAGATGCACGGCAAGTTTCTCAGTTTTGCCCACTCTAGCACAAATCCATAGCAGCATGTACTTGATTTTAAAAAAAAAAAAAGAAAACAAAAAAAAGAAAACCAAACCACAAAAAGCACCAAAAAACCCAACACAACCTTTTTTTCCCCTCGCAAGAAACCCTTTCTGAAACAAAACACTCCACTGAACACAGCTCTCTTGAAGGGGGAGAGGATGAGACAATAAATAACACATGACAGATGTTAGTTCATTGCTTAATGCACTTCTGTAAAGCTACTCAGATCCTATGGCAGCGAGCGTGGTACGGAACAGAACAAGCATATCCCATTACTTTTTGCTCCTTATTTAAAAAAATATGGGTAAGAATGTATTTAAAGCTGATGTGGAAGACATGAACATTGGGGGAAAAAAAAAATAAAATCAAACCTTTAAAAGATCTGAGGGCAAGTGGATGAGTGCTGCATGACACCCTTGTTATGGCTGGTGCCATTTAAAAAGATGCTACAGTTATTAGCACGGATCTAAATGCGAGATCTCCTCTTTCAAAATCTTACACAGGAGCACTAAAACTAACCATAAAAATAAATCCGAGCTGGAACTTGCTGGACATGAACTTTTCCAAACTGCAATTTGACTTAAGGATTTTTAGCTTGGAGGAGTGCAAGAAATTGAGTGGCTTGAGGCAGGATTTCCACATCATTAGTGTCTGGAGGAACAGGACTTCTTAAAAAAATAAAAGTAAATAAAGCAAACCCTGAAAGTCAGTTGAAATACTACTGTTTTCAGAACTGATTACCAGATAAAAGGTGATAAAAGTGCTACATTCTGCTCACATTTCTCAGATGAGACTTTGGGTAATGCCAAGGAGAGCAGTGGATTATTTAAAGGGAGCAGAGTTATTTTTATCACATGTACTGACCAGTACTTCCACGTATAGACACAGCATTAACAATTACATTTATGCTCAGATAATGGATTTGTTTATTAATTCGTAACTGCAGCTTTGTGTGGAAACAACTTGCTCAATTTAACAGAACTACATCAAAGCACTAGCCTCTGATAGCATCTCTTAAAAAAAAAACAAACCATAAATGAGTGCTTTCTTGTGATTATGGAAATGACAATGCAAGTGACAGAGAAAAAATATTTTAGATAGCTTAGACATATTAAACAACTCTTGTGTTGATGAAAGGAAATAATTACATTTAAGGCACAAACTCCCTTATAAATTCACTCTCCCTGTCGGGGTAAAACTAGAGGCTTTACATATAATAATTTGTTTGCAAAATAGGGATAAATGTAATTAATTATGCTCATTTGTAATACTGGTATATGCACGTAAGAACACAAAGATATGGTTGCATTATAACTAACTCACCAAAGAGTTTTTACTTCTCTCCAAACCCCTGCTTTTTAACAAGTCCCATTAGGTTTATGAGTCACATTCCAGAGTGCCTGGAACCAATCATCTAATGCATTTATATAACACACAGGTTCTTGCGACTTAATTTCCAGAAGCAGGCACAGAGATGAGTCTTCTTGCTGAAACGGAAGAGGGTTCTAGGTTCTCCATTTTCAAACAGAGATCTCGCGCAACGTTTTCCATCAATCATTTACTACAACCTTCATTTTAAAAGATACTTGGAATTTGTCAATGCTTTGCATGCTGACTGAGGAGGCAAAAGGTAAGTTGTTGCAGAAAAGTAAAAAACAAGTCTCAAACCAAAAGCCCCACTCTGGAGTTATTTATATTTATTCTGTAAGCGTGCTGAGAAAGGATTCGATTCACAGCTACCCATTTCCAAGTGATTTTTCCGTTACCAAAAGGCTGTAAAGCAGACTGTCCCATATTCCACCCCTGACCCGTGCGCTTCTGAGCTCCACTCCAGACACTGAATGTCCCACTTCACTTGGACCTCTTTACATGGACCCGGAGGAACCACTATGGGTAGGCGTCAAGCAAACCTCTGCCACAGATAGCAGGGGAACCTAACTACGAAACAGCATTTACTTACTTAATTCTAAGGCTGCACGTTACTTAGCTTCTCCCTCTTCAGGGAAGGGGGGAGAGAAAAAAAATACTGAGCCCCAGGAGGGGTACGTGGAAAATCTGCTGTCCTATGGCATCATCCCATACTCCTTATGGACGGCAAGCTCCCACTAACTTCAAGGGAGTATGTTCCCGTGTAAGGAGAACAAGACCAGCAGTTAATCCCTGGCATTGATACAAGTGTGAAAACAACCAAGCAGGTAATGCCAGTGGGCTGGCTGTGCAGCAGTTGAGTATTATTTATAAATGAATGCCTGGATAACCACTAAGTTAAGTACAGCGCTTCAGCAGCAGTAATTCATAATCTTACCTGCTAATGGAAGTAGCTGAATGAAGCCAGCTTTAGCACAAACCTGCCGTGCTGCGCACAGCGACAGAACCAAGTTACTTTAAAAGTTTAAACAGCGCAATCCCACAACTAATCTAAGAAATGGCTTGGTAACACAAACAGCTAAACCTAATTTAAGGTAACTAACAAATACTTTTTGAACACTGAAATGCAACCCCCTCCGCGGTACAAGGAAAACCTTTGCGTAGCAGGGATCTTGCTCTTAAGAAGCAAAGACAAGTGCCCACTCCTTTAGCTCTTCCCATCTATAGTGAAATCTATCTCTAGAAGTTTCATTTCAAATACATATATGCTGCTGTGGCTAAAATACCTGGACCTGAAATTTCCATTAGAAATGGCAATTCTCAGGTGTTTATAACTGTAAAAATTCCCTCCATTAAAGTTCTCAGCCTTTATGTAATCTCTTACAAATATTACTTTCACTATTATTACTCCAGATAAAACATCTGAGGCACTTTACCGATTTAAGACAAACGCTTATTGCCAAGCCCCTGCTTTTTAGAAATGAAAATTTAACAATTGATTAGGATGAGTCTAATGATATTTGCAATCCTCTGAAATTAGGACCGTTGTGGTGACAAACAGTGAATGGCTACCTTAAGGAATAAATGTTTTCCATTGGCAAAATTAACCCTTCAGAATCCCATCTTAAATAGAAAACAACTGTACTTTTTCTCCTCTCACAAACTGTGCAACAGAGGCTTAGTTTGCTGTGCTGTTTTTCTCCCCTGCGTTTAAAAGCAGCCCCCTGAATGTGTCTCTCCCAGGCACATCCTCGCCTACCCCAACATGACCACAGTTTATGGCCACAACCCTGCAAACACTTAGGTGTAATTAACTTTGCATGCATGAGTACCTCCACTGAGAGAACAGCAGTCTACACAGGCCACAAGTTTACAGAATCGGGCCCTCTTCAACGTCCCTTTTAAAAGGACATTACAGGGTTTAGTAAGGGAATAGCAAAGTCTCGCTGCAGAATTTTGCAGCAACACCACATCTATTGTTTTTCCAGACTAGCTCAAAACATGAGGATTCTATATTGAGTTATACAGGCTCAGTTTCTATTACCTGCTGCTTATTATCTGGAGCAGCTAGTGAACTCATTAATTCGCATACAACTTCTGCCAGTCTGAAAATGAACCTAAATAAACAACATATTCTTGGAAATTGAACATTTATTACTACCCCCTTGCTTTTATAGGCAGACACCTTAGCTAAGACATGTCAGGCTTAAAGCAGTTGCTCTGCTCCACTGACTTCAGCCGGTGAAGCTGCCGCGGCGCTGACTTTCAGATGCATGTACACACACATACCCACAAGCCCTAGAAAGCTGGGAACCGAAAGCCCTCAGCACCTCTGGAAATTAGGGACCTTGAACCCAGAGCACGTATGTTGCAGTGGCCCAAGCAAAGCAGGTACTACACACTGAGCTCTGCTTCCCTTCCATTTTTCTGGCAATTGTATAATTACTTCACCACAGAGTGCTATGAGGGTGAACTGCCCACGATCGGCTTAGCTGAATCAGTGTATCTGTCTTCATTTTGCCAGTTATCTTTGTCTAAATTCCAGAGAGGCCAAAAGACCCTCTTTAGGGAGGGAAAAACTTGTTAAACAGCCTTGGATTTCACCTTAAAAAATTCCTAACCTTGAAAAATCATCTGAACAGACACAGGAAACTGATTACATGGGATATAATTTCCCCCCCACCCCGCCCCTAAACTGTTCCTAAAGAAGTTGCCTGTTGTTTCCTACACCTCCAAAGTCCCAGCAGCAGGGACACTAGCTCTGCTGTGAATGCCCAGTCTGGCACTGGCAGGTAAAACGCTCTCATCTAAGTATTACTGTTTTAACGTTATGATTGAATCCTGCAACAGACAGCGGCCTTCCTCCATAAATACCCCTAAAAAACATGATAAATCTGAGTTCTTAACCACTACTAATTGCAAATGGGCAACAAAGACAAGAAGACAACACGAAAGGCACTTCACCAGTCCTCGAAACCAGCCCCATAAACAGTAACAGCCAAATTACGCCATGAACTGGGAAGGCACATGACAAAAGAAATGCAGTATTATTGTGAAAAGGCCAAAAGACAAGGGTATACTTACTGAAAATGCAATTTCAGTTCCACTCAGTTGGCAAGAGCACAAAGTCCTTTAACCTGATTATACCTCTGCCGTGGTGCCTCTATAATATTCGTCTTCTCTTCAGACTAAATACACAAGCTCTTCTTAATCTAAATCCAGTCACAAACGAGTCTTGGACATGCTCCACCCTTGCAATTACATATTGCTCTCGGTGATCATATTCCACCTCTTTCCTTCCCTCCTCCTTTTCTGTACTGTAGCCCTTTTTATTCAGGGCTCTTCTGGGAGCATTATCTCTCATCTAATAATCACATTAATTAGAAATTTTAATTTTGGCATTTAAACAACATGAAACTAGTTTTGACAAATCCTACAATTCCAAAGGCAGGAACAACATAAAAGTACATGGGTTGGTTTTTTTTTTCCATCTGCCCCCCAACCGTATACGAATTTCTAATAACACCAACATTAAAAAAAAAAAAAAAAAAAAACAATCCAGAAGGAGAAACGTTACCCTCTTGCTTTCTGTAACAAGATGAGACTGTCCATTCACATAGGAGCTCTGTTAATTTCAGGTGGTAGTGCGCTGACTTCAAGGAAATACAAGCAATAAACATATCCTTTTACTGTAACAGCTGAAATACCAAGTACGCGCGCTGAGGTTTGCCAAGGGCAGCACATATTTCTTAATCTTCAGAATAACTGCACCTTATTTTATATGTAATTTTAATGCAAATAAGACTCATGAAAGGGAAAAGTAATAGTCTATTGAAACTGCAGTTTCTGTTTAATTATGAATACTATATAATTAGCATGCTTGCAGTAATTCCTAAGTGTTGGTCTGCGCGATTTCATAATGCCAATCAGCTCATAGGGAGTCTGGCTGGAATAAACAAATAAAGTAATGGTCCTTCAGCAGGTCTGTAGCATTAAACAAAGCCAGTGTAAATAAGCAGCCTTTCCACTACATACGTCCCTTCTGTATTAACCTTTGCGATCAAAAAAAAATAGCCTGCACAAATAGAAGCAAAGTGTTTCCAATTCTGAATGGTTTTGGATGTATCTGCGTGGAGCAAATAAGGATCCATGTCTTTCTGTGAGCACCTCAAGGGAAAGAACAGGACAGTGACAACAAAGACCACTGTGATGTAACAGCATGCAATTTTTTTCACAAAGTGGCCCACATTACACAGAGCGCCCTGTTTTTCCCTGGAAAAGGTGTTTTCCTTGTTCTCAATCTCCTCAGGATCCTTGACCACACAGTTTGAGCTGACTTTAAGAAGTAAAGCGGGACAGTGGGGGAGAGGTTAAGACAAAACCCCAGGCTGTCCTGACCGGTTCTTTCAGCATTCAGATGGCTAAATTTGTATCGCTGAGGCAATTAGAGCTTATTGGCCCAAAACCTGAAAATTACAGACTTAAGGCTTGGCAACCCAGCAAATGACAATGCTTGCGGCGTGCAGTAAGGAAACCAAATTAAGGGCCTCCTGATGTATACAATGCCCCCCTTCCTTTATTTACGTATTTATTTATCTTTCAGAGCTCGGATTTCCAGATCCACCAGTTCAGTTGCCTCTGTGCAGGCCAGTGGCACCGTGGCGATACACATGTGTGTGGTATATCATAGCAACGACCCCTCGGTTGCAGGAGCAGACAGCAAGAGGGATTAGCTTAATCTAGATTTCAGATATGTACAATTGCAAAAGACAGAATGGAAGCCGGCAAGTCGGGCTGCTGCAACCTCAAAATCATGGGAAAGCATACTGCTTGCTGGCGTTCCGCCAGTAATATCTTGAATGCCTCTCACCCCCGCCGAGCCTCGCCACTTATACCTGCTACTGTTCAGAACAGTAAATCAAATACTGTTGCCTGATTTTCAAAAATGGCTTGCAGGTTATCTGTAAGATCAAAATGTGAGCTCCATTACTCTAGCATCTTTCTTTTTCTTTCTCTTTTTTTCCCCTTATTTTGTATGTATAGAGTGGGGTGGGTTTTTTTTCAGTTCTTGGTGATTGGATTTTTCCCTCTATTTTTGGAATCTTTACATAATGCTTGACATCTTACTGTTTCCTCCGGACAGTCAGTTTCTCCAAGTTCTGGTTTGGGTTTTTTTAGGTTGGGTTTTTGGTGTGGTTTTTTTGTTTGTTTGTTTTTTAAATTACTCACACGGCAACCGGGAAGAGGGGAAAAAAGAAAAAAGAAAGAAAAAAAATAAATCCCACACTGAAAAATAATAATGATTTGTAAAAACCCTCTGCAGGAAACTGGATTGTAAAACCACAAAATCTGGCTGAGTGACAAAGCAGCGGGGGACCTTTCATATTTTTAACTAACATTTTGAAGCTGACTAGATTTCAAGTTGACCGCTTAAAAACCAGAATGGAAAAAGAGCATACTTTGCTTGATCGAAAGAGAGGGCTTTGACAGGGACTAGAGGGGAACAAAGAGGCATGTCTGTAGTATGAAATTCAACAGAAGGCAAGAAAACGCTGAAAAAAACCCCAAATTCATTGTCAGAATGACATTTTCTTCCCATAGAGACTTTACACATTCCACCCTTTCACCACTTTTCAAAGCCCCCGTATTTTTTCCCAGTATTTCAATATAACTGGAGTCGAAACTCTCTCTTGTGTCTCACTTTCCCACATCTTCTGTATTCGACACCAGATTAGGACCGCACACTTTCCTCAAGGAGACTGTCGCCGGAAGGCAGCGCGCGGAGGCTGAGCTGGCGCGCTACGGAACAGACGACAGCCGTGAAGTGGCTGCTTGTCAGGAGGCACAAGGCCACCTTCCTGGGAGCAAGCGGGAGGCACCGTGAGCCCGCGGTACCTGGAACACGCGTGATGCCCAGCCACCCGGTACTTCAGGCACAGAAAAAATTCCTATTTTATCTTCTAAAGCCATTTCTGAGCTGCTGCTGCTCCGCTCTCCTACATGCCGTCTGACGGCTGTCGGTAGTGGTGTTTATGGGAGGGAGACAGCCAAACATACCTGGAAATAGGGAAATGCCGCCAGGAAGGGGTTTTTTTGCTATTTGCAAAATTCAGCAACTAAATCCAGGAGCATGCAACTCAAGGCAGAATCATTGTGTGCTGCGTGATGCTACCTAGCACCTGCAGAAGGATTTTGTCAAGCTGTTGTGCTGCTGTTACTCGTTTCCTACATCTTCATCTCTAAGTTTTAGTACAAAGCAAATATAAAAGTAATCAAATGGCTACAAGCAGAAGTAAAAGCTGTTGTACTTCGGGCAGCTACTACAAAAAAGGCCACGTATTTTTCCTTCTCATACAAAGCAGGTACAGTATGCCATAGTTAGCTTATAATTAAAACAATGCTCAAAGCTGTGCTGAAAGTACCTCATCATGGAAGACAGAGGAGGTCCTGACTGAAATGGAATTACTATCCAATGGAGACCGAAAAGGAAAAAGAATGCTAGAAGGAAAGTCAAGCATGAAGACAATGGGCTCAAATCAAGGATCTGTTTTTTTTTCCACATTAAAACTGATGTTATTTTTTCAACTGTATTAACCTACCATGTGTATTTTCATAATTAAATTATGTAAATGTGACACTTCAGCAGTGTATCAGGCAAACATCACAGGCACTTCAGTTTAGCGTAAGCGAGCTTGGCCATCTATTTAAAATAAGTTGTGTGTTGCTGATACACCACTACTTTGAAAAAAGTCCTATTGTGAATAACTATAGATCAATTTTCCACAGTTACCCAAATCAGAAAATAAGGTAAAAAGGTAAAAAATGTAACCTGAATTATGTTTTTAAGTATGGTTTGTATTACATTGTGAATGGAGCAACAAGAGAAATTACTGTTCAGATAAATGCTGTGTAATTTTTTGGACTTTCATCATAACTTGCAAATAAAACTGTGCTTTGCAAAGCAAATCAGTACATCCTGATGTTTAGTGCAGATACAGTTTTGCACTACTTTTCTGACAGATGTGCAAATAGTTATATGCCATTACTGGGAAAAAAATATAAATTTCATGCAAACTCTTTAAGAACAAGCAAAACAACACTTAAAACATAACTGAGTGGACACAAGTAACAGTCTATGAACGTTGACAGAACAGGTCTGAGTGAACTGACTTAGGGCTAAAACTTTAAAAGAGGGCCCTCAGAGAACCACCTTGTCGCAACAGGCTAAAACCCCAAAAATAACAAAAACGAGGACACAATAAAATTATTTCTGATGGTACTAGAATCAAACAAGTTTTACAGCGGACATCAACAGTCACTTTATTTTTTGCTATTCTAACGTGGGCTATCTACTGCTCCAAGAGAGACCTACACACACTTTTTAGAAACTGGGGAATCTGAGTTGCAACCGGTTTGCATCAGGTTTATGTGTAAGACATAACAAACTCGATTTTGCAGCAGTACTTGTTGAGACAAAATTCCCATAGATTTCAGTGAAACTCATCTGCATAAGGATTGTAGGGTGGGGCGCACTGCACCTTCTGAGTAAGCTCTCTAACGTACACACACCATGGTCATTTACGTTTATTTTGACATTTTATATTCTTTGGTTAGCTTTAAACTTTCAGCACAAAGCCGGGACACGTAAACATTAAAGAGCACAACATGAAACAAAGTGCTGCAGGCAACAGTCTTGCTCAGATCTAGCAGAGGCTGAAGTCAACGCACAACATGCTCCTGGCCACCTTGCTCATGGCTGTTGCTATTGAGGACAATCGTCGTATTCAGGGATATCGTGTGTACTGAAATGGGTCGATCTAATATATAGGGGGGGAAAAAAAAGTCTTCAAAAATAACACACGTGTGCAGAGCAGTAAAAAATCATGCTAACCTACAGGCTTATAAAGGTAGGAATTCAGTACAGCTGTTCTTTTCCAACTCATAACACAGAAGTCTTTTAGGAACTAGCAGGAAGCTACTATAGAATCTAAACGAAGGCGGCACATAACCAGAAAGACGTACGCAGTATCAAGGCACTTTCTGACATGTGCTTTGGTCACTGAAGATCTGTTCAAAGACTTGTTCTAGTAACTTGACTTTAGATGTCTCTAAATACTTTATAAAAACACTTAGTGGCCATGTAGGCAAACAGACAGATGCTAAGCCTTGGCTTTTGCAGCTGGAAGCAGCCAGATTTGTATGAGCAATGAAAACGGGAACTTTGAAAGGCCCGGGATGGAAGGCTTTACATCTCAGCTATAAAACCAGAATGCAAGGTATTGTTCCAATAATTCATTGTGTGAGAAAAATAGAGGTTTTTTATTTATACACACAGAGCTAAGCCAATCCCGACACCTTTGAAGAGCTGTACTTCCATTGTTTTTGCTGTTACAGGAGTGGCAGAGTGGGATCATCTTTTTCTCCCATTTTTGTGCTACTCCTTATTGGAATTAGGAGTGAAATCAGACTTAGACATCCAGAAACCCTTGTAAACTGTGGGAATATTGGCTTCTGAGCTACAGGAAATATGACCACAGTGTCTATATACTTTGAGCTTTGTAAAAGGATGAGTGTACTTTTGGCACGTGGTCCTGCATGAAAAAAAAAAAAAAAGATTTAACAAATGGAATAGAGGCTTAAACATTTACAGTGGAGCCCAAATACTCCCTTCTAGATAAACTTCCTTTCTGAAGAAATGCAACCTAAAAAACCCAAACCAAGCCAAATAGGTGGCTAGATAAAACGAGCTTAGTTGACCCAGCTCTGTCCCTACTAAAAACCCCATCCCTAACACAAAAGCTGCCCTCGCAACTGGCAACCTTGATGAACGTGGGGACTGAATGAGCATGGAAATTGAATTACACCCTCTCTCCCTGTAGGTGGTCCTTATGGATCAGCGTACCAGGGAATGTGTCAGAAGTCAGCACTACTCCAGTCTGTGAGGCATCTCTTCTGTGGACATGATCCTTCAGACTGCGACTCTCACAGTATAACACTATTCAAGCCAGCTAAATACAATTAAAAAAAAAAAAAAAAGAAAAAAAAATCTCTCTTTGAAACAGTAATTTAAGATAAATGTCTATTTGCAATAGGCATTTGCAGTAGGAACTCTCGTTGCAGGCTCCTGCTAATCTGATTTAAGCATGATTTTGTTTCCACTCAGGAAGCTTAAATTAATTTAGCTGTTCCTGAACACTGTTACAAAAAGATGAAGTATCCTGTGGCTCACAACTACAGTTCCTAGTTCAACAACCACATTTGCTACACAGTCAGGTTACGCTGAAAATTTGTTTGCTTTAGCTACCATTACACAAGGGATTTATACTATTACACTGTTATCCCATTACACTCAGTTCTTAGACTTGCATAGATTGCCCAGAGACTGAAAAGAAGAAGAATTCAAATCCTCATGCGTACTAAATTACCAGCTGTGAGAAAATCTCTGGCATATTCCCCACACTGATGAAGCTCTGTCACTAATGTACCCAAGCACTGAGAAGTCTGGTGTGATCCAATTTCTCCCTATTGTCTGCTTTTTTTGTTCTGTGGTTAATAATAAATAATAATTTTCTGTTGTTATTATTATTACTATTCAGTAAACAGTCAAACCAGGACTACTTTTTCAATTACAGAGTTGTAGTTGGCAATTCATCCTTGGCATGGAAGATGTTGTTTCAGTGAGTAACAACAGGCAGGACAAAAACTATGATTAAAATTGTCAAAAATAGGTAACAGTCTATGAAGCACAAACTGAAGTTTCCCCTTGTTTCTCAGAAAGTCCCAAAATAGCTTTTAATTAAAGGCAATTCTTTCACTCAGATATTCCATAATTACATGGAGGACTCCATCAAGTCAATTAGGAAATCAACATACCTGACTCTGCAAAGTTTCCTAACTCCAGGGCTTCTCTTCCACTGTCACTTTCAAAATGAAAGGTAAATACTGACAACCAAAATTATGACACTGAATTAAGACAGCCAAAATCACTGTTTGAGGGATGTCTAATTAGCTGAAGAACACCACTTACAGGGTCTGCTCCTCTTTGCATGCCACTCCCGCTATATACACGAGGTCAGGTATCACCTGATAACCCACCAGCACACAGACTGCTGGCATGGTGCAACGCAATGCTTTGCCCTTATGCAAAAATTCAGTGTGGATAACATTGTTGGCACTTAAAAAAAGCATTAAAAAAAAAAAAGATGTTTCCAGTCATCACTTTGGCAAGAACAGCCACGGGGAATGCCCGAGGATGACCACTGCAACCGATATCTGAAGTTGAATTGCTTGCTTTTCCTAGCTGATAACACAACCTTCACCCCGCTGATTTTTCACTTGAACTCGGAGCTGTGAATGGCAAACAACCCCTCTGCCTTGCTTTCTTTACAGTCTTCTCTTTAAAATGAAAATTCAACACACAGCTCAGGAAATATTGTAAGATGAAGTGCTGGCTGCACTCCTAGAAATAAAAGTTAAAGTTTCAGTAAAACCTGACGTCTCCTGGTAAATTACACCTTAAACACCCCCCGCCCCAAAACAAACAGGAAAAGATACTATTACCTAATGTCTGAGAATTCAGAGAATATATTCATTCATGGAAAATACCTCTGCATGTGAAATGAACTAAAATTATTTCCTCTGTTTATTACACAGTAAACAAGATATCCAGGTAGCTTTTTAACCTGTGCCTTCCTGGAAATGACAAACTGAAATAACGTATGAGGCAAAGGCAACACCAATCTTGATGCAGATAATTTTATTAGCTCAAGAAAACATGCTCAACGAGACAGAACTGGACCCTGTTTTTACAGAGACATGCCACAACAGTTTCCAGTGTGATCCCAACCCCAACGGTTCCTGATCTCCAATTAAGACAGCTATCCAAATTAATGCTACTGAGGTAAAAACGTCAAGTCCTCAGTGCTTTCAAGTGTATTTTCAGAGAAGTAACTTTATTTGGAAGTGACACATACAGAATTCATTCATCACTCATCTCAGTGTGCAGTTAAATCCCATGACAATCACATCATCTTTCAGATCACTCACGTGGCCATGACTGATAATGTGATGTTTGTGGCCAGTCCAAAACACAGTCAAAATCAAAGGAACTATATGTTAAGGCAGCCCCACTGGGGAGACGTGACATGCTCTGTTGATAAAATTAGATTACTGACTTCTGTGGCCACCGCTTTCTCTCAACACTGAAGTTGTATCAGGCTCCGTAACGCCTGAGCTATGCAGAAGTTTCCTTCTCAGGAAAGCAAATCGCAATAATCCCAACATCTGCTCAAAGCAAAGCACTGTCATGTTGCTTTCTGTCACAGAGAAAGCATTTTATTTCAAAGACAACAAGGAGCCACAGAAACCACCTGCAAGGTAGAAACATATTCCAAGACTTTTTCCTGCATTGTGTTCTTTCGGAAGGGTTTCTGCCTCTCCTCCTGCAGACCATGAGGGATGTCCCTCCAAGAAGTACAGACCTGGTGCACGGTATTGACATTTCAGGCAAAGCATCAGCCCTAATGACAAGTCTGACATGAAAGCTAAGTGCCACTGCATTGCAGCAGAAATTAAAGCCCGTGGCTGCTCCTGCCTGCTGTGGCCACAGAGCCACAAGAGCCACACAAATATGTTAAGACAAAAGTTGACAGCAAAGAGACAGATTCAAGCATAGGGAGGGAGGACACTCCCATCCCTCAAAGGACCATGTAAGGTTAAAATTTACTTAGCACTCTATTTGTATCTCTGAGCTCTGTCCTACAAGCCAAAGATTAAAAATATACACTATGAAAGCAACAATTACTGTTCTAATGATTAAAAGAAGGGCTTATCTGTACCCTTCTAAATAATGAGATCCTTAGAGTACTTTCTTGGAAGGAGAAAAGCAAAAAAAAAAAAAAAAGCCACCACCAAAAAGATAAAGATAAAATTATTTCTGTAAGAGGCTTATTTAATACATGCCCATTACATGGATGGGGTCCAAGGGCTATTGTGTCTCCTGGATGGCTCACTGACTACCCATTCTAGCTCCCTTTTGTTGCAGGAGGCTATTCAGCAGAAATAGAAAGCACAGTCAGCATGGCAAGGCCATATTAACTTGCTGAAAATGGGCTCAAAAGCCTCTCTTTTTGGATTAGTTCTATGACCGTAATTCTCATGTGAGTCAGCAGCCCGAGAAGTAGGTATTAATTTAGCAACCAAATTATTCCAGAACATGTGAAACAAAGCTCGTGCTTCTGTTAGCTTGGGCTCAGTTGTCTTTCCCATTACTTCTGCACTGTGTCTCTGAGCTATGATTACACGGCGCACAAAATCACAGCAAGCTCTTCAGCAGTGGCCGTTCCTTTCTGCGGTCCTTTCATGCCACCGCTGAACACGGCCGTTCCTAACTCCCTATTAGCCCCATGTAAAGATAACCAAAGCAAAAGCTGCCTTTATAAGATAATTCAGATCATAAGAAATCAAACACACATCATTAATGCTACTACGACCTCAAGGCACATGGCACATTTAGCAAAAATACTTATTTAAGGGACTGTAGGTTCAGAAATTAATCGATGCATGCAAATATGATCAACTATAGTCAGCAGCACAGAAATGTTTCTTCCGACATGGGTGGGAAAAAAGACCAATCTTGAAATACCTAACAGTTTTTGCCAGGAATCTGAAACAAAAAATAACTGCAGAGTTTGTTTACTTTGTGACACATTAAGAACACTCTATGTGGCATTGCTAACTTTTAATGAAATACGTGTGATTCTGAAACCAATGATTCTTTGTTTCAGCCTCTGCGATAGAAATTTACTCCTCAGCACAGCAGTTTCGTGGTGACTTATAAAACATTATTTCAGGAATGTCCACACCTCATAGTTTGACATGGCTCCAACCTTTATAACAACATCACAGGACTTAAGAAAAAAATGAAGCAAATAAGGAGCAAAATGAGATATTTTTAAATACTCAGAAGCACCTCTCCAGGACTTGATCTATTTCCTGGTTGCTTCCTGACCATGCCGTGGCACTCAAAAGACTTAGTGAGAAACTTGAAAGAAAAGAGGCGACACAAAGAGACTTCACACAAGTCAGGCAATTTTGCCTCTCCTTTACTTTTCCTTAAATAGACCCTGGCTAAAAACTAGAACCATAACTTTTAAAGCCTCTTAAAAGTGGCCAGAAATAGATCATAGCCTCATGATTACAATGTGGGGAGAGAGGAAAAGAAATACTGTGGGCTTCCAAGTCTACCAATAACACTTTCGAGTTATGGAAACCTTGCAATTCTTCCTAAATCTGGTTCTGTCGTTCAAGTTGCTAACAGCAACTACTATTTGTCTGAATCAGCAATAAAAAAGCAGGCGCCTGGCCTACTGCAACTGGCCCTTTGACACAAAATGATGCAGGGATAATGTCTGTTTTCATACTGACCAGCCTAAATACATATAGAAAGAACAGTAAATTTTGCTTAATGCTGAAGACATCTCCTGACAGGGTGCACAAAATGCACGGTGCATTACACCTTCTGGTTATGTTGCCACCTCTCAGTGACAACCACACGACCAGATCATCAAGCTCTTGAGGTTATGGGTGGGCACAAGGACCAACTCCACAGCAGCATCTGCTACACGTGTTGTTTCTTTGCCTTCTAAAAATGGTCACGGTGCATGGTGGAGCTTGCATCTCCAGTTTGGTTTCACATGAAAAACGGGTTTCTGCTAACAAATCCAAAACACAGCAGGAATTTTGCTTTGATGTGTGATTTACTACGTAGCTGAAGGACCAAGAGTTAAGGAAAAACGTGGTTGAATTTTAGATTATTTAGAAGTAAAGAATCACATCGTCCCAAAGTAGGAAGCCAGTATTGTTGAAAGATGATGAAACCTGTCCCCTCCTCTTTGTTTCTAGAACAAAACAAAACACTGGAATTCAAAGTTACCAAATGCAACTATCTGGCTAAGCAGGAGGCCCCTCCTGACAACTTTTCAGTTTTAGAGCATAACACTGCTGAGACGTAATGACTCAGATAGGATGGCATCCTTAGAGCACCAAAATCAGCAAGTTCTAAGTTTCTGCCAGTTACAGACTTTGAAACTAGAGTAAAAAGTGCCATGTAAAAAGTAAACGATGGTCTCCTCTCATTGTTCTCTTAAAAGGACATAGCAGCAAAATCCAAGAAGAAACAAGCCTTTTGGTCAACAGCTGTGCATATTCTGGGCATCATATTCCATTTAAAAACCACCAAGTTTTAATGTATAATGCAGTCAAATATCCACAAAGCTCATTTAACAAAGGGCATTCATAAACAAAGAAATGCTAATTTGTAGTGTCAACCTGGAATCAACCAACCACTCCAGATGTGAAAGGCTCCAACGACAACTCTCTTGGGCCACCTCTTTTTACATGAGGTAGAATTTCAGATGCAACACACCACCCCATCAAAATCAAGCCCCTCTTTTCAAGCAGAAAGCCATTTTACAGAAGTTCCATTTATCTGTGACTGGAATAGTCACAATTAAACACTTTACAGTGTCAGCTGAAGAGAACAGAGAACAATTTAGCTTTCTATCCCCAGGTTCCAGTGTGATCAGCTTCAGCATACAAAAAAAAAAACAACACCAAAAAACCCAACAGAAAAACCTTCCATTAAAAAAGAAAGAGTTTTACAGATCAGGAAAACCCTGGTGGTTTCTCTCAGCCCAAACAAGGCTGAAAGACAGAAAAGTTTTGTTTATTTTTTTTTGTTGTTGGAGGGAAGACCAAAGTGAGTGGCTTCTACATGTGGAGCAAGAACTACTCTAAATTATGGAATAAATGGAAGTTGTTTCCTGAAGTTATTGCTGATACTACGGTCATTGACATAAAACCTAATTTTATGTCAGCAGCATACAGAGGAACAAAGAAATAATTCAGGAATAAGTCTTCATGCTTTGACATCAAAACAGAGCTGTAAGTAAAATACAGTCAACTACAGTCAAGTTCTGGACAGGATTTTTTTCCAGTGCTTAATTCTGAATACATTGGTATGCAAAGAACATTTTCCACACCCTTTTTTACAGACATTCCCTATGCAAAAAGAGTTTTGAACTAATATGCACCAGCCAAACCATAACATATTTCACTGGGGAAAGAAACAGCCATAGAATACAGAGGCTAGCACTGCTCTGTTCAGTCCATGGGGCAAAAAAGCACAAGCCAGGAAGACACAGTATCTATTCTAACGTGAACAATTAAAATACAAAAAGCCTTAGGCTTTTTTCCTTTTTTTTTTTTTTTTAATTCTAGGCTGTACTTGCAAAATGATTGGTAATAAAACTACATTTTTTCCCCCTTTACCGTCCTGCAACATTCTCACATGAAAAAAACTTGCCAGTGCTTCACCCACCACTAGGGTCCATTTCTGGACGGCATCACTACTCACTGACTCCCCATCTCAGAGAGGACCTGGCACGTTTTGTCATGGCAGAAAAGTGCACCAAAAATGAGCGAATTAAAATAACCTGCTGAACATCCTTTGATCAGGGCTGAACTCACTGCTTCAGCACAGATCCCATGTGCTGCGATGGCCAAAGCGCTCTGACATTAAGATCAACATGCACTATTAGGGGTAGTTTAACAGTTGGATTTTCAGGAAAAAAAAAGAAAGAAAAAAAAACCAAACAGAGATCAGAGGCAGAAAATACCGCTGTCTTGCTACATTTTTAGGTAAGAATACAAAACCCTTCTCCCAAAATTCCACTTCCAAACAAATGTAGTATTTCTTTCTGTTTTCCTTTGCTTTAGCGAAACCAGCTGAGAAAATGAACAGTGGTGACTAATACAATAGGGTGCTGCTGCCATGAACCCTCACCTGAGCATGGGTGAGACAGATTCTACGCTATCTTCTGCCCAGGAGATGGTGAGAATGCATTGTGCCCCTCTCAGGAGGATGTCCCCAAATCATGCAACTGAGTGTTGTGGGCACACACGTTGCCCATGCGCACTCCTTGGACACCACTACTGCGCACACGGCGGCTTCGCTTTAGTTACTTGCGGCATTCACTGAGGCCAGGGGAGGGCTGTCCTGTCATCCTGTCCAAGACCACCAGTGCACCGGATCAAAGTATAATTTTTTTTTCATTATTTTTCCCATTCACTGTCATTTATCCACCCACCCACCTGACCCAATAAGTTCTGTATAAAATCACAAGTCCTAAAACAATTTGCTAAGCAGAAAGTTTTGGCATTATCCCCGCGGGTTTCTGATCCAAGCTTTACTCCTCAAAACATATGCTGACCATACTCAAGCAAAGTACACACACAGAGCTCCTCTGAGCTCCGCCTGCCATATGAATCTGGCAGAGTTTTATTTATGTCCCAGCT
The DNA here is from genome assembly GCA_020800305.1 of Porphyrio hochstetteri. Taxonomy (NCBI): domain Eukaryota; kingdom Metazoa; phylum Chordata; class Aves; order Gruiformes; family Rallidae; genus Porphyrio; species Porphyrio hochstetteri. Next base: position 47,014,251 of record CM036938.1, on the reverse strand, counting down.
TAAAGGGTGGACATCGCTGACGCACATTTTACATGCGCCACAGCGATGCCGTTCTGCTGTGCACATGCCAAATTCTACCACAGAGATGGCTGGATGTCAATCACAGTTGAAGAGATGCCTGAAGTTTTTTTCTTCTGAACATCAAAGACACTGAGATCGTGCAACTGGGCTGTGAAGTTTTGGTACACAACTAAAGCACTGCTCCAGGGTAAAATAAAGACTTTTTGTTATCTAAATGCATCAGTTAACCTTCAGACCACAGCAGAAACAGGCTCTTTAGTCAGATTCTGGATCTTTGTACAAAGCTAATAAAGAGTTAGCTTAGACGCCAAAAAAGCTGCCAGGGAAGCCAAAGAATTGTGAAAGGAACTAAAAATAACAGTGACTGTTCTTTGTAGGAGGGATAAAGGGATAATAACAAGACCATGTAACTTCTAAGCACCACATTTTATTTCAAGATATTGCATGCCTGAGCTTAAGAGATGGTGTGAACATTGAGTATATCTAAATATTTACCTGTCTTCCTGAAATTACTCATTTTCTGTGTTAAAATACTCACAGCTATACTTTATTTCCACCTAACACCCCCCCATCCCAATCCCATCCAGTGCTGAAATCAACGTTCCTTGGAAAATGGATACAGCAGACACTTTTAAAAGCACTGCCTATTAATAAATCAATGGACATCTGTATTTTCTATGTTCTCTTCCTTCTTAGGAAACCATTGATTCACAGTGGAAATTTTTATGCTGTATTGAGGTACTCCGTAGCCTCAGTTCTGCATCGCCTTCAGCTCCTACCTATGTGAGAATTAAGTATACTGCACAGATGCTCAGTATGTGAAAGACTCTGGATGACCTGAAAACAAAAGGGAAGCATTGACACCGCTGCTACTGCTGTCAAGCTGGGCAATGTTACCCAGCAGACATCTGCAACAGCGGTTATAAATCTGGCATCAATCCAAACCCAACATGCTTCAGACGTAGGGAACTGGCCTCATTGCAAAAGGGTGTGTGTCCTGATGGGCACTGTAACATTTCATTTTTTCCTGCTGAAATTTTTCAGAAAGGACTCACAGAATCATAGGGGTTGGAAGGGACCTCCAGAGATCATCGGGTCCAACCCCCCTGTCAAAGCAGCTCCCTAGCACATATTGCACAGATAGGCGTCCAGACGAGTCTTGAATATCTCCAGAGCAGGAGACTCCACCACCTCCCTGGGCAGTATAGAAAGGATGACATGCACAACTCCTACCCTAAAACTTACACTTTGAGCTAAATGGTTTCCCTGTGAAATTGAAAAGAAATTCACACAAGACAGATTCCTTCACATCAGATTCATTACCTTAAACAAAAAACCAATAGTAGCTATATCTGATCAGCAAAAATTTTCAGCACTGCTCAGCAAAGTGGAGTGAGGAAGTGCATATACTTCTCAACAGCAAACATGCTGGAAAAGTCTCACTTTTAAAATCACAAACTTATGTCTGATCATACCATTTTACCACACAAAAAGTTATTTCCTACACTTTGCATTTACCCAGTGGTTCTCTGGGGTAGGTAGGTCAGGCTGGTCTCACAGTCCACTCCAGAGATCAATATCCTTTGGACAGCCACTTAATCAGATTCAAAAGGAATTGAGAAAATACATCAGATTATTTTAAAATTTCGGTTCAAGATAAATTTTCTTCTATGTATTTTACTTTCAGAGACAATTACACATCATTCTTTCTGACATGGAAAATGCTGCCAAACTACATGGTCAAAGCTGGAAACCTTCCAGCTTATGATGTATTGTACCACTAGCTGCAACAGCTCTCTACAACTACTCTGTACAACAGCCCCAAGCATTACTAAGGCTCTCCCCTGTACTCCCTCATTTGCAAGAAAGGAAGTCATCTACAGCGTGTGTTGTGGGTTGGCTTTCAGTCCATTTTGCTTTGTTGTTTGGGTTGTTCCTCTCCCCCCTTCCTCCTAATTTTAGAAAGCTGAGCCTGGTCCTTGAGGGACTTGTCTTCAGCAGCTCGAGGACAGTTGATGCTATACACTGGGTAGAAAACAAGAACAACAAAGATCACTGTCATGGCACGGCCGCTTGGCCCGAAAAGCAGTAAAACATACTGTACTCAGAATCTGCCAGCTGACACAACTACAGGGTGCTTCTGTGATGAATGTAAGGGTTGATTTAAAGCAGTTGTTCTTCACATCTCATGTGCATAAGACAAGGAAGAAGGGTATTACGACAGCTCTCCCACCCAGCTGAGAAAGAGAGGCAGAGAGACAAAAAAGTAAGAAAGAGAACAAAAGAGAAAGGCCAACAGAGGACTAAACAGAGGGCCAGATGGCGACTGCAACCCCCAGCCCTGTGCCTATCAAATCCTCAGAGAAGAAAGGATAAATGAGTTATGGAAAATCACAGTGAGGGCTGGGGGAAGCTAATCAAGTCACTTTCTCCAAATTCTGGAGGGAAACCTGGAAGGAAGATGGACACTCAGGAAAGAGTAGCCTGTAACCTCTGACAATTTCTGAAAGCCTGTTGGCATGGAAAAAAATGGGGAGGGAAGAAAATGGAAGGATCCCAACTGACTTAAATGGTCACTGATCTACTCTTCCTGACAGCTGCAAGAGCTCATGAGAGCCAGAGATGAGCCTCTTGAAAATCAAGAGCAAAATCTTTCACAGTTGGGATGCACGTAAGTACATACATAGTAGCTAACAATGAAATACTTAGTGTTTTCTTCCTCATCCACATGATGCCATGAAGGACGTGAAGCAGCACACTAAAACCCCCAGAACAGAGTTAATGCCCTTGCCAAGCACAGAAATTAAGATTTTTCTGTCCTCTAAGGTTGTGCACAAAGTCAAACAGAACCTGCCTCGCAGCCCACTCTTGTTTCCAGTGGAACAAGTGAGGTAGGCACACTTGCTCCCTCTATACCGAACTTCTGGATTCCTGCTGTGATGGGCTGCCAGTTATTTTACCCCAGATCACTCAGAATGTTAGCTTGTCTCTGTCTCTTCCTCTTTTCCATCATATTTCAAAGTTCACGGCAGGGAAACAGATGACTAGTAAAATTTAATAAGACTAATGTAATAAAAGCCCTGCCTGATCAGGCTTTCCTTGAAGAGGAAATTAAGTAAAGCAAGCTACACTTGTCACAGCATTTTTAGCTATACAGCAGCAAACCAGATGAATCAAGAATAAATTAATAATAAAATTATTTCTGTTAATTTATGCAAGTTAAAGAAAGAGGGTTTTTTCATTACCAAAGTATAATTCATCTTAACTAACAGTGCAGACACAGAACATTTAATTGACCATTGTGATCTGCTAGACAACAAGAAAGGCAATGTACCTAAACAAGCTGGGAGGAGTTTCCACCTGTGTTTCAAATTAGTGTGCAAGCCAGTCTGAAAAATACTTCTGCCTAGCTAATAATATTATTCACATGGGCTTTGTGGGAGAGGTGAGGCAGCATGATTCAAAAGTGGCTCTGGACTCTTAGTCTAACATTGGAGACAGCATGAGTTTTATAACGACTGGACAAGCTGGGTGGAGGTCAACACTCATTCTGTCTAAATGAATCCACATTCAGTGTAACACAACTTTGGGGGTGGAGAAAAGGCAAAATCCTTAGACTCAAATACCCTTTTTCAAAATGCTGAAAGAATTGTGAAATCTCACACTACCTTATCTGACCTTTCTTAAAATTTTATTAAAAAAAAAAAATAGGAAATATTTCACTAGCAGATATTGCTTTCCCTTCAATCCCATTGAAAGGTATTTCAACAGTCAGCCCAAGACCCCAGATTCATCTAACAACTTCATCAGAATGTAATCACTATATTTGTGTTTGCCTTATCACACATGCCTTCGCCTGAGCCCATTAGGTTTTCCTGTTTCAGGGTATGAAAAAGCCAAATACATGGTCAGGAAGTCTTGCTCATTAAAACACTTAGCAGTGAAACAAGCACTGAATTGCTAAAATCACAGTGAATAAAACTGTGTTTTCCCCTCCTACATCTTCACACATGCAGTAACTGCATACTACATAAGGCACTGGCACAATGCAAGCAGTAGCAACAATGCCAAGTAGTTTTGAACAATCTCCATTACCTGTATTTTTCCAAAGTTCTTTATTTTTGTGCTCATGTGTATCACTCCTGACACAGTACTACAAGGTACAGGAAAGGATGGATAGTGAGTCTTTGAAGATGGAAGATAAAGCCAGTAATGAATGGGCAACCAGCCTGTTCAGGAGCAAAGGACTACAGAACATTCTCAGGAAACCACCACGCTGTGTTCTTTGCGATACCCACTGGAGCAAGCACTGTGGATGTCTGTACTGAACACAGCTATTACATGGAGACATTTGTAGGAAACCTAAGGTGAATTAGTTTGCCTAAAGACAATCAGTTCACCATCATCCATAAGTGAAATAGACTTGCACATCCTAATTCCTACCTGTCCCTTCAACACAACAGGAATGAGAAAGTTGCACGAGCAAGTGCTTTGTTTCATCACAATGGAGCATCACAGGAGAACCGTGCTGCTGCAGAAGCATCAGAATCTGTGCAGTCTGGGTTTCCCCTGGATGTGTGTCCTGTGGATGACTGTAAACTCACCTGAAGTTTATTCAGATACTTCTAGGGCCTTTCTGCAGTGAGAGCTCCTGCATCTGACACACCACCAGCTCTCTTTCAATGGCACTATTTGCTGACTCCCTTTCCTCTCCCTGGCCAGTGTTTACTAATTAGTTTTCTTTGACATCAGTCTTTCTGACATACTTCATTTAAATAATGCAGCTTACCAAAGAAAACATATGGATAAACATATATGTGCTGAAATTAGCTTTGTGTCAGCATGTGTAATAGGAAACAAGACTAAAATAATCTTCAATCTTTTTAGGAGGTGAAAGACAGCATCCCTAAAATCTCCAAACAGCTATTAATACCACGGTATCACAAGCCCAGCAGTTACCAAAGGAATTTCCTGGGACCTGATCAGCTTTCTTCCTCTCCTCTGAGATCAGATGGGAATGTCCTTTGAGCAAATATATCACTGTAGGAAACAATTAAGGAAAAGGGTGAAGGGGAAGAACGAATGACTTATGTAATTTGGATAAAACACTGTGCAAGTGAGCTTGTGGTTGCCATTCAAAGCTGTGTAGCAGCAGAGGACTCAATTGTCAGATCTAACCTCTTCTCTGGTGGCACAGCTGGAGAAATATGAGGTAGGGCAGTGCCTGGACTTGAGCAGAAAGGAGACAAAAAGCTGTGTGACACCAGGGGGACGTCTCAAGGCAACTGAGGCACAAGCTACCAGCTATTCACAGCTCTGCGCCTCAGAGGATCTTAAGTCTGAAGCATCCAGCCTGGCCTGAACACAGCCAGCAGCTCCAGGGGCCGTAAGGTCATGCCTGGACATCCCCTGTTCTGCATGCAACACCATCCTCCCTGAAGACAGGGGAATACAGAAGGTGGAAGATTATTCAGCAGTTGGCATTCAGTAGCTCAGAAGATGATAATTCGAGTCAGCCAGGCAGAATCTCAAGAATACTACCAACCTAATACAAACTCTTCTAACAGTAAGTATAAACAAAAAACACCAACAACCAAAAACTCACCCTCAACCAAAAACCCCAAAATGCACCCACTGGTAACGGGATTCTGCCAGTTCAGAAAAAAACCCAGTATTACCAATGCCAGTGTGCACTGCAGCTTTACAGGCATTAGGTCCTTTCAGATGAATCTGCTTTCACATTGTAGGAGTTGGGTAAAATATCTTGGCTGGTGGTCAGCAGGGAACCATCAGAGAACAAGGGTATCTGCAGAGGGCACCTGTGAGGCCACGGACAGAATTCCTCCAGTCAGGAGAAGGGAAGCATCATAGGACTCTGCAGAGATCCACCTACTTTGGCGAGGATCATGATGCAGCTAAGGATGCAGAAGCTCCATTGTTGTCCCTCCAAACCTTACACAGAGTTGCACTGTCATCTGAACAAGATAAAGTACAGGGGGACCTCCAGGACAGCCAGGAAAGTTCCTTCACAGTAAGTAGCAACTACATAGCAAAACAAACACGATGGTAGAAGAATTCAGAGCCACTGTTTCAGCAGGAGTCAGCAGGAGAAAACTTGATAGAAACCAGGAAAGGCAAATGAGATGGAGGAATTCTTAAGAACAAAAATTGATTTGTCTAAACCATAATCTCCATCTTTCATAGAAACCCATCTAAAGCTGGCTTAAATAAAGAACAGCATGTCTTGTGCAGCCCACCAAGCAGAATGCTCTCTCAGAAGCATGCATATCTGGCACACAGATGTCAGATCTGCTACAGGCAGCCCAAAATTCTGCAGTTAACCTCTCATTTTGTCTCCACTGTTACAGATGTGAAATACTACGTGTTTTTTCCTATGAAAGCAAAGTACCGACCATATCTGTAAAGCACTATGGAGGGCAATCCAAGTCACAAGGTGTACCTATTCCTACAGTCATACTATTGTAATGTGGCTGGACAGACCATCCTCTGTTATCCTACACTAATCTCTCCAAACTGATCTTTGTAATGCTGCTAACTGATGTGGTAGTTCTGCATTGTGGAAGATCCAGAAACTGCTGGTTGCAGCCATTTCATCTATACATGCTGTATGGGTCTCAGAACAATTTATATTGCTTATGTCTAGCCTCTGTAATTTGAAAAGCACAAACACTGAACAAAATGTGGATTACTGGAGGAGCTCAGCCACTTTCCTGTTTGTGCAACTGAATTTCTCTGTCTTTTCAAGAAGGGGAGTGGAAATAAAAAATAAAAGAATAGCTAATGGATTTCCACATTTAAATCACCCTTCCCGATGACCTTTTAAAACAGAAAAACATTTGTCATGCCACTGCCAAAATATGGGAGTATGAACATTTAGGTAGGTGAAGTACAATGGTAACAAAGCTAGAGAGCTTCTCTGTAAGCGGATGTACAGCACGCAGTTCCGTACTGCTTTACACCCAGTATAAAGCCACTGCTCTCTTTAGGTTACACAAAGTTCATAGCAGTTCACAGTTTCATAAGAGAAAAATGTACATAGTGACGTTTGCTTTGAACTAGTATAGGTACAGATCTCTTCCAGGTGGCTTTTTGTTACACAGAACACTGTATTGTAACTTACACAAAGTCGCTCCATTACATGAATTACAAAGCATGGACTCGCTGAAGCTAGATGTGACATGGGACGAAACAAAACCACTTCATTCAAAACAGACAGTGCTCCTCCATCACAGATGATGGACAGACATGATTTACTTGAGTCCTCACATTTAAACTCCAAACTCAAAAGTAAAACTACAGAAAAGAATTTAAAAAAAAAAAATAAAACGACCCAGACATTAATCCAGTGCTTGTATTGCAAGAACAGTAAATGTGTACATAGTACTTTTGCAAAAACTGGCACTAATTTCAGCTACATCTGAGCTCTTCGATCCTTCTTTCACCCACTTGGAAAACTCCCAGTCCTTCCCACTGGGTTATACTAAATGGGGATGTGGGCATCACATGCCTGCAAAGAGCTTCCTTAAGAGCAGAAACCATCACTACAGGACTATGTTGCCTAGATATGAAATTTGCCCTGTATTAAAATGTCTTACTGACCAGCAAAAGACAAAGTAAGGTTTGGGGTGAAGTAGCTGCTTTTGCTCTTTTACACTCTCTGCGTCAGGGAGCAGCATGCAACAGCCTCTGCCTTGTGCTCCTCTACAGACACCCCTGGTAGAAACAACAAATGAAAAGTGAAGACATCGATTCTGACTCAAAACCCAAAATGTGTTAAACCTTGAATGAGATTAGGTTTGATCATTTTATTTACCCCCTTTTTCTTCTTTTTTGTAAAGGTTGTAATTTAAACGCAAAAGCAAGCATCCACTGACATTTAAGCAGGTAGAGTTTAAATTTGGCCCAGTGGTCTATTAAAATACAACCAAGTTGCTATCAATCTACAGTGGATGAGTGTCTGCTAATGATCTATTTATGAAACCCCACCATCAATAATGTGTATTGCTGGTTGACAATACAGTATTTGTGGATTTTCAGTGAGCTGCAAAGACATGCAGAAAACATAAAAAGCTTCAGCTTTTTGACTTCCAAGAGGTAAGGGGGGAAAGGAAAGGGAAAACAGCAGTAGTTTAGGAACAGAACCTAGGAAGGAGCACACCTGGCATTTTTTTCTGGTATTTAAGTTTCCTCCCTGAAGTGATGGAATTTATTGATCTGATCAATTCAGATCATATAAACTGGTAGCACAATGACTCAAAAAAATGTATTTAAAAACTCCCAGCTTTAGTCTTTGAGCACTAATGACAGTGAGCAGCTGCACCATACTCCATGCTTGCATGGTACTGGTAGACTGTCCTCTGGAGAACCACTAAAGCAAATTCACAGCGGAAGGGGCCCGGCAAGAAGGATATGACAGGCTGGCTCTTGGGTGCCTTCAGAGTCAGCAGGCAGAAATACAAACCCTGCCCACACCCTCTGCATAGCCTAAGGACCTGGCCTTCTACACTTCATAATTAACCTTCAAACCATTGGAGCTGTGGGAGCATCCTGGATGCCTCCCCACACTCTTGAGGAAGGTTTGCTGTGTGCCTCACATGCCTTTTGAGAAAGAGCAGTTGGGCTGTAAATGGAGCTCTGCCCACGCTCGGCCACCCGAACCTCCAAGGCAGTGAGCAGGGACAGCTGGCAAGGACATCAGGTGGGGAGGAAGGAAGCCTTCTGTGGGCGTCAAGTACATGTGCTGTAGACCAGCCTACCTTTTCAGAATTTAATCCACATCCTCTGCTGTCACAGACCCAAACGTGTGTGGTCTTACTCGAGCGTAAGTATTCACCTATGCTGAAACATAGGCGGCACAGGGAAAGGCACAGTTCTTGTGGAAGAGCAAGCCAGGACTTGAAACGAATTAATCATGCTTTCCCAACAAGGGCAAAAAAGCAGGATTATCAAATTTCTTTTGAAAAACCACCTCTTTTAAACTAAACCCCCCCCCATATATTGTAATGAAACCAATTACAAATTGGCAATCACTTTTCTTAAAACACAGCATTTCTTTTCATTTTAGGGGGTGGGGAGGGGGAAAGGGGGAAAGCCAAATCATATATATATGTGTGTATGCGTGCACATATGTGTATATATATTTATGTATATGTACTGTGCCTTCTTTAAGAAGTAAGGTCCTACAGAAAGTTTCCCCCAATCTGACTAGAGCCATTTGTCGATCCCTTTCCACTGATACAGTGACGTTTCCACAAGGCTATACTTCTTGTACCATATGTTATTCCGGTGTTCTGCTTTCACCCACACATTTTGCCTTCTCAAGCAATAGCTTCAGACTTGTATTTTTCCACTGTAAACTGACATCAACCCAAAACCTGCCCGTTAACTATTCAAGGGCATGTAGGCACAAAAAAAACCATTGTCCTCCTAAGAAGGCTGGGTGTGGTATTTGAATGTTGTACATTCCTTCAGTTAATTGAAAATTATATCTCTCTTTTCAAAGGTTCAGTAAACAAATGGCTTGGCAAAAGGACATTGAGAAGTAAGCCAGGAATACCTAGTGCAAGTAACTTCTATTTCGAGTATGCCATTAATATATATGTTGATACGCAACAGAATTTCTGATACTGTTAGCCAGCACCCTCTTTTAACACTAAGGAAAATCAGAAAGTGGGGCACTAGCAAAACCTAAAAACTTGGCAGTGAGCCAAAACAAAGATCTGTAAATACAGTTTCACTGACTTAAATGAATCACCCCAAAATTGAGATCTGGATCAACTGGGGAGGAATAACTGGCTGTATCAGTACAGGCTGGGGGATGACCTGCTGGAGAAGAGCTCTGTGGAGAAGGACCTGGGGGTCCTGGTTGATGACAGGTTGGCCATGAGCCAGCAGTGTGCCCTGGTGGCTAAGAAAGCAAATGGGATCCTGGGGTGCATCAGGAAGAGTGTGGCCAGCAGGTCAAAGGAGGTGATCCTCCCCCTCTACTCTGCCCTGCTCAGGCCCCACCTGGAGTATTGTGTCCAGTTCTGGGCTCCCTGGTATAAAGAAGACAGGGATCTCCTGGAGAGAGTCCAGAGAAGGGCTACGAAGATGATTAAGGGCCTGGAACATCTCCCGTATGAGGAAAGGCTGAGTGAGCTGGGGCTGTTCAGCCTGGAGAAAAGAAGACTGAGGGGGGACCTTATTAATGTTTATAAATATCTTAAGTATGGGATGCAGGGGGAATTGGCCAACTCCTTTTCAGCCGTCTGTGGAGACCGGACAAGGGGCAATGGCTGCAAATTGGAGCACAGGAAGTTCCACACCAACATGGGGAAGAACTTTTACACAGTGAGGGTGACAGAGCCCTGGGACAGGCTGCCCAGGGGGGTGGTGGAGTCTCCTTCTCTGGAGATATTCAAGACTTGTCTGGACGCCTATCTGAGCAATATGAGCTAGGGAGCTGCTTTGGCAGGGGGGTTGGACCCGATGATCTCTCGAGGTCCCTTCCAACCCCTACGATTCTGTGATTCTGTGATACAAAGCAACAGAAATTCCTTTTTTCTCTCCTGGCCCCCTCTTTATCCACCTCCCCAGAAGACACATTTGTGGCAACCATATTTATTCTCTGAGACATGCCTTGTCTACTACTGAGATATAACTGTTCCACAGCACAGGTCTGGCCAAATTTCCGAGCCTTTATCAACAGTATTATTATTTCACTTATTGACAGAGGTACCCTTATCTGGAAAAGTATTTTCTGTAATACCAATTCATTCAGAGACACTAAATACAATTTCACAAGTTCTTAAAATAATACCAAATGGATTTCTCAGGACAAGTCAGCTGAACATTAAGAGGGAAATGTTTATACACTGAGATATGCTGCCTTTGAAACAGTTTCTTCCAAACACTGAAAATGGATAGCTTTATTTTCTAAGGCTTTTAACATTGATTCTTAAGCATCCTTTTTTTTTTTTTTAACAACCATGCTAACACTATTCTCAACAAATTTCGATATTCACTATCAACTCTTAAAGTCAGTATCTTGGATACTTTTTATCTTTTGTTACACTGGTGGGCTTGCCCCTTAAAAGCTTAGGGGAGCCTGCTTCTGGGGTGAGGGACGGAAGTTTTCAGAGAGGCAGAAAGGCACACAACAGAGAAGGTTAATTTCAGCTAAGTGCCACTGGCACAGCTGACCCCATTTCACAACAATATGAATACCAAAACAATTTATTTGCATATGGTGGTAAGAACAGCCCCACACACTCCAGCTCCCAGGAGCCAGCCCGGGTCTCTCATCTGCCATCACACATTAGGCAGGGACTGCAAACGCCAATTGTTCTCCCTGTTAAAATATCAGCGCTGCCTGGTCCGGACTTCAAGCTGCAGGCATGCCTGTTTGTCTACAGGGTCAAAGAAAGAATTTTCTTAGTAGTTCTACTTTAACTGGTCAATGAGGAATGCTTCCCATGATGCAGAGTGCTCACTACATCCTTCTGGCTGGGCAGCACAGACCATCTCCTACAACTACTGGTCAGTACAAGTTCACAGACTTGGAATGAAACCTCTGTACTCCTGACAGCCTACTTCCAAATTCGGAGAAGAAAAAACACACAAGCAAAGAAACAACAAAACCCAAACTTTGAACACTACTATTAAAAAGAAAAAACACAGTTCCATTGGCCACAACTCCAGGTTAAAATTCCAGGTTTTCAGAGAGGAGGTGAGAGATAAGCGTCTGTACTGTTCCCGGAAGGTAAGAATTAACTTCTCCACATTACCCTTTAAATGCTAGCCCACTCTTTCCAGGAGCTGCCATGTTGGTGTGATCAGATCAAATGGGATTTTCATTCACAGTCACAAGGTTCCTCGTTGCTCCCAGCACAGAAGGTCAACTGCATAAATGTCAGGCAACGAAAATTGAACAATTATGACCAGACATTCTGTTTGCTGCAATACTATTTTAATACTTTTATAATGTTAATAATGGGAACTCCCAGTTCAAGCAGTTTGCTTTTTGCTATATTTTATCCTGCAGTTAGTTAATCCAAAAACACTTTATTGGAGATCCCAGTGTGTACAGATTCTACCTCGCACTGCCAATTTCAAGGTGTCCCTTCCCTTCCAACCTTCCCAGTCCTCTGTTTCAGGAGCTTCCCTAACTATTCTGAGAAGCAAAGGCAGAGGTTTTCATAAACACTTCAAAAGGGTCTCCCTGTTATCTAATCTTTAAGCAGTGTAGTCAAGGAAGATTATAACATTTGGCTTCTGTATGGGAGCCAAGGCATTAGAAAGAATACAAAACTCAAAACATTTATGCAGGAATTTCCTAATAGTGAACTACCCAGGAGGCTGTGAAGGTTGGGAATTGCTGTGTACTCTCAACACCCACTGGGAGATAGATACTCACATTTGGAAGAAAAAACCCTTAACAAGGTCAAGTACTCCTACCCTGAAAATCTTACAGTGCGGAGCCCACCTAAACTCAGTCTTGCTTCCCACACTGGCTTTTCTCAGACTATTTCTTCCTTCTCTTTGGTGTAGTAGCCAGGCATGTGTCTCAGCCTTCTCCCAATTACTTACAGTGTGACTGTAAATATTAATTAACTTCTTAGTGGATGCTTTCTTACACACTCTTCAAGCTTGGCAGCTCCTGCTGAAATGCAATCAGCTGTCTCTTGCCTTCCCCCAGTTTACCAGCTATGATGTCAATTGACCCAGCAATTGTTTTGGTTTCAAAAGAGCTTATTGACTGAGCGTTCACATTTAGTGGCTTATACGCAACATACTCAGTCCTTACATCTTGCTCAGTTCAAATATATCTTCTCTCCCTGCATGGACTGCAGATTTCCAAAATGAACGCTAGGCATTACAAAAAACGACCAAAAACAACACTGCACCAAAACTCCAGAGTAAATAATGGAAAACTCAATCCTTTTACTTCCCAGGGGGAATGCCTTTAAAGCCTGCAAAAGATGCTAGCATCAGATCAGAGTCTCAGATGTTGAAACACACCTTCAATCTATCCTCTCCTTGGCTTTCCAGAAGCAATTGAAAAAAGGAATTTAAACAATCCCAACTCCCTTGTTAGCTGTTTAAGGAGCCACTCCTACTGAGTCAAAAAACAAAACAGTTAGCAACCTTCAGATACAGCTAATTTTTAGCTATCGCCCAACTTGCCCATACTTAAATTAAGAATCAAAAATCTCTAGATAGCAACTGTTCTCTGCAAAAACCCAGTCCAATTATCAAAACTGTCACCATACTGTAAAAGCATTTCACCTGGGAAAACATTTTGGAGCAGCTCTATTGCCATTTGGAAAAATAAGATGCAAAAGAAAATCAAAACAAAGACAAACAAAGGAAACTATTCTGGAACACCCTGCTTCGTAGAAGAAAGGCCTACTCCAAAAGCACTAGTCCTCAGAAGACCACCGTGCCCTCCTCTAGCATCTGCAATGTCTGGGAGAGCTATTGGATGGAGCCAAAGTGATGTACTGGTCTTTTGGCCACATGTAACCCTCACTTCCAAGTCAATGACTCTGGGTTTACTGCAGATTAGGTGAAGATACCTTCATGAAGTGTCATTCACATTTGAACTAAAATGAAACCATCGCATTCTTAACATAAATTCAGTTTTTATCGTCTAGTATTTTCTGTGCATCCAAAAATTCCTAAGTTCCAAAAATTTTTTTTTCTGTGCATCCAGAACACAGGCACATTCATGAAGAATTGGTTCTCTGCAGTTTTATATGACATTATCTTCCAAGAGAACAGTTGAGCAGCGGCACAAAAAGAAAGGAGGACAGGTGTAGTAGTAATAGCACAGAGCTCCTCCATACAGAAAGATGTGTTCATTTCCCAGTGATTCAATTAAAAAGAACAAAACAGGCTGACATTAACTGTTTATCTTCTGACTCCTTTTTTTTCATAGCCAAACCAGAAAAAAGATGAGCTTAATAGCGGTTTAAATCACATGAAGGGCAGGTATTAGTGACACTAGTGTATCTGTAAGCTTTGGCTGGTTAGAAATGGATGTGCACTCTCATGAGCGGTGTTTTTTAGGTTTTTTTGGGTTATTGCAATGAGGTTGCTGAAACTCAAGTCTTCCTTACAAAGTCATGAGGAAAATGAGGACAGCGAACATGGTAAGAAACCAATGTGAAAGCACATGCAGACAGCATATGATGCAAGGCAGGAAATGAAAATAGAGTGATCCCATTTGCTATGTGGTACTGTGGAGAGGCCGACTTAGTGACTGTGTCACTCTGCCTTTTGTTTCCCCTTAAGCACCCAGTGTGACCCTTGACACCAGCCAGGGATTAATGCAGCAGCAACCGCGGAGAAGACTCATGTGCAGACAGGTGACCGACAGCCAGAATTTTTAACACTGTTTTCTCTAAACACACATCAATCTAAACTTGTCAAACACATGGATAAGTCCAAAGCACTGCACAATTCTGGGCTGAAGGAAAAAAAAAAATTAAGAAAAGTTGTGGTGTGGTGATGGGTCATTTTAAAGTTTAATAGAAATTTCTGCCTGAAGTGACACGGGACCATGTTTGTTTTATTGTTCTCATCCATAATATAACCCAAAACATTGACAGGAATAGCTGCAGCACCCTGCCATAAAGAATCACAGCAATATAGATATAAAGCAGGCCAAGGGAACAAATGGGAAGTGCATTTGGCCACTGCCCCTTCACAGCAGACATGTGATAAAATTTTTTAAAATAACTGAAGTCTAAATAGAAAAAAACTCCAAACCCAAAACCAAATGAAAACCTCCAAAAAAACCCATTTTCTGCTTGAAATACATGGTTGTATGAATGAAGTTTCAGGTGTTTTGAAAAAAACGGGGAAGTCCATGGGCAGGGGCTGGAATCCTCTGACAAAGAACACTAGTGAAAACCAGTTTGAGGGGTTTGTCTTTTAAGATTTAAAACTTTTTATCTATGTCCCTTCAAGTCTCATAAATAAGAACCTTTTTTATCCTGAATATATTTTTGACCCAACAAAGAAAACATACATGAAAATTATTTGCATCCCAGTTGCCTGTTCTGTCAGTCACATGCTTCATAAAAACTTCAAATAATTCTTGTCTTGTAACCATGCCTAATTTAATATGAAAGTCAGAATTTCAGCTCCAACCCTCAGGGGAACTCAGCTGGATTTACTGTTAAATCTTTGTCAGTGCTGCTTCGGAAAGAGTCTGCGTTGCAAAACACCCACCCGGTCCACTCTTAATTAAGCCAAGATGGCAATAAATTCAATATACTGAGAAAAAAGCCCCTTGCACTATATGCTAGCTTTCAGAATATGAAGAATATCCTTGTAAGGGCATCTTTAACCTGACGTTCCCTCCACATTTATCTTTTCATTCCCATCTCCCAATGTGAAAAGCAAACACAACTTAATTAAGTAGCCAAATTCTCCTTACCTGTAACTCAAAGCAACTTTAATTTTATGTCCAGTTTTTGGAGTGTTTCAATGGCCAGCAATGGGGCTATCTGTGATATTCCCACAGGAGAACAAAAGCCTCTCTAGTGGAAAATGCAGGTACTGGCCAGGGAGGGGGAACACAAAGAAAAGAAACCTTGAGCTTCAACTTTCTCTTCTACAACTCTTTTCCAATGCCTACCTAGACCTCCTGAGCCAATACATGAGTAGCAAGGAGCATTACAAACTCTCAAGGATGTTATTTGTGCTGATAACACTTAATGGTTTGGTCACTTCCCATTTTGTGACTAGCAAATTTATAAAAATTGTAGATATAATTAGAATCACAATAATGAAAGTAATGGTATATTGATCCAACTTCTCTCACTTTCCAGTTTTTCCTCTCTGTAATTAATATGGAGCTATTCTGGTTTTCTTTAAATTGGTAGGTGAGTGAGCCACAGTTCCTATTTCTGTGTCCATAATCAGGTGTTCATAAACTTCAACAGACACTTGCAATACTGTGGGCAAGCAAAGCTGACGTAATAGTATTCAGAAGCAACTCTTCTCTATAGCAGATCTGTTGAGTCACAAAGGGATTTCTATTCTGTCATGAAAATACATTTTTGCAACATTTCAATCATTTGGCTTGTTCGAAGGTTTGAGGATAAGAAAAACATTCAGATGGAGGTGACTCAGGTAGAGATAAGTCTGAAAAACACTGTATTTTTATTGATGAAAGGAAAACAGTCAAACCCTGGCTAGCTTATGATATAGAAACATTAAGTTGTATTGCAAGAAAAGTATGTCATTGCTCTGACACCAGCAACAACAAACAGGAACTCCCCAAACTCCAGCAGTCACAACACCTACCAATTTCAGTAATGTTTTACAACATCTCTGTAGAAGTTTCCCAGATTTTTACGCTGGAAATGGAATAAGCAGTGACAGCAGGGGTTACACAAAAGCACACTGATGCACCCAATTTCTCTTTAGTTTAAAAGGGAGGGGCACATCTACCGGAGCAGCAGCAGCAGTGCCATGACTCAGGTGTACAAAATGCACTGGGACATACAGCTCACTTCCCACCCGAACGCACAGATGGGGAAAAAAACCCCAAAAAAGCAGGATATAAGCTGTGAAGGAAACCAGAATTCCTGACTTCCTAATTGCTCAGCCACCTTCTGTTACAAGTGTGATGTCATAAAGTCAACACAGTTATCAGGCAAGAAACCAATCATTTCACTAGATGGCATGATCGTATCACTAGGCTGCAATAAATCACACTACTTAAGCTGGGTTTGATTTAGACCCACAATGGCAAGACCCATGAATACATCGTGGAGCACTTTCTTCTATACCCAAGCAGTTCAAGTATGAAAATATAAATGGGAAGTTTCTGAGTACTTTCTTTAAATAAAAAACAAACGCAGGCACCCAAAATAAAGCAAAAAATTGCAAGCATATGGCACCATGGAAGAGTAAACAATATTGCTTTCAGGCCTAGCCAAGGGATTACTGTTACATGAGGAAATCAAGGTTGACTTTTAAAAATCTAAAAATAATTCTAAGAATGTTTCCTGTCTCAGTGCTCCGGACAAGAGAAAACAAATGAAAAGACTTCGTGTCTACACGCCATCTAGGTCATTGGTATTACACAACCTCTTTTTTAAAAACACTTCAAACAGATTCCTACACAGGACATTTGCAGGCTTTAACTGATTAAAAACAAGTGCAAGATATGAAATACACCCTGGAAGTACAAAATGGCTTGTTTTCAGAAAAAGGCCCTGTGCCCTGACAAGAGAATCCAGTAGTCTGACCAGATACTTTAAAATATCCACATAGATGTCACTTTATATGAGAAGGCTAGATCACTACACAGGACATTCACACAAGAGACTTTATATTCCTGTCTTACACAGTGGAAAAGCAGCACACATCAGTAGGGTAAGTATACCTCTGTGGTAAAGAGTTAGGTATGCAGTGGTTCCTTAGAAGATGTTCCAGCTCTGTGCTAATTCCTGCTTCATAAGACCGGAGCGGACTTGTCCATCACACCTCTTTCTGTGCTGTGCAGACACATCAGACCAGTGCACTTCTGGCTTCTGAACCAAGTACCATGCCCCCAACACCCTATCATACCATACCTGAAAGTTTTACAATCAATCAGAACTATTTGCACTGAAAACAGGCATGATTTAGCAAGCTTTTATGAATCATTGTACGCTCTGTGTTACAAGTTACAGCACTGCATACACTCCTTTAGAAAAAGACAGGTAAACAGCTGCCTGTTATTATCCTTTAACATACAGTCAAAGCCAGCACTTACATTTGATACTTAGAAACCACTATTGTCTTAATTTGTTACTAGAAACCATGATCTACTGCAATATAAATACTGATAAAACAAATCCTCCCACGCCCAAGCTCACCTCTGTAGTTACAGTGCTATATGCAGCGGCCTTACATAGTACTACCGGGCAAGGAGGCCAAGTCACAGCTCTGGCATCTGTTCCCATCTCTGCCACAGGTTACAGATTCACCCACCTGTCTGCCCCTGGGTGCACAGAGCACTCCTGCTTCACGGAAAATGGTGAGGCTTAATTCTTTGGTGTTTGTAACACTGTTACAACTTGTTACAAAGACAAATACTGACATTGTAAGACTAACCTCAGGTGAAGGTTTGTTTTAGGACAACAAACTTGCAGACTTCAGTTCATTTTCTTGCCCTGCCCAACTTTCTTAGGTATCTTTGGACAAACTACCTAGCATTTCCACGCCTTAGTTTACCATCTGTAAAAAATTCTGAAGAATAGGAGAATTTTGAGAGGGATGTCACGTTTTTGGAGGTATCTCATGCAATGGTAATGAGGTCCTTGCATATGTGTGTATATATATATAAATAAAAACACCTTGCAATCATTTAGTAGAAGACATACTGTGAACTCACAGTTGCACTAAAACTGTATCTCTGCACTACTAGGTAGTATGCTCCCAGATGTTTAGAGTCATCAGCTACTTGCATACAACTCAATCCTGCAGCTTCCA
This sequence comes from Porphyrio hochstetteri, assembly GCA_020800305.1. Classification (NCBI taxonomy): domain Eukaryota; kingdom Metazoa; phylum Chordata; class Aves; order Gruiformes; family Rallidae; genus Porphyrio; species Porphyrio hochstetteri. The sequence goes on along the minus strand of CM036938.1, from coordinate 46,995,732 downwards.
GCTGCTGTAAAATTTGGAGCAGTATATTTTGTTCTCACATGTGTTTCCTCTCCTGCAGTGATAAACAAGCATGGTAGTTTTTCAGAGAAGAGCAATTGCTTAAATTCCTTGAAAAACATTACAGATGTTAGAAAATAAGAGGGCCTATTAGAACAAAAGTATGGTGTATTAATTACTGGAAAATGTTTTAAAATGCACCTGCTGTTCACAGATCTGCATCTATAAAACCAGGTAAGTTGAAATGACATTCCCTGTCTCTTCAAATAATCACTTCTTCTAAATATGAATGCCTGAGTTGCAGACACAATTACAGGAAATAGAAGGAAACTGAGTCCAAGACAAATTAGTTCTACAATTACCCTCCCCCACCAGTGGTTTCCTCTATACTGCAAAATATTTTAAAAAAAAACCAAAACAAAACAATCACACCACATCTCCCAGTAGAAAGCACTCCGGGCAATTAGGAGAGGTCAAATCTCCTCTTCAGCCAGAAAAGTGGTCACTTGGAAAGATACTGGGGATGAATGACTAAGGCCTGGTTCAGCAAAGCATTTAAACACATGGGTAGCTTCACTGCATTCATCAGATGTACAGCCAAAAGAGAGAAATCTCTTAAATTTAAACAAAAAGAAGAGAGCCATAGTGACTGCAGAACTAGCACTGAGCTGGTCATCTTTTCTTTGACATAAACAGGATCTTGAGCATGGAAACATTTAATATGCTCTAGCTTTATTTAATTTCCTCTTGCAATATGGATGAGAGAACATAGGCAAGATGCTCAATAGTCTTTCCAGCTAAGTCCTAACCCACTTTTTCCCCTGGTATTCGTGCCAGGAGGGAAGAAGGAAACCAATGGTAAGGCAAATTCATTATGTGGGTGTACACCCGCTTTGGAGCACGCGACCTGGAAAGACAATAGGATACAGTTCATAAAACCATAACATTAAATTCTGTGAGAAGCAGAGGTAATGAAAGCTAATTTCTTAGGAACTTTTGTCTCATGACCAAAGCATCAATAACAATGTTTCCTGTGGCTGGGACTGTCACAGTATCTTGCCCCTCATGCATCTGTTAGGACTTGCAGGAATGGTAGAGCTCACACTTCTGCCTTGCCTTTATTGCAGAATCATTAAGGTTGGAAAAGACCTCCAAGATCTTCTGGTCCTACCATCCCCCTACCACTATATTACTAATTAAACTAACTCAACTAAACCATGTCCCAAATGTGAGCTTTCCTCACAGCATCTTCTACAGGAGCGTGGCCAGTTTAGAGTGCTAACAAGTTACAATGAAAATTCCCACCTGGTGCCTAAATTAAAGGTGAAAAAGGGAGAGAGACACATACAGAACAACATAATTCCCTAAGCTTCTTTGCCATCAGCAATTTTTCTGGATAAAAATAAAAGCCTTTCTTGAAAAATTTAAGAACACAGTTACAGCACAGGAGAAAAAGAATTCTTCTTTATGAAGCAAATTGGCACTGGCAATCATTTGTGAATCAAAATGATGGAAAATTAAAGTATCAGTACCCTGTGCTTCAAGAATGCTGCTCAGATACAGAGACTGCCTAGGTGGGGCTCAGTGCAGGGTAAAGTCTTAGCCTGGTAGTACAAAGAGCAAAGGAAAATATTTTCTGTTCACTCATCCACAGTGAGACTGCAGTCACAAGAGAACGATAGATATTGGACAGCTTGTGTCTTTTATGTCATCAGGTCAAAAATATTCTCTGTATTTTTATAGCACATGTACTTAGGTAGCATAAATACCCATGCTGGTGTTGAGATACTGTAGTCTAGTTTCAAATGTCAGTGCAGGTTTCACAAAACTGGTATGCGAAGTGTCTGATGGGAGGAACTAGACAATTGTTGGGTAGTCAACTGAGCCCAGAGAAAAGTAACACAAGAAAATAGATGCAGCACAGACCAAATGAGTATAGTACAATTTACACACCTTTAAGAATTCAACCCTGTCTGTTTAATTAGAGCAACAAACTGTATTTGCCTTTAATAGTGAGCTACCTTCCTGCTCTAGAAGAGCTTCTTGGGGGGCTGGGAGGGGAGGAGAAGATGTCAATATTTGAAGTTGTACCTATGACTACTTTTAGTACTGTGGTCATCAAAAAGCAGACTGAGAACTACCCAAACCTTTTTAGACTGGTTTTGTAAAAGCTTTCCCCTCCAGTGCTCATACATTTTTTAAACAACAATCTCCACACCTGCAGATAGCTCTACACATGCTTTTACTGTACAGTACGTGAACATAATCTAAACTGGAAAAAGACACAGAATGAGAAGAAAAGCCAAGACTGGTCATTCAAAACATTGTTAAGCCCATTTCTGACAATGCATAATAAATGTAAGACTGAAATAAAACACATGTAAGACTAAAATAAAACACACATTTGTGCCAGCAGACCATTAAGCCTCCTTTGGAGTTATTACAGTCAATCACATCAAGAAGAACTTAGGGACATTTAAATCAAGGGGATTATTCAGCTGCCATGCACAAATGTATACTCTCAACTAATAAAAAACCCATAGGAAATTCTGTAGAAGAAAACTTATGGAGTGTTTGAATGCAGCATACCACTTTTCTTTCAAATGTAGTTAAGTTCCTCCATTTGCAAATGCCCTGAAAGGGACTGCCTTCTTTCTGCTCCCCAAACTCACTGCATCACCACTCAGAATTCACCACATGAACACTGGTGGCAGCAGACATTTGAGAAGCATTAAGAATGTTTTTCTGGTTTTTTGGAAAGAAAAAAAGCAAACATTCTCACATTTTCCATTTCCTATTTTATTAAAGACAAAAGGTATTTGTAAGCTAAAGTACAAAGGAGCACATTACAACCACCAAAAATAGGGCTTTATTAACTAGAAACAACAGCAGAACGAAAAGTTAGTGGCATTAGTAGATCACAGTAATGTAATTAATCTTGTTAGAATCATATGACAACCTGCACAAACATTGCCTGATTTAAATGCCTCCAATGAGCCTGATGAGTCAGACAGTGCTCCAACAGCAGCACATAACTAATTCTTCCTAAAAACCAAAAGGAAAAACAAAAAAAACCACCCCTCTACACTGAAACTGCCTTTTTCTTTCCTGCACAAACCTTGTGTTTTACATTAAAGTGACCTTAATCTTCCATTGCGCAGGAAGGCTGCTGGCTTAGACCACTGAAATTAACAGTGATGTCATTATCTGTAAACTTTAAACTATTTCAACACATTTGCCATGCTGGCCTGAGTCCTCCTAATTTAGAAAAGGCCAACACAAGAGTCTGAGAGGGAAGGGGTGCATCATCACATGTGTGGCAGTAAGTCGCTTCATGCATCTAAAACTGCGACCCGAGTGAGGCCTAATAGGCCCGTTCACCCTCTGACAGCATAACAACAACATCCATCTGGAAGACTCAATGTGAAACACGCTGTGCAGGAACACTTCCTTGCTCATGGGGATGGGTTCTATGAAAAAGGAAACTAAGATCCTGACACCACGCTTCCACAAATAAGATACAGCTGATACTGAGGTCAGAACTGGACTAATTTTCTTAAAAAATCATTAATATGGCTCAACCAAAATCGCCACCTCCCCCTTTTTTTTAAATTTGGTTTTTTTAAACAGATGTAGTATTTCCTTGTTTTATTAGATGTTTCTTACGTGAAGCAGTGCTATCCTAAAATAATAAACATTTTTTTTGCACTGTACAATTACAGTTTCCTAACAATCCATAAATACAGATTTTTTTTACAGTGATGGAAAACTAAATACTGAGAATGCTTAGTTTTAATGGCCTAAAATTATATTCATATGTCTGCGGGGAAACGTTTTTAAAATGACAGGCTCTATTTCTTGGACAGTCTAACAACATTTACTGCAATTCACTCTTGTAAATGAGGTGGGTATAGAATTTTCCATGCAAATCCCTGCTTGCCGGATGAATTACATGTTATCTGCCACCAGTGAAGCCCAGAAAATACAATCAAAGGGTTCTGAGAAAGTTCTGTGAGTTTAACAGAATCTGCAAGGGAAGGTATGGCAAATGACTCCAGAGAACACTGAAGAACACTTCAGGATTTCTTACCATGTTTATTTTAGCTGTTAAGCACTAGACAGCACGCAAGCTCAAGGGATGTATTTCAGGTTTGATCCTTGCTTTAATTCTTAGTTCAGTGGATTTAAGTAAAAACATGAATACATGGTAATTAAACTTTTAAAGTCATTATAATGCATTGTGTGTTAATACCCTTTTACCTGAATTAGCAGAAGCACATAATCCTCAGTAAATTCCCTAGTTAAATAAAAGCTCTTTTTCATTGTATTTTCCTCTCCTTGCCTATTTTTTACTGAGATTTTAAAACATTTTCTACTTGAAGTATAACACCACAGCTCATTTTAAAGAATAATAAGATGTGTTTCTTCTGTTTCAGTTATGCTGGTGAATTTGTTGTTAAAGGACAAAAGAGTTACAGTATTTAGCACTAGTCATACATATCACAACTGTGTTGGGGTTTTGGGGGGTTGGTTGATTTTTTTAATTAGAAACTGAACAACTACTTCAACAAAGTCAGCTTTGCTCAGTTTATTAACAGAGCTTAAATACTCACAATAGTCTCTGGTGTGAGAAGAATGACCAATAGCAACAGCCAATAGGAAAAAAAAAATCAAAGACAATAAACTTTAAAGTCATGGTAACAGGTTTTCTGAGAAAATTATTCTGGAAAAGTTGGATTATTCCTCAAAGTTTCAGCATAGAATCCAACTAAAACTGAAAAACACAGGTGCATTTTTGATAATTTGCACAAATCATCTTCCTTACCCAGTGTACACATACGCACACATATTTCAATGCTCCCCCTAACTACTGTGTACACTTGGCATCTCATCCTATGGCACTTTTTCTACCACTGGAATACTTTCAAAACAGCTTTTATATTTTAACACTGAACTTCACATGAAAGTGAGTTAGTGTCCTAATAAAAAGATATGTTTGCCCTCAAATTCCAGAGTGGATAGAGAGCACATGCTTACAATTCTGCTACTCTGATTGAAAGATCATTTTCTCCTGCCTAACACTCCATACTGGCAGGGACAATGGCATCTTGTTTCAAGCAGGCGCAGTCCAGTATAGCAATAAATATAATAACACCACCACTTTGCATTTCTAACACACTGTTCACAATAAAGCAACACTAATTTTAATCAACCAATTCTTCCCAAGCTCTCTTCTACCTTCTCAGATTTTCTCACATAAATGACACTGTGCATTGATACACATCCTGGTTGCTAGATGTGCTGAGCAGCTGAACGACACGATGAAGACAGTGTACGATTAAGCCAGGAGTAAAGAAGGTACAAGAACAGGAGGGATGACAAAAGCAGAACGGCAAGGGGCGAGTGGGATTAAACTTTTTGAATGTGCACACACAAGCTTAAGAAAAGTATCTACGAAGGTACTACAAACAGAAAACAAGGTCAGGGGAAGATAAATCAAAACCCGACTGAAATAAACAGGAAGGAATGAACAGCACTGCAGGTGACCAAAGGAGACAAAGGAAAACAAAAAAAAAAAATGTGTAAAAAAGAAGCAGGAAAGATTGCAATAAAAGCTGGTAAGAAAAAAATAAAATGTATCAGACAGAGCAGCAAAAAAGGTTTGAAAGGAAGAAAAAGCTCAGAAGAAGAAGAAAATCAAAGAGAAAGAAGAGCAAAAGAACAAGAACCCTTAGTTACTTGACTCTCACCCATGTCATTTGTTACATTGCTTTAATCCATCCTGTGTGGGTCCACACCGGAGAGCAGCACCACACCTTTCTACGTGAGCTTCCTCACTGCTTCACATGCCTCTTGGGTGCAGTTAACGCTACCAGTTCTTATCCAGCACACGGCATCTTCAAATATCTTATAGTACATATAGTTGTACGTGAAGTCAGCTCCTACAAACTTAACTGTTTAGAAGACAACCTTTTTCAAGAAGCAGTTCCCCAGCTGTTGTCAGCAACCTTTCCTCCACAATTCTGTTTCACTTATTCCACAGAGTTATCTCTCTGTCCTAGATTTTGTACTTGGATGCAGAAGCAGCTGCTTTGTTTTGGCGGTGTATCAGTATAGCAAAGTCATCCATCTTGTATTAGAAATAGGACTTCCTATCACAGAGAAAAAAAAATGATAGAGGAAAATCGGACAGCAGGCACATGAAGGTTCAGAAGCTACATTTAGTAAGATAGTGCTCGTCTTGAAAGGATAAACAAGATCAACACAAAGCTTAGCTCCCTATATGTAGCAAAATACATCGGTATCCTTATTTCAATTACACTTTTGATACGAGCTGATATCAGCTCTCAGACTTCATTTCTTACTTATTGCTCAGTCACCTCCCTCTTCTCACTGTACGGTTTTATACCCAACTCTGCTGCCTTCTTCAAGTGTGCCTTACTTTTCCATTATGTGCTTTTCCTTTCTTGTTCACCCCCAAAGAAGTACCTAAAACTGAGTATGATGCCATTTCTGGAACCAATACAGACACAGCTAAAAATCAAGAACTGTAGTGAGCACCATCCACACTGGCTGGGAAATCCATCTTGGAAATCTAGTTGTAGCCAACTATGAAACTAAGTAATGCAATAAAGCTTTGCCAGCACGGGGGGAGGTCCCTCACCTTTTTACTCTAATTCTATTGGAAAAGTAACCACTACAATGACCAAATTTCTAAGGAACATGAAGAATTCTGGCCCCAGTGCCTAGCCAATGTTTTCACAACCAAATGGGAAGTAAGCATTGCTTACTTACTGATTCTTACTGTGACTCTTGGGGATGCAGTGCAGATTCATAGCACTGCACTGGCAGGGAAAGAAAAGGTGTTCTTATGCTCTTATTGCCAGTCCAATGCTGTGAATCTGCACTGAATCCTCAAGAATTATGAATACTTGTGGATATTAGAAGGTAACGTGTATTCTTACCTTCAATTTTAATTCACATTTCTGCTCACAGATGTATACTCAGCAAATACAGGTCTGGGAGAAGACCTCAGGAATTACTGTCTAAAAGAAACCGCACAACCAGCAAGCCTATCTTAAGTTTATGCATTCATTAGGTTTTGCTTTTCTGTCACGGCAAGCCTACATGCTGAAGTTCTCTCTCACAAACCTTGGAGCACCAGGAGGAGAACGACTCTGCAAACAGAAATGGAATTTTATCGGTACAGAGGTGTTTTGCACTGAGGAAGCTTTCTCCTATAAAAAGAGATGAGGAGGGGTGTAACAGCATAAGGTACCTTTAAGTCTACTGTTAAGATGTAGCAGGGGACCAGCTTCATACCATTCCAAAGTTACTTTGAAACATACAGACTATAGCTTGGACATTTGTACATTTTCCTTACAAACTCACATGATGGTGATACACTTTTTAACTCAAAAATTCTCTTTCAGCATAACAAACTGGTTGCAAATACGAATGCTATGCATACATGAAAACAAATATTCACATATGGAAGAGACAGAAACTGAATTATTTGGTGCAACAGGTCATGATATCTCTTTTTAGACCATGTCATTCTGAAGTACACCACCACACAACAACTTTCCTAAACAATGTATTCATTACAAAATGCAAGTAGTCCTGAATTAAAGGATGCTGTTTTGTGGGCTCACCACGGAGCTGGTAAATTACCCCCACACTACAATGCACTTTGTCATATACTGCAATGCCCATACTAAGGCAACACATCCCAGGAGCTGGCAGCCATGCTATCAGCAAGAATTTGGCTACAGAAACAGCAATGATTCATCATGCATTCTAGAAGCACTGTCGAAACAGCAAAACAACACGCTGCTATTTTAATCCTTTGAAGGTAACAATGTTTTGAAAATTAATTATAAATCTGGCTGTACAACCAAAGCAAGCCAAAAAACCCCCCCAAACAACCCATTATATGGATTATTGTAACATACATAGTTTGGAAATGCACTTATATTCACATTTTTCTTCAGAGGACATAAATCAGGTATTTAGTACAAGCATCAATTAATGACTTACCTCTCTCTCTACACTCTGATTTAACATTATAGAACAAATGTTTCAAAATAGCTAAATCAAAAATCACTAGTTTAAAATATAGTTTAATTTAGGCTGTATTCAGTTTTTAAAATCCTCTCTAGTAATTTAAAAATAACTATCCACATACATTTTAATTAATTTAAATCTATATTGCAAGTGGATGATTTTTAAACCCACCCTCTAAATGAATAGCCAACAGCACAGTCAGAACATTCGTTTCAAGGTACACATCACATCTCTTACTGTCCCAATATTCACCAAGAAAATGGTTTCTCAGCCACCAGTATGTGAAAATTTGCAAATAGTGGTGCAGGTCCTGTCAAAAACCTCTCAAGTGCTATTGATTTCTCTGGTGAAAGCGCTCTTTATTCCTTTAGAACATTCCAGGGAAATGCACATAGAAGGAAATTTTGTCTCCTAAATCACAGACACCCAAAAAGATTATTAATTTCTTTCTATTGTAATTACATAGTGACAACGAAACTTTATCAGTAATACCCTTTTACTAGCACCTTGCCAGAGAAGCTAAAGAACATCTTACAGAGTTTAAGAGGGAGTCATGAGAACGCATTTCAGACGTGCTGCCCTTTGTCCCATCACGCAAATGCACATCACGAGCCCCTTACCTTTTGGAAAACGACTTCATCCTGCTTTCTTTTCTTTTTGCCACTTTTTCTGATCCTCTGGTTTGTCTGAATCCATTTTGTGACCTGCAGTTCAAAAACACAGCAATTTTTTTAAGAAGAAGATGCAACCTGTGTGCTGCTCTTCAGCATTAGTAAGAAGCTATAAACAGACTCAAGACAGTTTTTCCATTGCTTCATTTCAAAGAGGAAAAACACTTTTCCCATCTAGAATGACATGGTCCTAGACAATCTGGTGAGATACCTGTGCAGGGTCAACGCACGTGGGGGTTCTTCATCTCAGAGCTTGCAGTTTAAGGGGTTTTTAGCACAAAGAACATGTTCGATGCCAGACCAGGCTGCCAAGTGGAAAGTTATCATTGCAGCATGCAAAAAATCCTGGGGAAAATCTCTGTGCTTTATCCCATACACCTTCTATTTCCAGTAAGAAATTCATTTCCAGCCGCCCACTCAAATGTTGTTCCAGACTACCAGTGCCAAATTTAGATGGTGGGGTTGTTATTAAAGTAATAACACTTAGGCTTCTTTCTCCCATTACGAGTATTTTTTTTCCTAATATGCAAGCAGTTTCTAAGTATTTATTTTTGTTTGCTTTTAAGGCACAAGAGTGGCAGGGGTGGGGAGGGGGCGTCCGGTGGGAAACTCAAGGAGCAGATATGCAAGGGAAAGGGCGGGGAAGGGGAGAATGGGGTGTGTGTGGGGGTGGAATTTTAACAACTGAGAAAGGTTTTCTCCTCACCTCGCCGCTCACTTGCTGGACGAGCTGACACTCCTTCCAAGTCTCACCCTCCTCCAGCAAAGGCTACACGGGGGAGAAAGCGCACGATGAGACGGGGTCGCCCGCGGAGCGTCCCTGCCCCGCTCTGCTCCCCCGAGGGAGGACGGACGGACGGACGGACGGGACGCGACGCGCTGCGGGAAGCCCACTCCGCTGCCACCCCCCGGCCCGGCCCTTGTGCCACCCGGAGCCGCGCCCGCCCCGTCCGTCTGTCCCGGCCCGCTCTGTCCCGGCCCGTCCCATCCCATCCCGCCGTCCGCGGCCTCGGTGGCGACACACTGCAGCCCTCGGTAGGAAATGAAACACCTCCGCGGGGTCCCCCGCCTCCGTACTCCGGCCCCCGGAGCCCCGCGGAGAGGAGGAGTCTGCCTTAAAGACGTAAAGGCCGGCCGGCTCCGGGGCGGCCCCGCCGGGGTTTCCGCGCCTCCCCCGGCCCGGCCGGAGCGCAGCAAGAGGAACAGGGCCAGCGGTGCCCCTCCTGGCAGCCCCGGCGGCGGGCCAGGCTGCGGGCACGGTGTGGCCTGGCTTCCCGCGCCCCGTAGGAGCGGAGCCGAGCCCAGCCCGGCCCAGCCCAGCGCGGGGGACTCGCCGGCGGTGCTGCCGCCGACTCCTGCCGAAGGGACAGCCCTTCCTCACCGCCGCGGGCACGCTCGTCACGCGTTACAGTGTCACTGTGGGAGACGCTCTCCCGTTGCGTCCCTCGCTGCGGAAGGCGCTTCCCTGTTAACCTCCCGATAAAGAGCCTCCGCCACAGGTCTTCCCCGGCACAGGAACGGCCGGATGGAGCTGGCTCGGGAGAGACGCTGCCGTCACCCTTAAGTGCTCCGAGATCACCCCAGCACTAACTTGACGTGTACAGAATCCAACTACGAAATCATTTCGGGAGGTCTGTCTGAAAGGCAGGGCCAAAGCGGGACGCGAAGCAGCTTTCTACTCTCAGCACAGCACAGCACAGCACAGCACAGCAAGCCCTTTACCGAGGCCTCGGTGGAACCCTGTATTCGGCACGAGGCTGCAAGCAGGTGGCGAGATTTAGGCATGGGGCATCAAGGGATGTGCCTGTGACCTTTGATGAGCATGCTCAAGCTCCAGCATGACGGGAGGGAGAGACCCGAGTAATGTCAGGCATGCAAAATCGAATGCTGGAAATCAAGGATCCTTAAGTTAGGGGGTTATTAAGTATTGCTATTATTAGGATTTTATTAAAACGCATTGTGTTCAGTGTTTAAAATGACAAGCAATAAAGGATAGGCTGCATTGCGCTTGGTACAGTTAAACTGATACTAATACAGCACTTTCAGCATTTAAAAAATAATTTATTCCCCATGCTACATACGACAATTCCCTGAACACTTCAAAAGAAAATCTGTGCTCTTGTAAAAGAATGACGCTCATTAAAGCATGTGTTCCAGCAAACCCTGCCATATATAGAATTAGATGGACTTTGCAAACAGATTTAATAAAGGTATTTCCAATTAGTGCATCCTAAATCTTGACAGTATCCCTTTGACTTTATCGCTTAAAAAAAGAAAAAGCCTCCCTCCTACCCTTTTTGTTTTACTGCCACATCCTTCTTTCAAGATCAAAAGCTTCAGATCAAAGCCAAGATCAAACTCAATGCTTTAAATAGAAGGAACTTCACTATGAAGCTCACACAAAGAAGAACTTTTTCATAGAGATATCACAGTAGAAAATCTTACTATAGATTATTATTTCACACTCACAACAGGTCTACATAAAACCTGTATCAACAATGTATTTTTATTTTGCAAAGTCACAAAATACTTTCTACTAAATGGTAATTCTGAAAGCTCCAATAAATTCACTCCTGAACTGTGTGTGTTTGAATGAAGAAGAACAGACCATAGTTCAAAGAGAATGAGTAAGAGTATGAACAAAAGTTATGTTACTGCCAAGCACAGATTAATGCAACTGCCTAAACAATATTCCCTTGGATCAGTTAACAGATTAGATTGCACATTCCCACAGAAGAATTTATGGGAAAGACTGGGTCACAGGAACAACGGAACAGATTTATACTTTAAATCCTTTGATGAATTACGCTTCCTCCCCTGTCAAATGTTTGGTGAAAACTAGTGGGGGGAAAAGCTACGTTGATTTTCAGACCTGCAGACCCTGAGGCTAATTCAGGATGAAAATCCCTGCCCACACAAACACACTGTGTGTCAAAACTCAGGCGTAGCTCCCATTTCCCTGTTAGTAGCTGCACAGTGGTGAAGGAACCTCAATAGGAATTGTTACTGACTTTTTATTATGGTAACATACCTTCTGGAGCCAGCACCTGGGGTTCCCTGGTGCTGGCTGCTGTGCACATCATAACTGGAACACTAGTCTACTCTGTGATGATTGCACTGCAGCATAAGATAAGAGCCAACATGCCCATACAGCCAGCCTGCAAAGGAAAGAAAGCGGCAAGAAAAACAAGGTGGGCCTAACGAGCCGTGGTCACAGCACACCGGCGGCACAGTCACCCGTTAACTCTACTTACTGATGCTTCAGTAAGATTTAGCTCATGGCCAGACTAAGAAATTTTGCTGGGAAAATTGGGACCAGGAGAGAGGGGAGGAAGAGAGAGGAGAAAGAGGAAAAGAGGAGAGGGGGAGGGAGTGAACAAAAGATGGTTTAAGAACATTATTACATCTCCTAGTGTATTCTTCCACACTCCAAAAGGAAGGAGCTTGCTTACAGTTCTGTACTGATGGCACAGCCTATTTAAAGCAAGAATGAATGCATCACTCTTCATCAACAGCCTTCTTGGCTGACACTGACTGTCATACTTGAATCCCTTCACAACAGAAATTAAGAGACGGGTCTGTCTTCTGTGTTCTTCTTGGGAAGACTTTTCTTTCAGAGACTGCTGATGGAGCTGTCCTGTGTAACACCTGCATTGCAAACAAGTGTTTATACATGACAAAGTATGCTCAGATCCTTCTTCATTCTTGCAGCAGCAGGATTATATATACCTTAATTTTGAAACGGGGGAAGGAGGTAGCACTTTCTACCAACTGGGTGTAGATAGGCCCAAATATCCTGGTAAATAAGTTAGGCAATGGTTTACACCACCTACTCTTCAAGTCAGACCAGATCCCAGGCATACAATGAACTTTTAGGACTGTACATAGCCTAGGAAACAATAGGATGTTTGTGTAACAGACAACTGTTTCACTTTAAATTGTATTGGATACTGGCTTTAAATCGCTCAGGCTGTGATGGCTACTAAGGACATTTCCTAAGTCAGTGAGAGCTTAGAATTGTGCACATCTTTGCAAAAGTTGTCTCTAACTTCAGCTGGCCTGTGCTATTCTAATGCTAAAACATTCAGCCTTGATAAACTAAGAAGGTTGTTTTATCTAAGGTGAGCACTGAATTAGCTCCATTTTGTTGGCCTCTGAGCAGTCCTCAGATACTGGAAGGCAAAAAGAAAAAAAAAATTGAAAATGGAGGAACAAAATTATTTACTGGAAGTGAATTTCAGGGGAGTTCTGCAAAGCAGAGGAAATTAATAACTAAAGCAGTCGAGTCATTTTCCAGACTCTCATTTCTAGAGATTTTATTTTCCTCTCAATTACTGAATTTATCTTACTTGGAAACTGAGAACATTATGTATCCTCTGAACAGTCTGTGTGACCTGAAAACTGCTTCAGCAGAAGAGACCCAGCTTCCAATCTTTTGTAAAGAGGTTCAGAAAATGAAAATACAGGAAAATATTTTATCCCATAGCTCACAAGATGATTAATAATGGCTTGAAACATTTGACTATATTCCCCAAGGGCAACAACTGCAAGGATTTTAAAACACTACTGTTATCAGATTTTGGCAGAGAGACTAAGGAGGTAGTGGGCTACAACTGAAAGTGCCAAGATGGTTGGTGCATCTGCAAGGCAAGCAGCAGTGTATCAGCAGCAGTTCAAAACTACTGAGAAAGAAACCCCACGCAGAATGTGTTCCTGCAAAAAAAAGCAAGTCCTGCAACTGATGTTCTACAGTTTTCACAGGGGCAGCTTTATTCCCTGAGACCGAAACCCAAGTTATTCTGGTACTATCTGTATTTTAGGAAATTCGATCATTTATACTGATATAATAAACCCAAATGTTCTAATGTCCCTGAGAGTGTCTGTGGCAGCACAAACACGCTCTTTCCAGATCAGCACGCGGCGTCCGATATCCTTCAACATAACACAGATTCAGACACACTGTCCAAGTCAGACTTGCCCTTCCTGAAAATACCTCTACCTCAAAGAGATAAAACCATTTTAAACTACTACTTTGAGGATGTACTTTCAGCACTCTGCAACATGACTTTCAGGTGCTGCGGAAAGAATGTTTTCCCAAAGGGCTGGTGAAAATACATCCTTCGTATCCACATAAGCAGCACTGCTCTGTGGAGAAAGTTACAGGTAAAGAAGAATCCCTGTACACACCTATTTAGTTCAAGATCAGATTTGTAACCTGACAGAGTAAACATGTCTGACCACATAATCTATAAGTAATAGGCTTGTTACTCACTACTAAATAAGCAATACATAATTTCTGTAATAAGTAATACATAATACATAATTTGTGCATCATATTGTATTATATTATCTCTATTGTATTATTAGAGTGTGCTAAAATGCTCATTTTTTTTCTCTCTCCTGATTTCACCAGGTGCTCTATACAGGTGCTACTCCATAGCGAATGGAAAACTAGATTATTGGTTTAATATTTAGGACTTTCTGCCTGAGAAGTACTCCCACATGCTCCAAACTTTCAACACAGTCCAGACTACGTATGACAGCACCTTCCTCTAACAAGGAGCAAGGTAATATTTAAAAGATCACAGAATCATTGAACCATAGAATTGTTTTGCTTGGGAAAGACCTTTAAGATCAAGTCAACCTAACATTGCCAAGTCCACCACTATACCATGTCCCTAAGCACCATATCTATGTGTCTTTCAAACACCTCCAAGGATGGTGACTCTACCTCTTCCCTAGGCTGCCTTTCAGTGAATATAAAAGATGTCACACTTTTTAATACAATAATACATGGAAATAAGACCTCATATTTCAGGTGGGCCCTGCACTGTGTGAATTTAAAAGTATCACAGAATCACAGAGAATCACAGAATCACAGAATTGTAGGGGTTGGAAGGGACCTCCAGAGATCATCGGGTCCAACCCCCCTGCCAAAGCAGCTCCCTAGCTCATATTGCACAGATAGGCGTCCAGACAAGTCTTGAATATCTCCAGAGAAGGAGACTCCACCACCCCCCTGGGCAGCCTGTCCCAGGGCTCTGTCACCCTCACTGTGTAATTAGAATCCAGACATTTTGAGCCTGGAAGACAACTAGGGCTCAAATTCCTTTGATGTAAGAGAATCCTCCATAAAATTCATTTTGGCTCCATCCAACATAAAGATCTTGGTAGGCAGTGGATAGTTGCTGGCTAGCCAAACTACACAGGACTTTCAAACCCCCTTGTTGTGGTTTTTGGTGTGTTGGTGTTGTTCGGTTGGGTTTGTTCATTTTTTTTTTTAATTACAGAGAAAACCAAAGAAAAACATGCCTGAAAATGGATACTGGACAATCCTGCAGCATTGATGTGACAAGCAGTGTTCTTCTTCCTTTTCCAGTGCAAAGAGACTCAAGAAAAATGAGGCAGACTTTATTTCTTGAAGAAATAAAACACATCCTTCAGAGGTACTCACCTCTGAGTCTTACTCCAGACATCTTTATTTCAGCATTTTAATTTCACTGTGGGCTGAGAAGGAAGTAGACAGAGTAGTTGAAACATCCTAGAAAAACATCCCTTCTTATGGAGATGGCATGAGATTTAGAAGAACCACTTATTTCCTCTGTGACTAAGCACAAAGGTGAACATTATCTGCATCTTCAGTCTCTGAAGCACTGCTAAATGAAAAGAGGATGACTGAAGGTAATATAAACTGGGAAAGATCTTGACATTGCTCATACTACCTTTTATGGAAGACTGTAAACTGATGGAGATGGAACAAAGACCATTACACAAATGTTGTTAGTATCTGCTATCTAGAAGTACTTCAGCAGTTCAGTATTTTTCAGAAAGTGTGAAAAAAGCACTGGACTGAAAGGCAAGAGCTTCTATTCCCCACTCTGGCCAGCTGTGATCTAAACAGCAGGATCTGAACCCCCAGGATCACTCTGAGTTTCTGACTGGACCACTGCATGAATCAGCAGGTCAGGTTTTTTGGGTCAGCATTTCAGAGGGCTATATGGACTTTGGATACATGGTAAGTGTTTATACACATGCATGAAATACACCTTCCCCACATATGCACTCCTTCCAATCACAAGCATGTCTTTTGAAAAATCTAGAAAACGAGGAAATATTCCAGGAAATAAATTGTGTGTTTCCTTTTAAAACCCGAGACCACTGGGGAGGGAGGGTGGCAACTTGTTCCTGTCACATACAATTTTAACTTCAGCTTCAGGCCCAACTCTCTGTCCTCCTGCACTAAAAGGATCTCAGATATTATTTCCTAAAGTAGCATTTAACTTATCACTATTTCATATCCAGTGTTCAATGCACTAAAACTACTGGAGAAATTTTGGATATTTTGAAGGCTACTTTTTCCTAACTAATATAGAAAAAAACTGTTTTCTTGCAAGGTAGCAGAAAAAAGATTTTAAACCTCTATGGATTATTTCCACTGGGTAAAGAAAGCAATGGACAGGCTAAAAATTAATTGGTTACAAACTTCTGTGCTTTTCTTAGGATGTTTTTACAAGCAGTGGATTAAAATCAATGTTTATTGCTATGCAAGCCCAGCTGTGCCCTTATTAGGAAGTCTCGGTGCAACATTTCTGTGGAAAAGAGGACCTGTCCTCCCTCTCTTTGCTATGTTTCCACCCCTTCACATGTAGGTGGGAGAGTGGGGGCTTGGGAATGTGAACTTGATCCACCATTGATCATCCAGGCAGCAAACTGTTATTGTTCTTTAGATACCAAACATAACTCCTTTCTAGTAGGGATAAGCTCAGTCATTCTGCACATAACACAGCTTTTGTGTTCAGCAATGCAATTAATAGGAAAATGGAACCAGAACGACTGCTTGAGATTTATTAAATTTAAAAGAGATTCTAATGAACGAGCATGTGGAATCTGGTCCAAAATTATTTCAGAAACTGAATGTTTAATGCAATTCAACTTCTTGAACAAGCCATTGCTCATGCAGATTTACCGTACCATCTAATACTGTACGTCTGAGCTGGGCATACATGATACTGAAAGGTACCCTTAAGAAAAACAGAAAGATGTTTGTGAAAATCTGGCTTTCTGCTAGAGGGGCAAGCCAATGTCAATGTTTTAGCAGGTCATTAAACTAAATCCAGTGAAGTATCCTCCCCAACCCTAATGCAGATGCACAGTCCCAGCTGAGACTCTCAAGAGCAGTTTTTTCTGAATTATTCGATTAGTGGCTAAATTAAGACTCTTAAACCTCTGGTTTAAACTTTACTTTTAGAAATTAGAACAACAGAGGCACTGAAATGTTACAGGCAGTACTTTAAAATCTAACATTTAAAAATGAACATCTATATTCAACCTAGACATCAAGTTACTCAGTGCTACGTGGGTGTCTAAATTGAGGCAAGCATTTTTTCCAATTGAGAATGTGATCACACAATAAATCATAACAATGCTATTCCTATCTTGACTGTCTGTGTTTTTCTCCGAAGATCAGCAATCACATGCAACGCAGAAGAAACTTCTGCAAAACCCTCCAAAACTATCACAATACCCCAAGCTATGCATGAGCTCTGAAATAAATTTGGGCCCTTACTGACATTTAGTGATGTATAATTTTTATTTAGGCTATTTTCTTGAATTTTTGAACTATCGGACAAACAGGAGGAGACCACTATTGTGTCTCATTTATTCTACCTTAAGTAAAATTTATATGAACAGTTGAATAAATTATAAGGCTGTTTCATGGCAATAACCTTCTTCTGATCAACACAGGTTCTATTTAAATAGTAACAGGCCTTACAACATATTTAATAGTTTGCCTCAAACAAAATATCAAATTCTCAGTGTACTTTGGCCTCTCTAGAAAGACTTTTGGATAGTCTTTAACTAAAATATCTTTCAAATAGTTAACCACATAGAGAGAAAGTCTGTCTGTACAATCTGTCTTGATCTGTTTCTCTTCATGATTCATCTGACATTTATGCATGCTACAGTGCTATGCAGGTTGCTTGATTACATTTTTGTATTTTCCAAAATCCCATCTTTTCTTCTAAGAAAAGCAGATGCAATGTTGACAGTAAAGCTCCTAATTTTGGAAAAAACTCAACACTAATGATTCGTATTCAACAACTTTTTTCTTACTGTACTTGTTACCATTAGAGAAATCATTAATTAATTTATCTTGTTGACCTACACTCATTTCAATTTTTAAGGACTTTGGAAATATCTTTTCATCTTCCAATATGCAAGCTTGCTAATAGCAAAACAATACCATTTTTCTTGAGGGGAAGTGCCTATTCTTCAAAGTATGCTTTCCACATACAAGAATAAGTATTTAGCTCAAAATAACAATTACACTTTATTCAGATTATTTCTCAACTATCAATTCATTAGAATTCACCTATCAATCAGGTATATTCTCTGTATTGATGTTAAAATACACACAAAAGTCTCCCTGTTAAATTTTTTTTTTAAAAAAAATAAAGGGTATGTAGCAGACTTCAGTACTTAAGCAACAGCATGTTATTCTTGTTACTAACACTTCATACCTACCTTTAAATTAATCTAACAGAGCCACTGTTATTATTAAATGAGTAAGAAAATTATACCTTTTCATAGCCCCTTCCCAATTTTTTCCCCAAGTCACAAGCTTGAATGAGACTTTCCCAGTTAACAGGTCATTCTCACTGCAAGCGCTGTATCTCAATAAGCAATAAGGATTTTACATGTTTGCCTTCTCAACGTTGCCATCCACCAACATGCAGTTATTGTGTATATCCAGACAGAAAAACTGCAAGATAAAGGAATGGATAGCAACGAGAGGAAATATCAAGTGTTAACAAACTCAAGCCTGAAGTTACACTCTGATCCAACAAGAGTGTTTTTTCTGCTGAAAATTTTCCAAGCAGTCTTTGTAAAACTGGGGTGAAGAACTGCCAGAGATAATTCAGATGTTTAGTAAGAATATTCTTTAAAAAAACATTTGAATGTGGTTGGTTTGTTAGTAATTGACTGTAACTCTACCCTGTGAAGCATTCTCTTTTAAAGCTATCCCTTCATCTGTATTTTTGTCTTGCTAAAAGGAAACAGGAAATCTATAAAGCTTATAACTGGGGCAAAAGCCAGGAACAAGCAGCTTTATCAGAAGTATCGGTTTATTTATACGAATTACATCTCAGTTCAAATCTTTTAATAGTTTTGCTGTGAGTTTTCTTTCCAATCCATTTCTTCTTCAAGTAGGACAATCCAAGAGCACACAAAACCAGAAATGCTATCAACAAATTAAATTTACCACTGGAGGATTTCTCTGTATTTCCAGAAATGTAGATGATTTACAAATAATATTAGTAGGCATAGCTTAAACTACTGCTTTACCACAGTAACAAAGCAGTGAAAGCAGTGGAGAGTGGGAAAAAACCTAACTTTTTGTAAATGGCAATATTTTTAGTATTCCAACAGGAGGTTGCACTCCAGTGTTCATTCAGAATTAGAAAGCATGGAGTAGTAACCTCACAATAGACACTGTAAGCTCTGAAATACCTGTTGGCAGCACCAACTTCATTCAAAAAATACTGAACAGTGGATAAGAATTAAGATAAGAATTAAGCTTTAACAGGAGGATAAAGTAGCGAAAGGGACTAGGAGAAAGGTACAGCAGTGCTATCACCTCTTGCAATTTTTTCATCATTCCGAGGGGATGTTCAGTGTGTTTGTTCTTGTGCCTGCAGATGCGTGATCACATAAGACTTGTAGATTGCATTGAAGGATCTGCTGCAAACTAAAAATTACAAAGGAAAAGGCCAGCTAATCTTCCCCCTCGTGCCTTTCTCTTTTTTCTAAACTCAAGAATTAATGTGGAGAAGATTGTTTTCATCACAGAAGGTATCAAAAAACATACACAAGAAACATTCAATAAAGCAAGTTTACTAGTAAAGAAAAGTATGTTATGAAACAATGCCATTTCAGAGGCAAAAAAAACCCAGTGGTGGAACTAGAACGAGTTAAAAAATACATTTAGGATTTCGTGATATGCAGAGACTACCTAATGTTTATTGGTCTACCTCTCAATTAAACAATGTGCAAGGGAGTTCAAAATGGGGAAAGATTTTAAGCGTATTTTTAAAAGGTTAATTATGCAGCGTGGAAAAAGAAATTCAGGTAAGAGTAAGTGGGCAATATAACGCAAAAACAAGTGTGTGCAGAACTGCAAAAATCTTCCTCAAGAATCAGCATATGGTCTTGTAGTCTTAAACTCTAATTAAACATTATATAGACTGAAAGACACAATAAAAACTGCACTTAAGAGAACAAAGCAGCAGCAGGCACAAAGTGGATGTCATTGATTTCATAGGTGTTTTCCAGCTCTAAATTCTTCTGATTCTACTGCTTGCCATCTTAAGTCATTGACTAAAGTTAGTGGTGTTAAGTCTTCACGACTTGCACATGATGAAAAGTTGCTATAATCCCCTGGTGAGTCACCTCTGAGACAGAAGTATATGCTGAAGGCTGCTTGATTTGATAAAAGGTATTTTCAACAATGCAATATGCTTCACCTTATTTAACACCAGCATGATGTGTTCCCAGAAAACATTCCTCATAAAAGCTCGCATTTCAGATACGCTTGTTTTTTCAGCTCTTATGTTCTTGCTTTGTGTGTGTGAAAACCTTCCTGCACAGCAAGCCTGAAGACAACCACTGTGCTTGTGGCACTCTTCTGTGTAAGAAAGAATTGGCCAGGCATTACCACACACCATTTTTTAATACGATTAACCTTTAATGCTTTAGAAAATACCATATTTGGAAGTGTAAATGGCATACAGAATTATTTTTTCACGGCAGCACGCCAAATTCTGTTTTTATTTATCCATATGAGTCCCTTAAGTTATTCTTGATCACTGCTGATACATACATGAGTCTGGAAACTGGCCCAATATTTAGAAAAGACCAAATGACTTTTCAAAGAGTGAAATGGTAACAGAAATTGACAAATACTCAAGTTACGATAGTTATAAATTGCAAGTATGAAGAGATGTGTGTATATATTGTGTGTGGTTCCATGGACAGAGCTGGAGACAAGATTTGGGACGGCAACTGTGAAAAAACACAGATAAAGGAGTAAGGATCTTCACTTAGATGGATGCCAAGACATATGGCTGTTAATGCAAAATGCTAATTCCTCCACTGTAAGGGAGATGGTAAGTAATATTGCTTCAGCAGTCTGGGGAGTGGAAAGTATTTACCTTCATCCATCTCTTGCACAAGTATCTTTCCAGAGTTCTTAAGCTGGATGCTGTTGTGAATACAGTGAACTGAGGTTACAATTCAGTTTCTAAGTGATCACATTGTTACCAAATTTTAGAGACTACCAGTTGTGTACAGGTAACAGATTTGGATAAAGAAGATTCTTAAAAATACTTTGGTCACTAATGCTGAAAATGAACTACAAGTGGGGAATGTTATTTATAGTCAAAGGATGACATGAATTTCCTGAGTAAAACATACCAAAACATAGAAATAAAAGATGCCACAGAACTGCCACAGGCACTATAAAAATGCTCATATGGGAGAGATACAAAGGAACAATGTTCTGACTTATTTTCAGTATAGACAGTGCAATGTGTATTTCCCAATCCCATTACAGAGGACAGTCTCTCCACTAAGGAAGTTTCCTCTCCAAATGCTTTGAAGTTTTAGATAGTATTTTCAGATTTCAAATGTTTAAATACTCACGTTATTTCTCATAGGTATCTACTAAGCAACTAAGAAATGCATTTTGCCCCTCTAAAAGTAGGTGCTGCAGGTTGAAGAGAGACTAAGTATTATGGTGCAGGTCTCTAGAGTGCAATCAGCAAAGTAAGGGTGATAAACACCTACTTTCCAGAAAGGCAGTCAAGTGCAATGGATACTCTGCACCTCACGCTGCTCACTCTGCCTGACCGCTGGCTCAGCCATAGGAATTTGTCCAAAAGAACTGTCAGAAACTTTCCTCTACACACAGCCTACTCCACTCAGCTGGCAGCCCATCCCAGAGAGAATAAACCAGTTTTGTGGCTGGGCTGCTGCTGCTGAAGCAGAGTTCACCCACATGTAAGAAGGTGGTTTATGGGCCTTCAGATAGCTTCACCATGTCAGCCAACTTAATAGTTTGCTGAAATAAAGATAACTAAATACGTTTTAAGAGGGTTTCAATATAAGCTCCTGTACAGCACATGAGGATATCTACAGTTCTGTAGTCAGTAGAGTTATATTTAGATTATGATACTAACGTCTTGAGAGTTACTAGGCAATCTTTATAGTCTTGATTTCAGGAACAAGGGCTCCCCAGATGATTTAATAAAGCACAAAGAAAACAAGGTTTCCTATTCACTGAATGACAACTCCAGTTCTTTCAATGAAGGGGAAACTAGTTCCCACAAGAGCATGAGAAATGCTGAAGGCAACAAGGGTAAATCATCAAAATGGTTATGGAGGGAAGACAGAGGCAGAGGAAAAAGGTCAGCACACTGATTCTCGGAAGAAGCAACATATTAAATCAGTACTATTCCTGGTGACATTGTTTTTACAAAACAGCCAAAGTTTCAGGTCTTCAAAGAAAATTTACAGTGATTTCCAAGCCTGCTGGATGTGGAGGTATCCTTGCTACATTTTGCTTAATACAACCAACAGATACTTGCTAGGTATAACGAAACTACCTCGGTACTTACTCTGAACAACTTAAGGTACACATTCAGGAAAAGAGAATTCAGTTTTCACATTAACCAAATCCATTTTCAATTTTTTAGTCTGCTCCAATCTGCCTTATTTGTGATTCTAGAGTTGATTTTGAGCCGCTAAGAAGGCACATCTTCAAAAAGGCATATGTAAGTAAAATGCCAGAAAAACTCTTTTATTTCAGACCGCCAGTTTAGCATCTTACAGCTGTGCAACATCACTTTCTCCTCTATACTTAAAGCAGCTGTTCTACAACAGATTGAATTTTCTATCAGGAACAAAACCAAGCATTAAAATCACAGTGCCTTTTCAGTAAATATCAGGACTGTCCCTTCCTTTCATCCCTTCCAATCAAAGCTTATTATTTTCAATGTTATTTTCAATACTTTTGCAGCAAAACCCTCAAATTCCACCTTGATTTTATAGCATCTTCAAATATTAGTCTTTGAACATTTTGATTTCAGGGCAGAAATTCCCTAGGAGCTATCTAGGGCATACGAGAACAGCAGATACATACACCTCTAAAACTGTCAAGTGAAGAGATCAAACTCAGTGTTTGGGCACAGCTCAGGTTCAATGACCTCTGCTTATAATTTTGTGCTCTCTGGATAAAAATTTTTAACAATTCTACCTGCAAACAACCCCACTCCTCAAAGCCTCAGTCATGCTGCCTAAATACCTTCACTTTTGTGCACACAAACCAGAACTTACAATTTTAACACTTAAAAGTAGGGGGGGGTTAAATGCTAATGCAGAACGGATAACAAATGCAAGCACAAGATAAGATAAAACCCAAGCAACCTAAGGAATGCCAGCTTATCTGAAATCAGTTAGAAATTGAGCCCTGACTGTGTAATAAAAACATACTTTGTATAAAACTGGGTTTTAGGAAGATGTATACAGAGATATCTTTATTCCACTAATCACAGTTTTGAACCAAAATGCATAATGAGAGACTGAACACAGCACAGACCCAACTAAGCATTTTCCTTTCACAGAATTTAAAATGTTAGTATTAAAAGCTTTTAGTATCAAAACCAGAAAATGCTTAGTCTCAACTACAACAGAGCTGGAACACCAATGAAATGTGTTACTCTTGCATCAGATTATTAAGCAAGTCACAAAATTCACAAAATTATCCAAGTACAAACACTGTAACATTCAGTCCCTGCTCTCAGTATGGCTTGTAAGTAATTTGTGCCCTGACAACTGTGAACAATGCTCCTTACATTTAGTGGAGTCCACCAGTATACTGTTGTTGTGGTTTGCATAGCTGGGTTCTGGTGGAATGGGAGGTGGGGCAAGGGGCAGTTTCTGCAAGAAGCAGCCAGAAGTTTTCCTAAGGCCTGACAGACCAAACACCAGCCCACCCAAGGCCGAGCCCATCAGGGATGGTCATAGCACCTCTGTGAATCACATTTAGGAGGGAAAAAAATACAAGCAGCCTCTTTTTGCCACCAGAGAAGGGAGTGAGAAGGTGTAAGAAACTGTACAAACACCAAGGGCAGGGAAGAAGCGGGGGGGAGGAGGTGCTGCAGGCAATTCCCCTGCAGCCTGTGGAGAAGCCCAGGGTGGAGCAGGTTGTCCTCCTGAAGCCCATGGAAGAGGATGGGGAGGACAAGACCCCACCTGCAGCCCATGGAGAGGCCCCACGCTGGAGCAGGTGGAGGTAGGCAGAAGATGCTGTGACCCGTGCCGGAGCAAGCCTCTGCCAGCCACCATGGAGGTGGAGAGAGACAGAGGCACAGAGAGAATGAGAAACCCACGCCAGAGCATTTGCTGGGGGATGACTTGTGACCCCATGGAGGACCAGGCTGCAGCAGTCTGGGCCTCAGAGACTTAAAGACATGTCTGCACCCCATAGCAGTGACCCACGCTGGGGCAGTTGCTGAAGAGCTGAAGCTCAGGGGGAAAAGACTCAATGTTGGAGAAGTTCATGGAGTACTGTCTCCTGTGGGTGGGACCGCACACTGGCACAGGAGGAGAGTGTGAGGAATGTCCCCCTGCTCTCCACTCAAGAAGGAAAACAGCTTGTGAGGAATTGAGTGAAACCCCCATTCAGTCCAGCTGAAAAGGGGAGTGACAGAGCGACCTTGGTGGGCATCTGGCCTCCAGCGAGGGTCAAACCACCACAACGGTAAAGCATACTTCTACAGTATTAAGCAATATAATAATTTTTGTAAGATTAGACCTTTGGCAGGTCTGCTGAAATGATGGTAGAAGCAAGATCCTGCAAGTGATAAAAACTAAATCCATATAAAGATGTGGAAAGCAGTAATCATCAAAGCTGTTTATTTAAAACTATACCTAAGTAGACAGAAGAGGGAACTGGTATTTTGTACTTACCTTTGGTATTCCGGAAGTGTCAAGCCAATTCTGGAAAATACTTTCTACAGTTAATCCAGACCTTAAAAAAAAAAAGAGAGAGAAGATACACACAAAATTACCAATTTTTCTGGAGGAAAATTAACCCTTTAGAAGCTGAACAGACCCCTGGATTCCAAGTATTTTTTATACTGCAGTGGCACTACCTTACTGTTTTTATAAAGAACAATACCATCAGAGGTGATATGAACAAATTAATCCAGATCATTTTGTTGTGTGCTTAAATCTCAAATGATAAAGTCAGTGCTTGTAAGAACTGGCATAGAAAGTGTGAGAAGGTAAACTCCATTTATGAAACATCTTAAGTATGAACAGGTGTTCTATTTCTTGAGTGGATTTTTCTTTCTTTTACAGAAAAAAATAAGGACAATCACAGGCAAGTAAATTTCGCCTGAGACACTCAAAACCAGTATTTTATTACAGAAACAGCCTAAAGATAAAATTCCAAAGAAAATGGAATTAAATACAAAATTCCTTCAACTGTTGGGTTTTAAAAGGCACTGATGGGTATTAATCCCCAAAGTTCCCATATCTCTAATATATTTCAGTTTCATCTTTTCTGCACTTTCTTTTTATCCTGATAACATTCACAGTGAGGTCACCAAATAGTCTAAAGCCCCAACAAAAGGGAATAGTTTCTCATGACCAAGCTGTGTGGGACTGAAATAACCACTTGCATGAGCATTTGCAAATTCAGAGATTACAGTTCCCCTTTAACTTCTGTAAGCAAGTTCTGTTGCATTTACTTCAGCTCTGGTTGAAGTCTTCCCAAATTGCAGAGAAGTGATTTAAAAAGAAACCACCTCACACTGCCCAGTGTATGCCAATACTGAAAAAGGAACTTGAGTAAGCCTTCAACAAATGTAAATATTCTGAGAAGCAGAATAGATGTGCATGGCCCTGCGCACGGTAATGCTCCGGCAAGACACATTCTAATACCTGTACCTACCTTCATGTGTGTAATGTAGACCCATAATCAACAAAGTACTCAAGAAAAGACCAGCCATTTAGAAGCTCTGAAGCAGGAAAGCAAGCAGCCCAATATAATTTTTATTTGAATAATATGACAAAGAAGCCTTTTCCTTTTCCCCAATCCCTGACAAAGCTATGCTCAAAATTATGACACTAAAGGATGTTTATTTATTGACTGTATCAGTGACTAAGAAGAATTTGTAATGAATATATCAGTCATTTTTACTGAACAATTTTTAAACACCTTCAAATATTAGATCAATCATTGTTATGCCTGACATGCAAATGGGAAAACTAAGGCTTAGAGAGCTTCTGGAGTTTCAAAAGCAGTCAACCAGTATGTTGGCTGATGACCCTCGAACACATTCTCAGAGTAAAAATTTATCTGTGGTTATTAATCATAGTTATTACCTTTTTAAAACTCGGCTAGTTTTATTTGGCATGACCAAAGACTTAGATTATTAATATTAATATATGTGTAACAACAGCACTTTTCCAGACGTGGCTTATAACCTGAGTTAGATATCCTTGTTGAATCCAAGACAAAAAATTTACCTTCCATCTCCAAGAAGAACTGTGTTAGAATCTCTCTGAGGTGGAATTAGCAGCTACAGTGTGCACTCAACACCCTTGTGTTTGGAGATCTGCCACCCCTACTCACACTGAGCAGAATTCCGAAGGTGGTCCCTTAAATTGAGCAGGTTTACCTAACAGAATAAAATTCTGCCAATATAAACTAGGGGTGGGAGAATCTCATCAGAACGGGGAAATCATACTCATTTTCAGTGTGATGCTGTAGCCTGTGCATGCAGTTTGGTCTTAATAAGGTTGTCCAACATACACAGAAAGTTTGCAACGAAGGCAAAAACCAGACATCAAGTACCACAAACGTAAGAAAGTCTTGCCTTACAAGTGCTGCCCTGTGTCATTCAGCTACTAAGGTATGCTTGCATACTCAGGCTACAGCATCATGCTGAAAATCCTAGGAAGCCACAGAATACAGAAAAAGCACATTCAGGCAATAAAGCTATTTATACATGCTTTCATTTTCTATTAATAGTTTTCTTCAGTTTTTGATCAGTCATATCTCATGATACAGGCCAAGGAGGCTTAATGGGGAAACAGCCCTAGTCTATTTGCTGCTGGTGATGTATTTTGACAGTTCACGCAATTTAGGTCCAAACTTTACTGCAACAGTGTCTTTAGACATCATAGATGACACATCAGCCTAAGGTGACTTTAAAAGCCCCAGAAGAGATAATAATTCCCATAGAGACAAAGACATCTTCCTAATTACTACATCTGAAATGACAAAATATCTCTTGGAACATTAGGAGATCATAGACTGTCACAGGCAAAACAAAAGATATTTCATCTGATCCTATGGTTCAAATAATTGTAGCAGTCATGCAGAGGTATTTCTGCATGTCCAGGATCCTGGATTTTCAGGAAATTACCATTCTGCATGTCTGATCACTATGGAAATAAATTTTCTACATGTAACTGAACATATACAGCACGCTTGTAAAAGGGTAGTAATTCCACGTGCCAATTAATTTCTGAATATCCAGATTTGGTCAACTTTTTATCATACTTTGTGGAAATTTATTAAAATTTAGAGTGTCTGACTGACAGATCCTTCAGGCTGTAATTACCTTTACCTCAATACAGTGCTCTAAAAAATGGTGTCTAGTCTTAAGTTAGTTGGCTGAGTCCTTTCCACAGGGAATGGAAAGAGAAATATCTGCAGTCAGTCACTTAATTCATGTTCCTTGGGATGAGATGACATTTTTTTCTTAAGTTCTTATTTCTGTCTGGTTACTACAGAGAACACATACAGGACTAGCTTGAAACTGATCACTCAGATTTTATATAGACAAAGGTAGATTAGGTAGCTTGTGTCATTTATTCTGTCTCACGCAGCATAATCAGAGTAACAATTTGTTATTTATTATTATATTAATCAAAATCAATATAGCTTAGTGTTCCAATGCTGAAGCAGAGCTAGCAGCTAGGAAATAATACCCTTATTTTTGCATTTAATTTGCCTTACACAGCTTCACATTCCCAATTTGTCCTCCTTTATTTCCCTGAAAATAAGCTTAATTTAAAGTGAGAGATATTCTCAGAAAAAAATCAAAAGAATCTGTGCAAAATAATAACACTACATTTGCTACCCAGTGCCTTTTTAAAACATATTCTTTGTATATTTAAATTTCTTTCAGAGCCAACAACAGCTCATTTCAAAACACTGGCTTTGAAATGAGCGTATGACTCTGAGGGGAACTGCACTCTTCTGACACCATACTAATCCAGGCAGAAACACCACTGGTAAGTTGCTCAGCATCTCCTGAAATTTTGGCTTTTTTCTCAAAGGCACAGGCAACATTGCTGCTATTTCTCTGCCTGCATCACCCTCTGTTTCAGCTAACCCCCCGTCATATGACCGTACACAGTCTACTCTCTTTCTTCTCTCACACACCTTCCCCCCCACCCCCTCCCCCCAATTTAAGACACTATTGTTGCCACACATTAGAAGGAAATTCTTTTAGAATTTTACAGGCATTCCCTATTTTTTCCCCCAAATATATTAGTTATATGCAGACTATATCAAAGACCTACTCTGAATCTGTTGAGTGTCAATACTGAAGAGCTGTGAAGTCCCTCGAAAGGTTTCCACTAACTTGTTGGTCTTTGGATCAAGCCCAAAATATAGACCACAAACAGATGGCTATTTCAAAACAAATGCCCTAGAGAAAGGACACTGGGCCTCATATTTATAGAGGCTGCAGTTCAGTAAAGAATCCATACTCAGAAACTGCACTGCTTATGGTGCAGTTACACATCTATAAGGACTTATACCTGGGGTGTGTGTGATTTCCTGCATGGCCATCTCCTTATGGTACTGCACTGGACTGTGGGATCTGGGTTCAGTTGGTTAGTGCTAGGGCAGAACTCTTGCAAGGCTGGGGAGGTTCTTCAATAGTTTTGTACTACCGTTCCCTACCATAAAATGGTACCACTAGTACATCCATTATCTCATCCCTTGTCTGCTTGGATGATAAGCTGACCAGCCTAGGAATCATCTCCTAACGTACCATTCATGGCCAGATTCAATGCTTCAGAGCAAGTCCTGTAAAATACTAACATTAAAAATAAACTGAAAATTAGCATTGTAAAATACTCCTATACGCCAAGCTTTCATTGCACGAGGGCAGAAGGCACTCTGCAAACTTTATCCCCCACTGAAATCCTCAGTCAAGGAGGAGAAACCACTTTTCCAATAAGATGCTGCAGCAAATAAACAGTGTACATGAAAGTGTGTGACTCTTCCTTTTTTTTTTTAAGGAAGATAGAAAGTCTGCCATATCCAAGTGAAAATACTTGAACAAGCATATTTGCTCCATCTGGATATATACATTTATACATGTCAATCATTTTCAAAGTAAGCCATTCCAACTAATGACAGAGATGTAGTTAGAGCAAATCAAAGACTGGTGACCAATTAGTGATTCTGTCAACTAGCCATAGGTTCCTGCAGATATGATTTCCTTTGGGTTTTTTGTCCAGCATATATATTTCGGTTTGCCAAAATGTGGAAGAAGTGAAAACACTGGAAAATTGTTTCCCTGTTACTTGCTTTGGGAGTTGGGTGCCTACCAGCTGTTTGTCGCAATCGAAATCACCACGTTCATGACAATGTGAGTAACAAAGAAATGAAAGGGACATACACCTGTATAGCTGAGTAGTTTGATATTACAGCATTATTTTAGCATTGATTTAGTACTTAATTGACAACGTGTGAAAACATCCAAGGAATGTGGTTAGTAAGCCTGAGTTATTAACAGCACGAATAGCAGAGCTGTAACACAAGCCTTCCTTTGTCTATCGTGTATTATTAAAATCATAGCTTTATTAGTGCTCTTATTTATTTTGTTGAATAAAATTAAGTACAAAATAACACTAGAAAACCAAAAAGAAACACACTGGTCTGCTAAGAAAAAAAAATAACCTGCAGTTGTAAAGAGCACAAGCAGCTGAAACACTGATTTATCCAAGGCTGGTGAAACTCACGCTCTGTTACAGGGCCTTGAAAACACTGAGTCACTGAGTCTTTGCGTGGCTCACATGTCGGGCAGATGTGGAGGGAATCAATTTACAGCAAAGACTGTGGGTGTAAGCCTTGGGGAGAGTAGAGCCATGGGGATTTTTATCACATCTAGTGTACTGTGATATACAGACACCTAAGAGAGGGTTTTTTTGTTGTTTGGTTTAGTTTGCTGGTTTTTTTAATGTAGTGAAGTTCAAATTATGTATGAGGAAATAAGATGTCTCAGTTATAGGTGGGATATAGTGTAGATTTTCTGCAGAAAGGGCAAGGTAATTTGAGGCTCTAGCCAGCACATGTTATACCTCAAAACGCTTTGAAAACAAAAAAGGATAATGATGGTTATTTCTTTGTCATCCTTGCCATTAACCCTTCACACAGAGGAATAATCTGCCTTGAGGGCAAGTTAGTGTTAGGCCTTTCTGATGTCAGTATCCAGCCGCCGTCCAGAAACCCGAGGGTCCTCCTGCCTTGGAGAATGGATTCCTACAGCTAACATGCCATCTAAATTGAATCAGAGCAGGAAGTGAATTAGCCCTGTAAATTAGGCATATAATCCTCCTCCTCCTCCTCCTCTGCTGCTGCATGCAGAAGGCAGCAAAAATCAAGGACTGGCACTTAAGATGTTACATCTGCCTCTTGGAACTGCTCATCGCTGGGAATGTACGAAAAAATCTCCTGTAACTAAAAACTACAGGAATTAAGTACTGGAGGAGTGAGAATCTTTTAGATAATAGCCTGCTGTATCCAATAGCAGAAAACTAATGTTACATCAATGTAATGGTTACAGAAAATTTCCACGCTGCTGTATGATTGTTTTCTGCCAATGTTAATCCTGTTCTCATTACAAAACTCTCCCATAAGTCACATTCTACCCCTAGCTACACTAGTTGCCTCTGTTGCCACAGCTGAAGGCAGGACTTGGCTTGATTCCCTACTACTAATTTAGCTTTTCTTCCCCCGCTCCGTTTATTTTTGCTTGTTTTAATGGTTAAGTCCAGCCTCCATTACAAACTTTACTATATTAGAGTGCACAACATTCTTCTAAGAAGCAATCAGTTGTAATATTAAAATTTTGCTTGGGAGGTTTTCTGTGCTACAAATAATTTTGTTGCTCTAATCTCGAAATGCACTTCATTCCTATGACTGAAACTTTATGCAAAAAGCACTCATTAGCAAGTGATCTATAAAAATATTTCATTTTTATCTTTCCTCCCTTTGCTTTTACCTCAGGCTAGTACTTGTGTACTAGCAACAGAATACATTCAAGAATGAAATAACAGCTTTGTAGCAGATAAGAAATAAAGGCCTGTTGTATATCCAGATGTTGTATTATTCTTGGCATTGCTGTTGATGTATGTATCCAGGGTAATTTTGGCAGTAGATAAGTTCAGATTTGATATATGTCTGATTGTAAAATTAATTACCATAGATCTGAAATTTTGTCCATATATTTTGGAGTATGATGTTACACAAATGGAGACATACTACTACTGCGTTATGCACACTGGAAGTTTAAACATTTTGGCATCTTTCTAGGCTGAGGATCAGGTGCTTATTCAAGCAACATTTTGCACTGGCTTTGGACTTCAGAGAAACACAAGTGAAAAAAGGAAGGTCAACAGAGATTTTCTTAACAAATCAATGCATAATCACACCACTAAATAATGCACTTCCCCATATATTCCATTTAATATTCCTGATTATATTTGGGCTGGAAATCATGTAAACAAAATATCATACTACTGTACATCACTGGAAAATGTAACCTCACCCAAACTAAACTCATGATGCTACAAAACACATTATCCCTATGATAATTAGCTTCTCTGTCCCTCATCCCCCAAGACATGTTTCAGTCAAAAATTCAATACATTTCACTTCTATGAATATCTTCTTTCCTTTTTTTCTAAACTACTCACCTAGATTTATGAAGACATTTAGAATCCTGCTACCCATAACTGCAATTTTCAAGTGAATAGATTATTTTTAAGAACTATTACTACGTAAATCTCCATTAAAGAGTCTGTATTTGTAGTATAGTCCATAGTAGCACAGGACAAACCAACGGATAACAGGGATGGATCAAAGCTCTGCTGGATCTTTAGCCAGTCTCAGTCACATACAGCAGGATTTTGAAGGACTTGTCAGGCAATTAACACTAGATTTCCATTAGCGTTTTCCATCCTTCCCTGTTTGGCACACAGCGTGACAGCAAAGGGATGGTACCAGACTACAGCATGAGGAAAATCCATCTTCTCCAGTTTCCCCGATCCATAGCAAAGCGCTGGCCTCCTTGCTCTGGGGTGCCATGTGCCAAAAGCAGCTGGCAGGAGGAACACAGATTAATCTGAGGAGGCAGCTGTGCCTGGCGCTTCAGATCGCATAGTGAACACAGGACCTCACTGCTGCCCTAACATGCAAGCTGCAGGCATTGCTGGGGGGGGAGCATGGGACAGCAAAAACACAGCAAGTCTCATGTTTTGTGTGTGCATGTGTCTGAGAAATTTCATAGATACATACACATGCATTTGGGGAAAAATAAAAACCCTCCTACTGTTTCTGGCCATCACAGCTGATATTTAAATCTGATTTCGACTTTTCTAGCCTGGTTCTTACTTACTCTTTATGTTCAGGGATGTCTTCCAACAGCATGCAAAGAAAATCCTGGAAAACAAAGAGAGGACCGCAGTTAGTGTGTTTGTGAAGATAAAACTGTCTCTGCATTTCTAATAAGCAATGGCTTTACATACATTGCAGATAGCAGAATGATAAGAAAAAGTTTATGTATCTGCTATGGTGATATACTGCTCAGTTATTTATACAACATACGTTATGTTTGTCAGTTTTCCAACCCACACAAGCAAAAAGTGTCAATATTGAAAGCAAATGGGCTTGGAAAGCCTGCTGACTATTTTAACACAATCCCACATTCCCACTTTTATTCAGTCTATAATACATACACACAAACTATATTTAAATCTGCTAAAGGCGGCAGATTCACCTACTCAAGGGCTAAGAAGCACCAGAATAAAGGGTGTTTACATTCTCTCCTCTCTGCTTATGTTATCACACTGTCTTTAATTACATAACCACATAAGGCTTTT
Organism: Porphyrio hochstetteri; assembly: GCA_020800305.1. Lineage (NCBI taxonomy): Eukaryota > Metazoa > Chordata > Aves > Gruiformes > Rallidae > Porphyrio > Porphyrio hochstetteri. The sequence continues at coordinate 46,962,742 of CM036938.1, read as the reverse complement.
TTTTTTTCTTAATCCATATGCCTGACTGGAAGATCACACCTTCTCCTCATTCCATGACAAAATTCACAATGTTGCTGCCAACCACAGCAACTAAGGAGTAAATTCTTCAAGGAAAAGGTAGCTAGAATTTCTTTCACGGAGTTAGAAAGAAGGTGCAATGCCAGGGGAATCGCATTACTATCATTCTCACAACAGTATGATGAGCCCTCTTTAGAACGTTACACCTGACATCACACAAAGGTTCTCTGGCACCCCATGCAATACATGACCTAATTTTCATGACAATCATTTTGACACAATGTGCTCCTCTGAACAATCTCATAAGAAGATGTTCTATTAATATGAATTATTCATTTATCTGCAACTTCATAAAGCAACACTTCCACCTTATTATTAATACGAATCCTTGTGGTGACAAGTTTCATAGGCTAACAATGTTCCTCACTGGAATACATGAACACAGGCTGAGTTCTGACTGCAAGCACTTGTTCTCTAAGGTCTTGAAGCACGTTCCCTAAAAAGCAGAAAACTTTTATTTAGAGACTCTGCCATGGCATTCAACAAAAGACGCTGTTTCTCTGTCTGATTGTGGCATTGTGAGGGAATCAAAGAAAGAGTGATTGCACAATTGAAACTACTGGCAACATGGTTAAAGTCTTCCTCCTGTAGATTACCAGTGAAATTCAGGCTATGTTGCAGTGCCTGCAAAATTTGCTTAATACAAAAGGTATTATTACACAGCACTGGGCTCAGTGTTGCTGTGACAAGAATGACATCATTAACTATCCCAGCGGTCATTCTATCCTAACTACAGTGTATTGCTGATGTGATAATAAAGTGGTAAATCCCTTTATTTCATACTACTATTTACAGTTCAGTACAGTTATTCTGCATGTAAACAGAGAACTACTGCCTCCTTCCACGTGTGGAGGCTTTGCTGGAGGTAAAGAGTAAGCTTACATGGAAATAAAGAGCGTGGAAAGATCATCATTAGAGTTGTCACAGAAGTGCGTGAAAAGTAATACTAAAGTGATCATCCTTGACAATATTTGCATCATTTCTGTGTGTATTAATGCTCCTAGATTCCCTGGTTGGATTTCATCAGCTTTTTATAATCAGTCCCACAGTGCACTTGAAGATACCTCTGGAATTAGAAGTGGTTTTATATTCTGCGTATTATACTATGAAATTAAACATCTCCTTTGAGATTAAAGTGGTCTTGATTTTTCCCAAATGCCTATCAAGACAGTAACCATCATTCCACACACTTTCTTAAAATTAGGATTTATCTATTCTATCTTAACTGCTTCTATTTGCATACTCTGAAACAGACTAGGAAAACAAATTACCACTTACCTCATATTTGCATGGCTCTTAACATTTGCCTATTATCAAGTGTGCATGACACATCCCATTTTAGGTCAAACCTTTCAGTTGCTTATAATTTTGCCAAACTTTAACCATCTGGAATGAAATATTATCCTCAGGCTATTTTTTTTTCTTCCTCCCTAGATGACAAGGTACAGACGTGCCTGAGAAAAAAAGTCTGGGGATAATGTGGGGGATTTTTAAGCTGTGATGTCATTTCTTTAAGAGGTCCTAGTGACCTTACACTTGGAAGCAAAGACTTGTGGACGTCCAGGGTAATCATAAATAAATGCTGAGCCAGATCATAAAATGAATTATAGTGTGTTTTTTTTTTCTCTTTGTTGCAAGTAATTCAATGAAGCCAGAAAGCAAATAACAGTTAGAAATGCCATGCTACCACAGTGTTGCATTATTAACAAGCTGGTTTATATTCACATTATTAAATAATCTCACTTCCCTACATAACTCCTGTTATTCTTCCCTGGCTGGAAACCCAAAATGCTAGAAAACAAATTTTCTTCATATACAAATTTTCCTCATATACAGAAACTGTTATTCTGCAGTTTGTGGAATTTTATTGACATTTGCCCAAACTGAAAAAGCCTTTCAAAAATGAGTTCACACATTTGCTAAGGATTTGCTAGAATTCCTTAAAATTCCTTAAAGACTCTTGTCTCCTCTCACCATAGACCAGACTGAAGCCAAAAATTTCAATCACAACTGCAGCTTTGGGCTATTGCTGGGCAGATCAAATCTGGATACAAACCGTGAACTGACATCAAGGAGAAGTTTTCTTTGTTAATGCATAGAATCACAGAATTGTTTCAGTTGGTAAAGACTTTCAAGGTCATCGAGTCCAACCATCTATCCAGCCCTACTAGGTCCAACACTAGACTATGTCACCAAGCACAACATCTACTCTTAAACACCTCCAGCAATGGTGACTCAGCCACCTCCCTGGGCAGCCTGTTCCAATATCTGACAATCCTTTCAGTTAAGAATTTTTCCTAATACTCAACCTAAACTTCCCCTGATGCAACCTCAGATTGTTTCCCCTTGTCCTGTCACTAGCTACCAGGGAGAAGAGACCAACCCCCACCTCACTGCAACCACCTTTTAGGTAGCTGTAGAGAGTGATGGGGGTCTCCCCTCAGTCTCCAGACTAAACAATCCCCATTCCCTCAGCCCCTCCTCATAAGATTTGTGCACCTCCAAATGCTTCCTACCAAGACTAAGCAAGAATTCCCAACTATATGCCCTGTAATACTTAGCCAGACCCCTTAACAGTTTAAGCCCCAGGCGAGCAGGCCACTGCCTCACACCATCAAAAGCAGAATTTGTTGCCCAATGACCTGCATTCAGATCACTGGCAGTTCCTTAAAGACAAATGAACAACTATTGTAGCAAACAAAAAACCATAGGACATAGAAGGATGTAAACAAGGATTTCTGATAAATCTTCTTGCAGATACTTGAGGCGGTATCAGCCCCCTGAATGGTCCTTTCCCAGTATTTCTGTGGCTGGGGTTATCATTCCTGTGCAGCAGAGCAGCAGAAGGCAACCTGTATCCCTGCCTGAGCTGCCCAGATTCACAGTGCAGGGCTTTCACACAAACCAATCTTAGCAAACTGTCCATACTGACAAGACTGAATTTGTCCCCTTAGGTGCAGTGTGAATAACTGAGGGAAGTAAGTCTTAAATCACCTCAGCTGTATTTGTAAAAGAGTTTATGTCAGAGCCCCAGATCTTTCATAAAAAACCCATCTCTGTACATGTCAAAATACCTCAGAGCAGATGAGTTCATTCAGGGACCAGATAAGTTGGAATAAAGTATGATGACTGTCACTTAATTGGCTGAACAAGGTGTTGGCATTCCTCCTTACCTTATTCACTGGGAGGTTCAAACTAGACTCCAAGCAGGGAAGTGAAGGCATGCAGTTTGAACATGTGTTCTCCCAGTGCTTTCACACCAGAGCCTATGTTATCTTGAAAGTTCACTTGAAATGTTTTCACTTTGGAAGTCAGACACGTCTCTCACTGTCCACCCAAAATACTAAATATACCACTGCCTATTGAATTTAACACAGATTCCTCCTATTTTAAATATATAAACATGCAATATATAGTTAAGAAAAAGATGAGGAACTAGATCTGTTATGTATCAGTGGTTTTACATAGACCCCTCAAATGTGTTTTGGACTTCTGTTTAAGACTATGCCACGGGAAATCCTATGTAAGATGCATTTGACTCAATATTTAAAATATATCTCACTAAATCAAACAAAAGGTGACCTATGATTCAGCACTAATAAAACCCACATGTTTGGGGACTGCTCTCTCACCAGTTTGCTCTGGGAAATAAAGAATTTATCTTTTTTCCTATCAAATCATAGAATCATAGAACGGTTTGAGTTGGAAGGGGCCTTAAAGATCATCAAATTCCAACCCCCCTGGCACAGGTAGGGGCACCCTCACTAGAACAGGCTGCTCAAGGCCCCATCCAACTTGGCCTTCAACACTTCCAGGGAAGGGGGCAGCCACCACCTCCCTGGGCAACATGTGCCAGGGCCTCACTGCCCTCATAGTGAAGAATTTCTTCCTAATGTCAAATCTAAATCTTCCAATTTAAAAACATTCCCCCTCGTCCTATCACTACATGCCCTTTCAAAAAGTCCCTTCCCAGCTTCCCTTGTAGACCTCTGCAGGTACTGGATGGCCACTATAAGGTCTACCCTGAGCCTTCTCTTCTCCAGGCTTGTCTTTATAGGACAGGTGCTCCAGCCCTCCAGTCATCTCTGTGGCTCTCCTCTGGACCCACTCCAACAGTTCCATGTCCATTTTATGTTGGGGACTCCAAAACTGAACATGAACATCCAGGTGGGGTCTCACAAGAGCTTTCATAACAAGTTATCATACCATTTTAAGCTGGAAAGATACTAAATGGAAGCTAAACAAATGCATGAGTTTAAATGTCAGCAGAGGAGTGAGAGAGTACTGTTAACAGGAGCGGAAATGCAAAAAGGTAATACATGGCTGAAGACTGAGGCTCCAGACTTGGTAAGTTCAGCAGCTATGGGAAGGACATCTGCTCTATCAGAATGGTCAAAGGCATTTTCAAATATATGGGTCATTTCCCTGACAGAAGACAATTTTGTGTGTAAAACTTGCTGCTTCTTTTAAGATCTCTATACTTGAGATAAATTATACCAAAAAATAACTTGGGTTTTTTTTTAAATACAACTATACAATCGGGCATTGAAATGTGCAAGCCATTAACTGACTTTTTAATCACTCATCTGTACTATACATTATTATAAAACATCTGGGCTCCCCTTAGCTTCGCTATTGACTGCTTTCTTCCCCAGTTCCATTTCTACCCCTACTCACAAAGTATGATTTTTTGAAGCACTGCCTCCTTAACAGTCATTTCACTATAGCAAACTGTAAATCTATCAGATGGATGGACACTACACACCTTGGTTCATTATTACAGCAGACAGAACTACATGATAATTAAAGTCTGCAAACAATTCTATTGCCAAGGTGTTCGTACTTCAATACAAAACTGAACAACGGCTTTCACTGTGTTAGAGGTATCAGCAACTTGCACTCTTTTCTATTTATTTATAGTCAGTAACACACCATTCATTAGTTTGAAAGTTCATTCAAAGCAATTACTAAGTGGATTCTCTCACAGAAAGAAAAATGGAAGATTTTTTTTTTTAAATCCTTCTCAAAGATTCCAGACTTACTTTACATGTCTGTTGCTAACTCAACTAAAATAAACAAATTACTATTAAAAACATACCGAGCACACAATCAAAATGAAGGAAAAAAGCAAACTGATTAATGTTTCACATCTGAAGTCATTTCCTTGCACCTGCAGCTCCCATCTAGGAAAAATACTACAAACACCACTGAAAACAAGACTAGTATTCAGAACATGGGCAATTATTTTCAGTGTTTTTACTTTCCCTCGTCCTCACAATTCCTAGAGCTGTGAACTTTTACAATTATTTTGGACAAGGTGAAAGTACAACACCATGATATTTAAGCTTAGCATTTGCACCTCTATTTATTTTAACTCTTACTCACTTAAACACCGACAGCATGTTTTTTCAAGAAGGAACTCAAACTTGGTACTAACTTGACTTCATTGCTTCTGCATTTGCAATTCCTGCTGTGATTGCTTATCTACCTATACCAGGCGCTGACTTACTTATAATCCTTCTTACAAAGAAAGTAAATGCATTTACAATTGGATATAGCCCTATCCCCTTTTCATTTTTAAAATATTGACCAAACAACTGGATGATGTTAAAATGCCTTTCTTAGCAACTTCAATGGGCACTGGATTTAGGCTGCTGTGAAAAAAGGTAAAAGCACAAAACGCACACCATAAGAGTTATATAGTACACAGCTCTTTCTCCACTGAGTCAAGTATTGTTAAACGAAGGAAACTATCTTTTTTTAATGTACATTAAGCACATAGCTACGGACAGACTGCACATACTCAAATAAAAAATAGCCTAAGAAACCTGAAATAAAAGCATTTGAATAATTTGCTTGAATGATTAAAAACACTGAATAATATTTTATCCAACAACCAAAATGGTGGGTTTTGGGTGCCAAAAAAACCCATGCAGTATTTCATCTTATGAGACTGGAGTTAGATAAGCTACAAATTGACATTTCATAGCAGAGTCCTGGACAATGGGAGAAGTCTCTAATAGTTCAACTACAATGCAATCTAGGTATCATGACTAACAGTACAATGTGCTAAGATAGTTTGCAGCATTTTAAGTCTAAGGACACAATTCAACTCACATCAACATCCCATTTTCTTTATCAAAACACGAGCACCTTTCTTACCCCCAGGCTGAGACACTGGGCTGCTTCATGGCTTTAGAAGTTCCATGATTCTCCTAACTTTAAAAAAAAGCTTCCAGCTGTGAAGCGTTACATTTATGATTGTGGACACCATAATGTAGACGAGGCTCATATACTCACTGGCATTTTCCATACTTTGCCAAACATTACTGCTCAGGGTCTCAGTAACATGGTACAGGAAACAGCTGCAGCAGTAGAAATGTTAACTCCCTTAACAACTAAAATGTTCCTCTGCAGGGCAGAGCTGCTGCACCAGAGCTACTATGCCTACCTTCTGAGTGATCTGACATATGACAGAATCCACAGTCTGTGGGCTATTTGTAAGATATATGGGCACACATCTCACCCCATAAAAGTAAGATTCAAAACAGCAAGTGCATGAGTGAAAAATCACTGTGGCTGGAAGAAACAGCAAAGTGTTAGGCCCCCATTCCTCAAAATCGGAAGCCCTTGCTGTGCTCCAGTAAGGGAGACCTTTATCATCATCCTGAATCTCCTCAAAGATTTCAACCATTAACTCTAGAAAAGACAGCCTTTAGCAAAGAAGCTAAAGCTGAAGAAGCTCTCTTCCCCTGCCCCTCACTCTAATCCACTGCTCTTCTGGTGCTATTTGTCAAGTTGTGCCTTTTGTTCCAGGGCTGGTTTTAATCATGATGAGTTAAGTGACCTGGTTCACAGACACCCCAGTGCATGGTTGTCTTCACAGCATTACAGTAGCAACATGCTCAAGCTGGATCCATCACCAATGACAGGATTCACTAGAACTTTGGGTTCAGAGACCTATGCCATTCTCTTCTCAAAACAAAACACCTGAGGACAAATCAATCTCCCTTTTAATGTTATTGCCAGTGGTTACAGGGCTCTCTCAGAAAGACAGAGGAAGGCAAACTTCTATTTATCACCCTGGGTGGGTTCTCTGTATTACAGATGATATGATATGATATACTGTGGCGTAACTTGCTCAATCTTCTTTTTGAAGCTGTTCTGTTTTGCCTGGAATAATTATACACCGTTGCTGCCAGCAAGAGGAAAAACTAAGTCTGCAGTGCATGTGATTAATGTATGCAGTTGGACTTAGGGAGGGCAGATTCCTATTCCTAATTCAACATTATTTTCTACAACTGAGGCTTCATCAATCATAGAATCATAGAATGGTATGAGTTGGAAGGGACCCCAAGGATCACAGAGCTCCAAGCCCCCTGTCACAGGCAGGGCCACCAACCTCAAGCCTGGATCTACACAAGGTTGCCCAGGGCCCCATCCACCCTGGCCTTGAACACTTCCAGGGACGGGGCATCCACTACCTCTCTGGGCAGCCTGTTCCAGCACCTCACCACTCTTTCTGTAAAAAACTTCCCCCTAATATCTAATCTAAACCTTCCTTCCTTTAGTTTTAATCCATTCCCTCTTGTCCTGTCATTGTCTATCCTTTTAAAAAGTTGAATCCCCTCCTGCTTATAAGCTCCCTTCTGGTACTGGAAGGCTGCAATGAGGTCCCCCCACAGCCTTCTCTTCTCCAGACTGAACAAGCCCAGCTCCCTCAGCCTGTCTTGGTAGGGCAGGTGCTCCAGCCCTGTAATCATCTTTGTGGCCCTCCTCTGAACCCTCTCCAACAGTTCCACATCCTTCTTGTATTGGGGGCCCCAGATCTGGACACAGGACTCCAGATGGGTCCTCACGAGGGCAGGAAGAAATCCTGTTTTATGAGAACAACTGATCTTCAGAGTGCACTGCCACTGCATTGTATCACTGTCAAAGAAACGCTACTGAAAGAAAGCAGCAGCACATGTTGAACATCCCTTTTAGATTAATACTTCAGTAACAGAATGTTTTCGAAAGCACAGGAATATGGACCATGCTTCAGTCTTCCAACACCTGAAAGATGCCTGGGAGAAAGCTGGGGAAGAACTGTTCACTAGGGCATGGAGTGATAGCTTGAGGGGTGACAGTTTCAAACTAGAAAAGGGATTATTTAGGTTGGGTATTAGGAAAAAGTTCTTCACTATGAGGGTGGTAGATCAATGGCACAGGTTGCCCAGCGAGGTAGTGGAGGCCCCATCCCTGCAGATATTCAAGGTCAGGCTTGATGGGGCTCCAAGTGACCTGATCTAGTGAAGATGCCCCTGCAGAAGGTCCCTTCCAACCCAATACATTCTATGATTCTATGAGGAAACAGACTGTGCAAATACAAGCACTGAATAAAGCAGCATGCTGAGGAAGGAAATAAACTCAGAAATAAAACATACAAGCACTGTTATGATTTATACGGTTTTTCAGTTACATTCCTATTCTGTGTTTCTTCTCTATCAGAAACAGAGAGGTATCAGGGAAATTACAGACTGATCACAACCAAAACCCACGAGACTCAATTCCAGCACAATGAATGACCCTGTCTTTGAGAATATCCGCACCTGTGTTCACCTATTGACCTTTCAAAGTACCAAGTTTACAAAACCCAGAATCACCTGTTGTTTACATTACCAGATACTAGCAGGTTGTCTGATTTATGTATCACACTGAGAAAAACGTTCTTCTCTCTAGCAGGTATGAATTTCTCCAATATTTGCCAAGTTACAACTTTCTTTTCACCACAACCAGAACTGGCAATTTAGACAGTCAAACCAAAATGTTAGGTCATTTCCTTTTGTGAGGAAGTGAGGAGGGGCCCCAAGCACAGTACCTGAGAAAGGACAAGCTGCCCATGGAACTTGTGGACAAATTTTCGTAGAGATGCAAGGTATGAAGCCTCTCCTATTGTCCTTGCTAGGGACCGCAGAAGGAAATAACCCTGTAAGAAATCAAGCCAGAGACAAATGGGATGCTTTGAATGCACTGATGTCTGGAAGAAAGAAGTCCTTATAGCATTAGCAAAGCAATCTCAATAAAAGTCAGATGACAACACTCACCTTCAAATAGTGAACCTGCATGAAGATTTTTTCTGCTTTAAGACCATGTTTGACAACAGATGCCCCAGACTCACTCACTTCTCCTGTACTCTCCTTTTTGGGCCTAAAATGGTAGCACACTAATTAATATTGGATAAGTCAGCAGAAATAATTCACACAGTACACGTAAATGACACGTAAATGACATCATAAATGACATAGTAACTTTAGACACCTGTGAGTAGTTCAGTCTTTCTCTTTACCCTACATAACTATCTTGGCTTAGAAAAACAAACAGGTTTCATACTTCTAACATAATTTTGTACATAGCTGACCAGACAGCTGGGGTACAAATGAAATCCATCACTAACTTGATATACTCTTTTCAGTGCCAGCATGACATCATGTTGCATGCAATTCTACAGTGCACAGACACATTACAAACAAGCAAAAACAAAGAAAAGAAGGGACAGGATGGGAAGGGCAGTCATGCTTAACTAGGTATTTCTCTTCTTATGCCTAAACACTACCTTAACAGCTTACACAAATATACTTGCAAGAATAACCTCTTTCATCTGCATGCAATACACTGCAGAAGAAATAATGTTCTCCTTTTCATTTTTGCCTTTTGGGGTCGGAAGAAAAGTAGTTGAAGTTTTAAAAAAGCAAGACTTTCACACACAAACAGGTTTGGGGCTTACAGGCAATAATGTCTACAAGAAACCTAATTCTTCACTGCCTGATTCTAACATGTAATACAGCATTTGGTATATCAGAAATCTATAACAGTTAAGTCTGGAGAACTTCTAGACTCTTATGAGCACAGTGTGAAACTAAAGAGAAGCTATGCAAGCATTTTTCCTTCATTTGTAAGCAGTGCCTTCACAGGCATAGCACTGAAGACACCTCTAGCTTTTTTGATTCCATCCAGAAAACATCCCAGATGTCTGTCTTAGGAGCTGAACCCTGTGACTGAAACAACCTCTCCAACTCTAAGTGTGGATTGTGGAATGGCCAACCTTGGACATCAAACATCCTTCCCGGCTCTTCTACAGAATAGGGGCAACACAGGACACACCAGTGCAGGATTCTTCACTTCTCACAGACTAATCCTTATGATCAAATTTCTTTCATATCTATGCCTGCTTTGAGGAAAACATTATTTCTTTTTTTTTGCATCTGTGTAATGGTTTCTTATTAGTTTTCTCCAGAGTGCTAAGCTGGGTTTTTTCACCCTTTAAGCACTATATTTAGGACCTATTCTCATGAAATTCAGACAGTAAAATCTTGATCAAATATAATTGTTTGAAATAAAATAGAAAAACAAAATGAAGACTCCATTTTACACCATTCCTAACACAGTCCTTTACCATGCTATGGTTGGTATTTTCATTCAAGGAAGATCTGCCTTCACAATTGAAAGGATGAGATCAATAACTGACTTCTTACACTGTGGTAATTCTAATTCTTCCAGGCAATATAATCATCACAGACCCACTGTAGGAGAGCAGAGCTCCACCTATTTCCATTCTGGATCAGTCTCCTGGAAGGAAGCCTGCTGGCATTCCATACATGGCTTTTCATTGTTCTCTGCGTATATAAAAAGCCAAACTGCTTTGTTTCTTTCATAATAAATAACCCTGTCTATAGACTGAAAAATTTAGTTTGAGCATAAATTACAGGTTCTGCACTCACATCTCCCATAATCCCAATTATTCTAAATTAGGTCCTCCCTTCCTCCCCTCTCCTCCCTCCCTCCCTCCCTCCCTCCCTCCCTGTGTAGATCCTAGTACGTGACTATAAAGCAGTATCTCCCCTAGTCTTGATGACAGTACTGAAGAGTTTCCTCTTGCAGAGGATGTATATCAGTGACAATGTCTGCAAGAGAGTGTAAGTATTGAGACAGTTAGCCTGTTCTCTGCTGTCAGTACTTCAGCACACTGTTTCAAAACAACGCTTAGTTGTTGAAGGTAACGGGGACTGAAAGTTTATTACACTGACCTACAAAACCTGGCATCTAACCTAGCTGATGAAGCTAGGCATAATGCTAAAGACAAGCTAATTCAAGGGATTCAAACTGCTACCTGGCACGTTTTGGATACTGGCCGAGTTCCGAAGGAAGCGAAAGTTGCTGCTTTCTGTTCACTGAGAGGAGACGTACACTGTACAAAGCAAAAGTACAATTCTGCCTAAGTCCTTGGCATTTAAGTGCTCCTGATGGTCATGAAAACCCATGCAGAGACCATGAGTGACCATCTGAAAGGCAACTTCCTATCGGTGTGATAGAATAAAACTCTAAATACCTACAGAGCAGACAGGTATCACTGGTTTGTCTTAATGAAGAATCAGTCATAAGGGCCAGGACATGAAACAATCTCAATGCCAGCTTTGTTCCACAGGATGAAATAGACTTCTCCAGTCTTCTTTGCTTTCATAGCATGAGAGACTGGAATGACAGTGCTGGTGTTGACACTTGCCAGTACATACTTCACAGGTGCTTTTATCCCTCCAGGTTTAATTCAAACTCTGTGAGAAAATACACAGGGTTCTGTCCAAAGTCTTAGCTTGTATGAGTACTACAGTGCCTCAAATTCCTTCTTCAATACAAGATTTGCTGGTGCTGCTCTTCAGAGCTGCTGCCTGCTGGAAAGACACCTCTTTCTTTCATTCCATACTGGTAGCCTACAAGATGCTATTATAACATGTTACCAAATATCCATAAGAAGAAGCAGCATGCTGATGATCAGTTTTCTGAATGGCTTTTAGCTTGTCTGCACAGGTATTCATTTCCTGGATCAAAAGTTAGTAGGGTCAGTTGACATGTTTTGGGCAGGGTTTTCCTGCTGTCTGAAGAAAACACAGAAAGTCAAACAGTTCTCCAGAAGGGAACAAAAAAGTAACTGAAGAATAAGGTTATTCTTGGGAAGAGTGGGTTGGTTGATTTTTTTGTTTTTCCTTATAACATAATTGGCAAGAAGTAACAAACAGTTTTCACTTACTTTTAATATCCTTGTATAAAAACACAACCCTGAACCAGCACAACCCTCACTGCAGACTCAAAATCCAGTGCAATGCCAAGACTGAAACCTTCTCCCTTACATACCAACTCAGGAAACACACAGACATACTTTCAGAAGGAAGAAGAAAAAAAGAGAGTAGAGAGAAGAAGGAAAAAAAACCCCAGTAAACATTCAAAGTCCATGCCACAAAAATAGTAGAGAACATTTATATCTGACTGAAACCAGTAGAAAATACTTAAATGGAACCACAGGGAACCAGAGACAACAGAAAGGAAGAGATTGACAGAATCCCAGGGTGGTATCACGTTCATCTTCTGAACTGTTTTTCACATATTTTTAAAATGAGAAAGCATCTGTCATTCCTTTGTATTGGCATTGAGAATACCAATTTGCAAAAGGTAAGCAGCATGCTTAATGCGACTTCTGTCTACTAACTGTGCAGGTCAATAGAAAGCTTAAGTCAATTTCAAGATAATTTGATCCTTCCTTAGTTTCAAACTACAAAGTATATTTTGACCCTTAGCAAAATGGTTTTAAAAACTTTCACCACATACATGTTAAAAGTAATAACTACATAATTAACTTGAAATATGAAAGATGTGATTCCATAATGTTGAAAATGGAACAATACATCAAGATAAGTCTTATATCACAAGAACCAATGTTCCTAAAAATAATTTATTTTAAAACAAACAAATATAAACCCCAGTGTCTGTCGATCAGTAGTTGTGTTGGTGGCAGCTGTATGACAGCTAGCGATACGGCTTGCTTTTATATTCGCACCTATCATCAAAGTGCACGCCTGCAAATGGAGAACTTGATTGACTCAGCTTAAATATAGGATACATAATTAATCAATAAGCATGAAAGAATATTTATGCAAAGTTGGTGACACATTTTCAGATTACATGAAGCCACAGTGAGGAATTTCTATATTGGCGAAGAGTGCTCAAATATAGAAGGCTTTTAAGGTCTTACTGGGAAAGCACAAAAAGAAAGGAAGACCTCAAAATGAATGAAATGGCAACAGTATTCCAAAAACATTTAAAGGTTGGTTATATAGAAGACAGGAATCAATTTGTTCTTCAATTCCCCTTGGTAAAAGCAAAGAAAAAATCTACATTGTTTGAAAGAAACAAATTTTCAGTCATGCATTAGGAAGCAATTTTTAACTGCTGACACTAAAACAGCTTAGCTAGGTAACACAGAAACTTTTTATTGATGGTTTCTAAGACCAGTGAGAAACTGGGCAGGGAGAAACCAAATGAGGTTTAATAAAAGCAAGTGTGGAGTCTTGCACCTGGGAAGGAATAACCGTCAGTATCAGTACAGGCTGGGGGATGACCTGCTGGAGAAGAGCTCTGTGGAGAAGGACCTGGGGGTCCTGGTAGATGACAGGTTGGCCATGAGACAGAAGTGTGCACTGGTGGCTAAGAAAGCAAATGGGATCCTGGGATGCATCAGGAAGAGTGTGGCCAGCAGGTTGAAGGAGGTGATCCTCCCCCTCTACTCTGCCCTGCTCAGGCCCCACCTGGAGTATTGTGTCCAGTTCTGGGCTCCCTGGTATAAAACAGACAGGGATCTCCTGGAGAGAGTCCAGAGAAGGGCTACGAAGATGATTAAGGGCCTGGAACATCTCCCGTATGAGGAAAGGCTGAGTGAGCTGGGGCTGTTCAGCCGGGAGAAAAGAAGACTGAGGGGGGACCTAATTAATGTTTGTAAATATCTTAAGTATGGGATGCAGGGGGAATGGCCAGCCCCTTTTCAGTGGTCTGTGGGGACAGGACAAGGGGCAATGGCTGCAAATTGGAGCACAGGAAGTTCCGCACCAACATGTGGAAGAACTTTTACACAGTGAGGGTGACAGAGCCCTGGGACAGGCTGCCCAGGGAGGTGGTGGAGTTTCCTTCTCTGGAGATATTCCAGACCCGTCTGGACGCCTCTCTGTGCACTATGTGCTAGGGAGCTGCTTTGGCAGGGGGGTTGGACCCGATGATCTCTCAAGGTCCCTTCCAACCCCTACAATTCTGTGATTCTGTGATATCAGCAAAAACCTGCTTAAGATGCTCTGTGTTCACTGCCTGCATATGAGGGTAGGAGAGTGGTCTATATAATCTCTTGAAATCTGTCTTTGTACTTCTATGATTAGGTCAGTGTAGGGCTAATGAGTTAGGATTAGCAGACTTCTTTTTCTCCGTCAAAGACCGTAGGGAGACAAGCAGAGATGTCAGGCAGCCACTCGAGATAACAGACTATTACCAACTCCCAAGACACCAGTCAGGATGGCCCAGATAGTAATCATTAGCAAAGTCAGGATCCATTTTTTTTTTTTTAATTTGATGTCTTTAGCTATGTAAGAAGAAGTCTTGAGATCAGCATCTTGTACCTAAATTCCAAAATCTTGTTTAAATAGCACTACTGGTCGTTTCTAAAGAGAAAGGTTTAAACAGTACATGATGATGTTTTTTCCTTGTTTTTTAAAGCTTTATTCAGCTTGACAGTTAGATACCATACTCCTGTATGTGCTTGTCTTCAGCCACCCAAAGTGAATATGTCACAGCTTCAAACAGTGAACTTTGTTCAGGAAATGGCCTTTACTTCCCCCTGAATAAAGGCTCTTGTAAACTGCTTAGAGACATTTCATATCAAACTAAATCCCACGTTTTTTTGAAAGCTTTCTAAACAAAGAGAAAAGCAATTGCATTATACAGAAGATGAATAACCTAGTCAATTTAATTTGCCTTTTCTTTTTTCTTCAGAAGGAAATAAGGAAATGCAGTGGATTTAATCAAATGATTTGGAGGCACATCCTTTGAAGGGAGAAAATGGTGGAAAAACAGGAGAGAGAGAACATGCAAAAGCAAAGATTACACTGTCATACCGTTACCTTAAAACTTGCAGCTCTTCTTCAGAGTTCTGCACCTCATCTCTGAGCCGTCGCCAGCGCAGTAAAGCTTTCAATTCCCGCTGCCCTTTTACTTCATCATGTGACAGCTGTGAGTGTATGAAAACCACAGATCACTGAGGGCTGTTTCCCAGCAGAGAATAGTAAGTTTCAGGAAGAGAAGGTTTTTTTGTTTCCCTTTAACATGCAGAAGATGAAGGAATCAGTACCAATATCTAATAAAAAATCCCCCAAAACCAACAAAAAAACCCTCACACCAACGCCCCCCACGGTTGCTGCTATAAGAGTTAACAGCAGCACTAAGGAACACAGAGGCTTTGCTGTATTCATCAAATCAAAGATTTATTACCTATTTCTGCCTGAAGAGAGATGAGCATGTTGGTTTTGCCTTCAGTGACTGGCAGTGAGTGCACAGTACAGATACCTGGCGTATCGGGCTTGGTTGCATCTTTACTTTTCCCAGCCTTGAAAGCAGAGCTGCTGTGTGTCCTGACTTCACTCCTCTTTCCTACTACTTCTGACACACTCGTGAAAGCTCCCTGTTGCATTTTCCCCCATTTATATAATACTGAAATGCATGGATATGAAATAAATGCCAGGTTGTCAGCTTACAAATAACATCTAATCTATCCTTCTCTATTACAAAAAGAAGATTGGAGATGGGAGAAAGGAAAAAAGCTGCTTTTATCCTCTACTACACCAAATTTGGTCACATGAAATTACTGTCAAGAAACATGGATTATATTTATAATCCTACAAGTGCATGTCACCAAAACAACTTGTTTATTCTAAAAAGGGAAAAAAAACCCCACAATAATACATTTTCTGACCTTTTAAATTAACAAGCTTTCATTAGGTACCTGGAATATTACAATACTCAGTAAGACTTTCCTGATTATTCTATTTAGGGAACACAATACAGGTGGAAGGAATGCAGAGCAACTGTTTGATAGCTGAACTGTAATAACTGAGTTGTACATTTGTGGGAAGGTAATCATTGGCAAACAGATGTTTCAATTCTCATTTGCACTGGCTTCTACCTCTCTAAAGATTAGTGTTCATTGTGGATCGGGAAGGACTTTTTAATATTTTTTTTTTTCAAATCAAGTTATGATGCAAATGCCAGAAGACTTATATTCATGATACAGAAGGCTTAATTTATATCTAAGTCACAGCAGGGTATATAATTCTGATTTCCACATAATTCAATTGAGGAGCGATGTATTGCCACCTTACCTGTTGTGCCCTAGCCCAAAATATGTCTTCTAAGAAAGTGGCAAACCCTTCACTTATCCACTCTTCAGTCCAATCACGGGCACCAATGGCCAGTCCAAACCAAGCATGAGCAATTTCATGGCACAGGCGTGTTCCACAGAGATGGCTCCCTCCTGGTAATACACTCTGCGACAAGAAGATGATGTGTGGGCTGCACAAGAGGAATGAGTGACAAAATTCATTACTGGCCTGTTACAACTTGCATTGCATGGTCATAAGAATGTAGGGGCTTTATTAGCCTTGTCAGCCTGTTACCACTATATGCATGTTAGGTCATGACTGATAGTTTATAGCTCAGACATTTTTAAGAATGGGGTTATACTTTACTATTGGTTGGCAGAGGACTACACTAAAATTCTGCCAAGCAATTGTTTTGTATTCTGCCATCAAACAGCTATTACCTGTAACAAGCAACTTAAACCAGTTTTATATTTTTCAAATTACAAGACTGATTTTGTTTCAATACAAGCATTTATATACAAAACCAGGATAATAAAAGATAAGCAGGTGTGAATACAAGCAGCGAGTATTTATCAGTTAAATGATCAAAGCTGGAGAAAAATAAAACAGAAACATTTTATGAAGAAAACAAATCACTATCCCAAAGCAAGAACAGCCTGTACAAGTGTGTACACACATGTGCTTGTTAAAACTTAAGCTGAAAAGATACCATCTGATGATAAGGAGTTGATAATTTCTGCAAATGCAGAAAAGAAAAGCATCTTTTACCACAAGAACAGAACTGAGAAGTAGGCTCAATATTCACTAAGTATCTGCTTTCCACAACAGGGAAGAACAACCTGATTTGCACTGGCATAGAAGAAGAAGTTTGGGGAAAAAACTCAGGAATTATTGCTCTGCTATTGAAAACACCTACACAGACTTGCAAGTTACTGCAGTTCTGAATTCATGTTCTGCTGTAAGGCAATTTCTGCTATGTTTATAGACATCATAGACATTAAAATCTCAAAACTTACATAATTTTTTAAATTGTTTCTTGGAAATAAAAGTAGCAGAATTAAGCCCTCTGAATAACATGCAAGACTGAAGGGGCGACATGCCATGTATGTGAGAAGCAAGGGCATAAACCAAGACCACCACCTGCAGAGTATTCCTGCACTAACCCTCAGCATCCACCATCTGCATTTCAACTGTTTTCTCCACCTTGGTTAGAAAGGAAATAAAGCATAATGATAGTGCCTTCAAGAACACAGGTCTTCAAAACTAAGTATATAGCCTTCCGAGCAAGGGAGGGGAGCATATGACCTTAAGACATTTCCAAGAGTCACATACTATTTGTCAGAGTTCCAAAGAGCTTCCCCACCCACCCTACCCTTCCACTCAAAATGTTAAAACACCCACTGTTTTCTTGCAACCAGTTGAATGTCTGGAACTGAGAGGACAAAATATGATACATGCTTAAACAGAAAAACACACTCAGTAACCCTCTCTTTATAAACATTAGTAGTCATCCAGCAAAGCAAGTTAGTACATTTCAATCAGGTGACATTTTAAGAAACAATCTAAGAAATTAAAGCACGAACAGAGGAATCAAGTCACAGAGAATAAAGCAAGGAAAAAACCAGCAGCTCTCCAAATCTTTGCCAAAAGCAGTTCTGATTGAGAGAAGGGAGGGAAGGAGGAAGGGAGCAAGGGAAAGTGCAAGCACAGAAGCTGCAGAACATGGTGAACTTTTTATTATAAAGCCCCTGATGAGAAGAATAACTACCGCTTTGGGGGTATTCCTTTGGTCAGTTGTAAGTAAATGACCCCTAACTGTGGCATGGGTAGAGCGCTACAAAGAAAAATCACAGAAATGGACCGAGTAAATAACATTCCAGGCATACTGCTGGCACTGTTTCAGCCATTTTGTTTAGCAAAAGTAACTTCATGCCTTGCAAACAGGCTCACAGAAGGGTCTGCATTTTAAGTCTACTGTAGGTAAATATACAATAAAGGTAAAGATTGTATTTCCTGCTTTTCCCAATCACTTAAATAATAGAAGTGCCAGGTTTGGACAATCTTCTCCTTTATTGAAGGATTACAAACCAATTCACTGAGATGTGAGTTAGATTTTGGCTAAAGAATAAACATACCACTTCCTATAGGGCCAAAAAATAAGATCATGTGCTGCAGCAGAATTTCAGTTTAGAGTCCAATTCAGAGCCTCCTTTAGTAACAGATACCACCACAGAGCAGCACAAAGCTCCCTTTTATCTTTAAAATAATTTTATCAAGGATTGAACATGTTTCTGTAGTATGTCCAGCATCTTCTAGTTAGTGGAGAAGTTTGATTCTGTGGCTTATTTTAAAATACAGATTCTCTATTTCCAACATGTTTGAATACCAGAAATTCTGCGCCACCTCTACTGGCACCAACCACACTGACATTTTCTTACATCATCTAGGACATGCAATGAATAACATATTATGTTCCTAAAATACTCAATAATTCAAAAAAGCATCAATTTGAAAAATAAGATAATCAGGATGATGATTAAATTGAAATGCCAAAACCATGTTTGGTATTTTGTTGGTTGTTTTTGTTTGGTTGGTTTGGGTTTTTTTAACCAGAATAGGAATTTGGCTCTCTTACCATCCACTTGATTTACTAGGAACAAATTGTGAGGCTTGGTATCTGCTGCTTTCAGTGGAACTGAGAAGGAAAGAAATCCATTCACACACTAGGAATGGACAAAGGTGATTCACCTCAGCAATTACATCAAGACCTGACGATGTGTGCACAGCTTATAAATGCCTCTAACTGGTATCTTTTCAAGCCTGGCCCAATTTTTTAAGGCAGGCCAGAACAGGCTAGCTGGAGGTGGTAAGGAAGATAGAAGGAAATCTCTCCAAGTAAACAAAAAAATAAAAGCCCCACCAGTCCTTCCCAGGAAGCTGGACAAGCTCCCAAGGGCTCCTGCTGAAAAAGAAGTTAATGACGTGTTTTCAACAAGTATACACTTGGTTACACTTCTAAAGCAGAACCTTATTATTCTGGCCAGAATCACGCCCTCATAACTTAGAGCTCTGTATCATTTGACTGAAAGAGAGTTTCCTCTCCTAGATAAACTTCAGCTAAGGGAAATCTCAACACTGTAACTACGAATGCGTATGAAGGAAAAACTGAGCCCCAACCATCAAGAAATTTTTGTTATGAAAGGCTGAAGGGTTCTGATATTTCAACCAACCAAATCCACTCATGTAATGTTCTTAATAAATGGTTTCTAACAAATAAATAGATTTCAACAAGTCCTAGAGTTCTGAAAAGTCATCTAACCCATCAAGAGGCCAAATCTCTGAAAACAATTTTGCAAAACTTTTTCTTAGATAATTCTTTTTTTGATTTAGATGCAGGTGCCACTTTGCACACAGGCTGCAGCAGTTGCTATCTTTGGCTGCTCACACATAATCAGATGAGACACATAGCACAAACTCCAGCCAAATGTATGTGCAAGACCTTAAGCACAAATTTAAACTAGGAACATGAAGCTCATGTTTAAGAGACTTGTTCCATTCCCTTTGAATTAGAAGTCTTTTCCTCTTAACACACAGGGATTTGCAGATATATTTTTTTTGTATTTATTGAAGTCACAGAGCCAAGACCATATTGGAAAATCATGCTTCTGGAGTCAAAAGTAGTACCCAAAATTCACTACTACAGATGTAATTTATTTAATTTTTTTTTTCATGTTTTGATAGTATTCCACATACTGCATAGCTTTTCACAGAATCACAGAATCACAGAATAACAAGGTTGGAAAACACCTTTAAGATCATCAAGTCCAACCATTCGCATACTAAACTAAACCATATCCCTAAGTACTTCACCTACCCTTTATTTAAACACATCCAGGGAAGGTGACTCAACCCCCTCCCTTGGCAGCCTGTTCCAGGCCCTGACAACTCTTTCAGTAAAAAATTTTTTTCTAACATCCAATCTTTTCCTATTAGCAAAAGGCAGTCAGATAGTAAATGGGTTAGACAGTTACTGTACTTCTAGAAATTCCCTCCTTATACAGGTAGGAGGGAGCAGTGGAAATATCTCTAAGATATTTTCATAGGAACACATTAAAATTAAGACATACATTTCAAGATTACTGCAAATTGAGACAGTTGGACAATTAAATGACAGCTCCTTACATATAGTTTGTGCAACCTCTCATCAGTTGCCTTCAACCTACATTATTCTGGTGACAGAAAGAAGAGTATTAGCATAATACCTGTGGTATCTACATCAGACTTTTAATTTTAGCTTGATTATCTTTGAGAACGCTCGTGCTATTGGAATGCAGGCACTTGAACACTCAACATCCACTTACTTACCTGTATAGTCTCCAGCGTTCTGGTGTATGTTAGAAGTCCAGTACTTTTGAGAGAACTACACAGACAACTTTTTTTTAATCTTCTAGGTTTATAGTCTCCTAGAAACTCAAATGTACATGCAGATGCAGTTATAGAGACCTGGTAGTTTGAACACTCTGAAGATTGTTCCAGCAATAATGGAAACTTCAAAAAGTTTTCCCCTCCTACAATCATAGTGAGAAACCTACAAGTGACTGGAAGTTACCACTGAAAGTCATGCTAATGTTTCCATACAGAGAGGAACTTCAATCCATTTCTTTTGATGGCAGTGCCAGCAATAGATGCCCAGAGCTGGGAGAAGGATCACAGGTCAGCAGGAGAGCACCTGAAGGACCAGCTCAAATGCCTCTATGCAAACGCACGTAGTATGGGGAACAAACAAGGATTGGAGCTGTGCACATGCCTGTGGGACTATGATCTTATTGGAACCAGGGAGACATGGTGGGATGGCTTCTATGACTGGGGTGTTGGGATGAAAGGGTACAGGCTCTTTAGGAAGAATAGACAGGGCAGGCGAGGAGGGGGTGTTGCCATCTACATCAATGTCTTATGTAAGCTCTATAAAATTATTCTGGGTTTGGCTAGGATAGACTTAATTTTCTTCCTAACAGCTGGTGCAGGGCTGTGTTTGGGAGTCAGGATGAGAGCAGTGCTGATAACACACTGATGTTTTAGTTATTGCCAAGCAGTCAAGGGTTTTTCAGCTTCTCATGCTGCCTTGCTAATGAGAAGGTAGGGGGCACCCAGGAAGCTGGGAGGGGACACAGTCAGGACAGCTGACCCAAACTGGCCAAAGAGGGTATTCTATGCCAATTACATCATGCTCAGCATAAAGGGGGACTGGTGGAGGAGAAGTGCATGGTTTCAGGTTTGGGAACTGTCTGCCTTTGGGACAGCTCTGAGCTGTAGAGTCTTGAGTTGTGCTGTTTGGCAAAAAACTGCATTGTGCATCAGCAGTTCTGCATATTTTGCTATAAGGTCCTGTTATTGTTATTTCTCCCTCCCTCTGCTGTCCCAGTAAACTGTCTTTATCCCAACCCATAAGGTTTCCCTTTTCCTTTTTCCTTTCCCCTTGCTCCCCCTCACCTCCCCACAAAAAAGGGAGAGCGGCACGTGGTGCTCAGCTCCTGGCCAGGGCAAACCCACAACAGTCCTGTTTGGCATCCAACGTGGGGCTCGAAGGGTTGGGATAACAGTAGATCTGACCTGACTGCATTAAAAATAAGATTGCAGTAAGTATTCATTGTATTATTGAATTGCTGGTCACAACAATGTTGTGTTTGGCCACGTGGCTGTGGTATTTGGAAACGTCTGTACTCCCAGGATTTGTGGCAAGCAGCAAATTGCCTGCTGTTGTACAGAAAGGAAAGCAAAGGTATAAGGCTATAGAGGTGGCAGAGAGGTAAGAAGAATTAGATTCAAATCCTCAGCTCCCATCAAGATACTTTTATCCGGATTTTTTTGAAACCTCGTGCCCTGCAAAGCACAAAGTAATGCATTTCTCTCATAAAAATCAAGCACACAGTAACTCGTTGTAACAAATGGCTGCAATACACACAAAAATCTTACAGTCAGCTTCCAAAGAGAAACACCCTGTGAGGACTAAAGCTTTTCCTGTTGTATATCACAGAATTAATTTTTCATATTTAACTGATTTAGTGAACTGATTTAGGAGCCAATGAAAGTAAAGTGGCTCCATAAATGCAAGCACCTGTTTCACTCTTAAAAAAAAAACCCTCTCTATATTTTACCAAGCTCCATTTTTAATCTTCACACTTTACCTGCAACTGCTACTTGTAAAGTAGTGACACTGCTAACGCTGAAAATAATTTGTGAATCAGTGACACCAATTTCCAGATCCCTTACTAAGTATTCATAGTACAAAATTACATTGTTTCATGTCAGACGTTTCCAACCAAGTCTTAAGAACTAGTCAACTCAATTAGTGTATTTCTTTTTTCTTAAAAACCAGGCAGATTTGGAGTCAGTCTAGACCACTTCAGTTAAAGACCAAAGAAGGCAAGATGAAGAAAATAAAAATATTCCTAGTTCAGATTGTTCTGCAAATAGTATCTTAGGATATCAACATTTTTACAGACTTATCTTTTCTTTGTTTGCTGACGCAAACATCACAACAATGATAAAACATCTCAACTCTTGCTGATGTATGTAGTGTCACAAAAGAGATTCAGCTGAAGGGAAAATTGTGTTCATGTCTGAGGAGCCAGAGGAAATACCAAGTTCCCACTAATTTCAGTAAGAACTTGATATACACATATAAATGCAATATTTGGGTCACATTCTGGATTTTCTAAATTCCAGATTTCAGATGAAACGCTTACCACATTTTCTCTGAGTGCTTCCAAATACTAGAAGATGGCCAAATGAAGGAAAAAAAAGTTCTGCTATTAACCATTTGCAAATGTTTAATAACATAACAGTTTGGAAAGTCTGTATCAGAAGCATGCATTTATATTCATTCACTCTCATTTAAAACTGATTTATAAGACTAAAACCACAAAATTAACCTTAAGCCCTGCTGAAATGAAAAAAAGTGAACTGAAAATAGCAACAGATGGACATTGATGATTGTAATTAATGATTTTAATTGATCCTATTATTTTAAGAAGAAAAGGGTAATGGAAACAGATATACTGCTCATTTTATAAACATAAAATTATTTTATGTGAGCATAATTTTTTCAGGTTTCATTTTCATATGCTACATGGAAAGATACAAAAAAGAATCTCTTGTTTTATATTAGAAATGCACATAGCATTTGTTGCAAAGCCTTTTCGAGCTGTTCTTTGTATTCTTGCTAAAATGATTAATACGATGAACGTCTCTTAACAACATTCCTCAGTCCCAGTCTAAATGATCAAATTTGTCACTGATGGACGATATTATTTGATCATGGATGGATTTCATTATTTGTAGCTTTCCATCACTGTTATTACTGGAAGACTTGGCTTTCCTTTTACTACATCATGAAGTCTCTGGCAGATATTAACACCACTGACAGCCAAAGTGCAAACAAGCAACTATGACAAATAGTCAGACAGAAAGACAGAAAGAGCAAAATCTATCTGCTTCTCCATGCTAAGTAAAAATTCACTCAAGTTAAGGGCCTATACATCAGTGGTCTAAAATGGTGATACGGACAAGACAAAATCAAGAATGGATCCTTTCCCTACCCCCATTTAATACATTAAAAAAAAAAAAAACAACCAGCTTTTATCTACATATACCAGGACAAAACAACTACCAAAGAGCAGAACCAACATGAGAAAAAGGAAAAGAGATTCCTTATTCTGCAAGTTTTTCAGGATTCTTTTCTCAATGTAAAGCTCCTGGTATCATTTATCTAAAAGCAGCAAGGAAATGAAATCTGCTCGAAGGCAAAAGTGGTTCTTATTAAATCTCTACAAAATACAGTTAGAGTAACTTCACAAAACAAAACAAACCTACGGAATACTCTTGCTTTTTAAGGGTTCCTACTGCAAATACTTCACCTGCAAACCAAGAAAACTCAAGATATATCCCTGAATCCCAAATATTACTGGAGGACAGTGCTACAAACCCCTGGTATTTCCAAGAAAAAGTAAATACAAAGGTAAAGCTCAGAGTTGGGTTTTTATTTTTTTTTTTTTAAAAAAGAACTTCTCAAATCATAAAAGAGGCACAGATCCAGTTCTTTCAAATTTTTAATTCATATCAAATATAACCTTGTTTCTTGTGCCTACTACAAATGCAGGAGCAAACAATGAGATTAAAATAATTGTCCAATTCGCATGTGATCTAATTTTTGCCCATACACAGTATCACCCACAGTTCTTGCTCTTAAGAATTGGTACCTAGAAATCCACTTTCTGAAGCCTTTCATTTTACATAAAAGAATGGGTGCAAATCAAACACTGTCAAGTCTGTTCTCATTTTGAACATCCCTGCTAACATCCATTTCTACTATGCCTTTATCCTCTCTATATACCAATGCTACAACATTCTGTGCATTCAGCTTAAAACTGGTTCAGGCAGTAGAAACTAATCGTACTATCATACATTACCTGCTTTTCTTACTGTTATCATCTATGAACAGCATGTAAGCTGATACAAAATGCATGCTTTCATTTTACTGAATGAAGATCCAATGCTGCTTCTTACATTGATTAATGAGATACATGTTGTTAGCCAAAAAAGAGAGAACAACACAAGAATACGTTACAGCTTCAAAATTATTTTCTTAGTTTATTCTGTGCAGCAGCTATACAAGCCTTCTTTTTTGTATGCATTGGTCAATAAGATATCTGTTGTGCTTTTGCACAAAGAACAAAGATGCCTTTATCAATTCTCAAAAGTCTGTAGGACAAACCATTCATGCTGTCAAACCCCCTAAAACCCTTTCAGCAAATAATGAAATCCACCAGTGACAAATGTCAACATACTGATTTGTTAAATACAGAACAAAAGCAACATTCAGAAGAGGTGCCTCGTTTCATGTTATATCAGCCCTTCAATTTGTAACGACTTTATGGCAGCCCACAGATCATGCAATATTAAAACAGAAAGGCATTATAATTATTAAAACTAGAACAATCTGTTCTCCTCACAATAAATGCTTAATAGTTCAACAAAACAGTAAACAAAATCTTTTGGGAACATCAAACTCTCTGCAATGCATTCATTTTCCTCCTTTTTGGAAGATTATTTCCAAGTAAACTATTACACACAGAGATTCTCTTTCACACACAGCCACATTTATTATGCTGGTGGAAAAATAAGATTAAATTACATCATATCCAGTGATAGAAGAGCTTCAGTGTGTTTGAGAATTACTTTACCCATTATACAGGACAGCTATTATCGTAGAATCATATAGCAAAGGGATGGTTTTGCTGGAAGTAGCAAGTGGGCTGTTACTACTGAATGGCACAGCAAGGGACAGCTTAACTGGAAATAGCTGGCTGAGAACTGCCTCAATGTTTTATAATATTAAGCCTGACCTACTAATGAAACCATCTCCCGTTGCATCTTCTATCAATTTACCTTTTCATATATCTCCAAATTTGTTTCAGTCCATTGTAAGGACTAAACAAGTATTTTCCCTGTTGTCTAGGATGCTGCCACAGAATACATTTACCTATTCTTTCCGAAGATGCAAAAAAGAAACAGACACCACTATACTCTGGAAGCATCAACTGCATCCAGCATTTCTTGTGGAGACTTCAACACTGGCCTGATAACCTGTGCTCTGTGAATTCAGCAAATAGACCTTGAAAGCAGAAAGGAGATTTTGTATTTGGGAAAATGCTCAGGCTAGCAGAGTTTGTAACTGTATCTTTCCAAGTCCACAAGGAGAGAGTGAGGTGGTTTCCTGCCTTGCAAGACCACAGCAAATAAACATACCATGGGCCAAAAGATACCAATTTTGAGATGGTATTAGCTTGTGTTTGGTTTTTTTGATGTCTCACCAAGGATTTTAATTTTTTTTAAATTTTTGATTGCTCCCCATGTACTCTACTGACAACAGTTCTGCCAATACACAGAAGCCTCTCTCCTTTTGTCAGGCCATACTTGCATACTTGCATGTGGATATTGATCTCTCACAAGAAGAGAACATACTCCAAAACTTCTACCAAGACCACGTAGAATCAGGTTTCTAGTTAAAATCCAGTAGATGCTAGCTGGATAACTGGTCATTCCTGTGGGATACTTCCTTGAAGACTCAGTTGGATCTGTATCTTGTCACATGGTTAAATTTTGTTTATAGACAATCTGTACTGTCAGTGTTCATCCTCTTAATTATTTTTAAACCTCAAATGATATTCAGCATTCATGTCAATTTAGATTTATGAACCTGATGATCAAAATGTTGTATAAATTGTGTATTTTTTCAGAAAGGACACATAAATTTCCCAAGAGCTAAGCGTTTTACAGCCAAATCCAGTCACTCTGTTGTAAATCTAGTTTATCTCCACATGCAGTCTAATTTCATTTTTAGTTTTAGCAGAATTTAATGTCAAGTGGAAGAAGACTGCTTGAGACTTAC
This sequence comes from Porphyrio hochstetteri, assembly GCA_020800305.1. Classification (NCBI taxonomy): domain Eukaryota; kingdom Metazoa; phylum Chordata; class Aves; order Gruiformes; family Rallidae; genus Porphyrio; species Porphyrio hochstetteri. The sequence goes on along the minus strand of CM036938.1, from coordinate 46,935,988 downwards.
TTCAGCTGTCAGGCAGCATGTCCAACATACTGTACATACTTGCCTGACTGCAACTTAATATAGCAGTTTCATGTCAGTTTTAGAATAGGAAACACTTAAAAATATGAATTTCATACTGAGGTCATATTCTGGATTCAAACTTCTTGGTCTGTACTGTTCTCACCACCTCTTAGCACAGCCACAGGTAGAAACAAGCAGCTGTTAATCTCTCCATGGCCAGACTCTACAAGAGATGGCACAATGTCTCAACCCATGCGTTTCTGCTGCGCTCAGTTCCAAGGTCTGGAGGGGAATCTTGTTCTTTGGTGACAGCACCTGCCAAGAGCTATCACTCTATAGCTATACCTCCAATAGGTTTAAATTTACTTAACTGAGAACTGACTGCAAATATTACATTTATACTGACACATGGAAATCGAATGTAGCTGTTTCTTCTCAGGAAGCACTGGAAATACCTCTGTGACTGCAGTGCATTCTTTGTTTATTTATTTTTCTGGGAACTTAAAGAATTTGCATTTACACATGTGCAGTGTTGTATTAACTCAGATCAACTGGCCAAGCAAAACCAGAAATCAAGCTTAAGGAGACAAATAACATACCTAATCCGGCACTAACTGACAGTGCAGTAACACCAAGATCTGTTCAAAATCAGAGGCCCATTTATTATAAGAAAAGAATAAACAGCAGTACATAAATAATGTTGGTCTATACCAGACATAAAAGCAAAATGGTTTGGATTTACAAGGATATGCCCAATGTGGTCTTTAAGAAAAATAAGTTGCCTAGTCCTTAAACAGCATTTGGTGAACTGTACCTTCTCTGCCAATCTCTCTTTTCAGAAAATTATGTTGAAGACTTTACATAGACTGTGGACCTATAGGACAGCTTAATTTTATCCTTTTCTCCTGTCTTGCAGTAAAGGGAGATATTTCTTTTAAGGCAGGCATTTTTGTGCCACTAAATTAATATAGTTTTCCAATTGCTCTGGAAATGTGAGTGAATTAAAGCAGTTCTCTTTGCATCTTTTTCACACATCTCTAGCCTATCAAATTGTTCTAGAGGAAACATGAAACAAATACATCCCACAAAATCAAAATCAGAAAAGCAGCACTGGCCATAAAGATTATACCTTATTGTGAGGGTAGTGGAGAAAAAGTTTCCCCATACAGCTCAAAATCATGTTCTGCAGTTACTCAGAAATAAAATTGTGTTCTCTTCAAGATAACAATCCTGTCTCTGGTATGCTGCATTCTGACTGGAGCATGCTTCAGCTAACACTAAGTGCACAATATTCTATGTGTGAAGACAGAAGCCTTTGAAATATCATGAGATACATATGTAAAACATAGAAGATAGTAGAAAGCCATTTCAATTACTGACAAGCAAGTTTCCTTCCTCACTCCATCATGCTGAGTTCTAATTTGGGCCTCTGAGAAATATGCTCGGTGACCAAGCCATATGCACCTTTCTTTTGGTGGTCTACAACTTACCTTCAAGAAGACTAAAAAAAGCTATTCAGAATTACATCATAGCTTCAATTCAGTAGCTATCACTTGCAATCTGATGATCATACAAAAAATGTATTCATGACAGTGGACTCCTTGATGTTTATTTGACAAAATTTCTCTTTATACAACAAATGAGTATTCCAACAAATTCACTGTACTAGCCTTTTACTGTTCAAAACCCCATAAATTTTACCTTCAAAGAACTTAATCAGAAGATAACAATTTTCTAAGTAATTTCAAAGATGCTTGAAATGCTAAAATTATGCTATAATTAAAGTTAAATGAACCTTTATAAATATCAGTGCGGCATCATACCAGGAGAAAGATGATCAAATGGATATAAAAATTTCCTATGAGAAATGTTTTTTAAAAAAAATCTTATAAATTAATGACACTTCTGAAGAGAAGAATTATAATTTTTACTTTACAACAGGGTGGAAGAGACACAAGGGCTACATGATTGTTCTAAGGAATTAGAAGTCTTGTTTTCATTCCTTCCCTCATACATCAATGAATAAGCACAAGGATGCAGAATAATTTGGAGATGACCAACACATCAGAGGAATCTGCTCTGTATGCAACATAAAGACCTTAAAAATTTGCCGGTGGCAGAAAAAGTACAAAAGCTAGCAAGTACTTTTTCAGATGTTTTGTATAGAAGAATTATAATAACCATCCTTCTTTTTACTCACTTTATCAGTGGATTCACTCCACAAGTGTCAGAACAGGAATAAATGAAGGCATTAATAACACTACTGACTGGATTCCCTCCAAAACATCCTATACTGACCCCTCTCCTTTCAACACATTTTTCTTTGTAATTTAATGGATGTTCTCAAGTGAACACTTCCAAAACAAGCATGTGTACATTCATGCTGTGACAGAACAGCATATCAAATCTGTTCCATCCAAATAGTCTTCTCTACCTGTTACATGTCAAGGAGGAAAAAAGCCCAAAATAAAAAATTTCCTACATATCATGAAAGGGAAATAATCTACTGCCAAAGTGACCTAACTCACAGTGGTAAAAGCCTAGGATAAGCAGATGATAATGATTAGTTGAAAGGAAAGTGTGTTTGAATATCTGCTTTGACATTTGAGCACCAGGAATAACAACAGACACCAGACCTACATTCTTAAATCAAGCAACCTATGCCTTAAGTAGAAACAAATCAAAACATCAAGAAATCCACACCTTTCCTTGAGGGATTTCCCAGATTTATTGTCACCGTGAAGATTAAAATCACCCACCATTAAGAACTGTATTTATGTATCCCATTCAGATGTCAAAAGACTAAAAAAGGAGCGTCGTTGCCAGGCAGATAATAAATACAGGACAAGCTTCAAATAGAAAGGTTGAAAAACATCCTAAGAATTACATATAAAGGAGCAGAACCTTGTTATCATTCCCATTGCGACCAACCGGCATGGGACTACACTCAAAGTAGTTGCAATAATAGTAACAACAATGTTTCCCATGGATTTCAAAAACTAAAGATAGTAAAATGAAACAAGGTCATTTGAAACTACCAAAGTAACAGAAATGAAACAGCCCAGTGACACTTCGTGAGAATTACAGTGTCAGCATAGGTGTCTTCATGTTCTCAAAGTATTTTCAAGACTATTAAGTAAATACTAAGCAATTTCCCTGAGTGTCACAGTAAGGGGAAAGGGAATCCTTTCGTACGGTGGCATTTTGGTGCATCACCAACACTTTCCTGCCTTTTTCTTAAAACACTAAAAACTGCCATATAAAAACAAGAATAAAAAATTGCCGCTGTGCAACAAGTGTGGCAAGGGGCAGCAGGGGACTGTCCAACCACATTTGGCATTTATACTCAGACTCAACCTGGTCCTACCAAACTACTTGGTCCCATCCTCTTTCCCAGAAGAGCCAGGTTTCAAAGCACATTATAGATCCCCGGTAATTCCTCCTTCAGCTATGTTACAGGCCTCAGGTGGGAGCCAGGACCATTACATGGGACCACAAACAAGCTCTTTACCCTGACTGAGATTCTTAACTACCAGCTGCTTCCTTCCCGCTCTCAGTAACGTCATCATATCAGTTTAACTTGGCTGTATTGAATCTAAGACATTAGTAAGTTCTGCAGGTGTCTGTGTTCGTGTTGACAACTGCAAACTGAAGCCTTGGAAAGCCAGAATCAAAACTCCATAGCCTTGGTGACTATGAAGCAGGTATCCTTTATTGCAGCGCTGGGCACACAGGAGATCGCTCCTCCAATTGTGTGCACCAATTAAAGAAAGATTTCTCATATTTATACAGATTAACTGTACATACTCATTATAATATCTAAGAAAAGGCAGGGTTATGCAAGTTATTTCCAGGAAGTCATCTACATTAACTCCTCCCAGATAGACCATGCTCAGTGACACTCAGGGGGTCTTCAGCGATGAAGGCTGGACATCTTCTGTCTCTCAGTTCATGCTCTCTACGGTTTTCTCCATAGTTTCTAAAACACATTCCTGTGCTCAAAACCACATTCCTGCACAAACTAGTTAGTAATCCTTTTTAGCTGAAAGTAAGATATACTCTGCCTCTTAAGTGGTCGTTGGCCTCATTATTTATGACTTCCCTATCTATCTTCATTTTCTTTAGCTTCAAGGCTGTTCCACTGACATGGTTAAATTTTGTAGCTGCTCTCATGAAACAGCTCACACAGTTACAGCCATATTCTACTAAAATCCAAAACAAATCTATTCTTAAAACATGCAAATACTGTCTACTCTCAAAACATGCAACTACTGTCTATTTTTAAAACACGCAAATACTTTCTATTCTCAAAATGTGCAAATTCTTCTTATATTAAAGCTATATTAATTGTTTCTTAAGCTAGATCTATGTCAATCTACTCAGCATTATTCCATATCATTGAATCAAAACACACAGCTCTTAGGAGACTGATCAAAAACCTAGATTTCCTTGTGGAATCTTGAACCATCCCTCAAGGAAGAGGACAAGTTTCCTCTCCAATCAAGTGTCATTTTCCTGTCAAAATCCTCTCAGGAAGATCAGCCGATCTTTCCTTAGACCAAAACTAAACATACAATTTGAGTATGTACACACAGACAGAGTTGGTGCACGAACTAGCAACATGAGCTTTGATGGCTATAGTGGTTCCCTATATACATCTTGTTTATATGCCCCCATCAATGAGCCATGTAGGTATGAGAAGCCATGTATGTATAAGACACCTGGATTTAGGCATAAAATAGCCCTGTAAAGGAAAATTCCCAATGTATGATGCTGATTTATTCAGAATATGCAGACAATGCTCTTCTTCAAAGAATTCTATACTGTACTATTTTTAAGCTGAAACTTTCCAAAGGCATGCATCTTCCTTCCCATGTAAAGAAAAAGTAGTGATGTACAGAGAAGTTGAAGGTACCAGCTAAATAATTAGCCCACTACTAGATGTCAAGAATCACTCAGCTTACCAATTCCCAAATTTTATCAGCTTTGTTTACTTGTTCAGAAGGATTTCCCTTCAATCAAAAAACCAACCAAAAAGAAAACCACCCCAACTAATAAGTAAGTAAAGAAATAGTTCTCCAGTTAATGTAAATATCTCGAACATGCATATTGCACTGGTAGAATGGGAAAATGGCAGCAGCTGTAGAATTGGAAAAACAGGAAGAATTTAGATCATAAATAAATATGTTATTGTCTAGAGTCACATTTTCCTGGCCACTGCAGTGCTGTAGCTCTATTTGATAATTTGACATAGTTAGCATTAAATTTAAGCTGGTCATATCACCAATGGAGAAACAGCAGTACAGGCGTGCTGTAAAGTGCAGGAAACATAAGCAAAGCTGCTAACAGACTGTTGCTCCCTAGAGGCAGAGGGACTGGCAGCATCAGAGGTCCGATGCTTGTGTTACTACGCAGGGGCAAGATTCGTATCAGGCACAAGGCAGTTTGTCAGCTTGGGGTCCATGACAGACATAAAGCGAATCCTGCATGCAAATCAGAAAAAGATAACTTCAAAGGCAGCTGAAGAAGTTAAAAAACTAAAGCACAAATGCAACACAGATAGCAAACACTTGCAAGAGTCACAGTATTTCTTGGTGTTGAGATGCTCATGCAGAGAAACGAAAGCAAGTTATGTTCATACTTTCTATCTAAGAAAATGCTTAAAGCCAGGCTCAGTTCTTTAGATGTATGCATATGACTCTTGTTATTTCAATAGACAAGAGACAAACAGATATCTCAGACCAGAGTTTTATTCTAATATTTACATGTATAAAATATTTTAACATATAAAGTGCTGGGAAAGTTTACAACTGAAGTTTAAAATAAAAATTTGACTGGCAATGACTGACAGCAGGCATCCAATACCCATACAAGATGACTACCCTCATCCCAAACTAAAACAGGAGGGTCTAAATTGAGTGAAAGAAGATCCGCTCATTAACTAATAATTCTCACCACAAATTAGATATTTGGTAAAAATGTGTGTCCTACAAGAAAAGCTGTATGCAACAGTGATTTTATAGAATTAGCAAAATCTAATAAATCAATAGAAGATGAGACGTCTTCCAAGACAGGCATTCTTTCTCAACAGCAGACAAGATGAAGCACCACTACTTTTTCCCTTTCTTCCTATAAGCATTACCTCCAGCTGAAACTCAGCCAACTCCTCCTTATGTAAGCCTATGAATCAAATAAACAGTGGGAAAGCAGAGCCTGCACCATCTGGGTACAACAGGGAGGTGGGTATCTTCAGCATACTGATAGCATGGAAGCACAGGCCATCTCAGACTCCCTCACTAGCCCCACATGAACATTACACAAAGAAATTGCCAGAAGAGATCTTTGAAAAACACGTTACAAAACAGATCCCAGGAATAATGAGAACACAACAACCTAATTCTGTGCAACACCATAAAGGAATATGTGCAACTGTAGCACAGAGCTTCATGGAAGGCTTCTGGAGCTGCCCACTGCTCTCTGCAATTAGTACCATGAAAAGAAAACCCCAAATCATCTTTATTTGCAAGGTCCCTGTCCAATGAATGCTGGAGGTCACATTCAATTTACACATTATGTGGCAGGAAATAATGAGGCGCTGGCCTTTGCCACAGCAGCTTCACTGTGCCTCTCTGACTTTTGTACACAAAATAAGAGAGCAGATACTTTTAACTGAGCTGTGAACACTGACAATTTAACCAGCAAGAAAAACAGCCTACTTGTGAAAGAGAATACCTGGAACTCTTCAATCCTCTGGAAAGATCTAATGAGCCTGTCAGTGTCAGATCAACATCTCCTATGTTAGTTTCTCCTAGCTACATGGAAACACATTCATTTCAGTTCACAGGTAGCAACTCTCTCAGCAAATCCACTACCAAGGAAAGGAAATTATCTTGAGGCTCCTTGATTCTCTATGGCATAACTGTGGAACTGTAATAGCAGCCTGTATTAGCACAGTCCTTTGTATCTTAACACTGGCTAATTCTGCCTATGAATTATGTACTTGTGAAAAGGCAGCTGGCTTTTAAAATATGGCATATAACACAGCTTTCTGTTTTTCTAATTACTGGGGAAAAGGTAAGAGAGAATCTACAAAAGAAAAAAAAAAGTTTCCAGACACACAATCACTTCACAAACACAAATGCATTTGTATTCTGTTCATACTTACAGTTTTTGCGAACTCAGCTTATTTTAAAGGACTGCAGGGAGTAAGGGGGGGACTAGCTACTTGTAATTTCAAAATTTTTACAAGCTTGTAATATTTTTAAATTTACTTCAAAAGCTTAGAAGTGACAAAAGAATGGACTAGAAGCCACAGAATGTTTTACCTAAGCAAAGCAGAGCTGAGAGACACAAAGAATGGAAGATGTGCATGCATTCCGTGCTCGGCACAAAGAAAAGCTAGGTGTGTACAAGATACATATTCTCTTGCCTAGATAAATCTCTATCAGCTCAGAGGCTCATGTGCAAGTACACCCCGAAGTGGACCATTGACAGGGGGCATGCTATGTCAATGGTCCACTTCAGGGTGTACTTCAAACATGTATGATCTCCAACCTGAACCCAAAGAAAGCTGGTAATGCCATAACAAAAGCATGGGTGTTACTGCCTCCTTTCCTGTCTCACATTTAGGAGTTCGAAGTCAGCCAACTGTTGGGGCGAAAGTACTGAGACCCACAGTCTAGATGATCCCAGGGTTATTTACAGATGACAGCAGCATAGATACCGTCACCCAGAGCAAGCACCTTAAGTAACGCCTGCACTGTCAGACAAGCACTCTTTCTTTTAGGGTTTTAACTTACTCCAAAGATCCAGTTACCAGAGCTACTGACACATCTGGAAGAATCATAGAATCATAGAATAATAGAATGGTATGAGTTGGAAGGGACCCCAAGGATCACAGAGCTCCAACCCCTCCTGCCACAGGCAAGGCCAAAAACCTCAGGCCTGGATCTACACAAGGTTGCCCAGGGCCCCAGCCAACCTGGCCTTGAACACTTCCAGGGACAGGGCATCCACCACCTCTCTGGGCAGCCTGTTCCAGCACCTCACCACTCTTTCTGTAAAAAACTCCCCCCTAATATCTAATCTAAACCTTCCTTCCTTTAGTTTTAATCCATTCTCCCTTGTCCTGTCATTGTCTATCCTTTTAAAAAGTTGAATCCCCTCCTGCTTATAAGCTCCCTTCAGGTACTGGAAGGCTGCAATGAGGTCCCCCCACAGCCTTCTCTTCTCCAGGCTGAACAAGCCCTGCTCCCTCAGCCTCTCTTGGTAGGGCAGGTGCTCCAGGCCTCTAATCATCTTTGTGGCCCTCCTCTGAACCCTCTCCAACAGTTCCACATCCTTCTTGTACTGGGGGCCCCAGATCTGGACACAGGACTCCAGATGGGGCCTCACGAGGGCAGAGTAGAGAGGGACAATCACCTCCCTGTCCCTGCTGGCCACCCCTCTTCTGATGGAGCCCAGGATACCATTGGCCTTGCGAGCTGCAAAAGCACACTGCTGGCTCATGTTAAGTTTCTCATCCACCAGAATCCCCAAGTCCTTCTCAGCAGGGCTACTCTCAAGAAGCCCTTCTCCCAGTCTGTATCTATGTCTGGGATTCCTCCGGCCCAAGTGCAACACCTTACACTTCGCAGTGTTGAACCTCATTAGGTTCACCCGGGCCCATCTTTCCAGCCTGTCAAGATCCCTCTGGACGGCTTCCTTTCTTTCTAGGGTGTCGACCACACCACTCAGCTTGGTGTCATCTGCAAGCTTGCTGAGGGTGCACTCAATTCTATCATCGATGTCATTGATAAAGATGTTAAAGAGAACCAGTCCCAAGACAGACCCCTGGGGGACACCGCTTGTCACCAGCCTCCACCTGGACATAGATCCATTGACCACCACCCTTTGGCTACGGTCTGTTAACCAGTTTCTTATCCACTGGATGGTCCACCCATCAAATCCACATCTTTCCAATTCAGAGATAAGGATGTGGTGGGGGACTGTGTCAAAGGCCTCGCACAAGTCCAGGTAGATGACATCGGTTGCCTTCCCTTTATCTACTGATGCTGTCACTCCACCATAGAAGGTCACCAGATTGGTAAGGCACGACCTTCCCTTGGTGAAGCTGTGCTGACTGTCCCGGATCACATGCTCTTCCCTCATGTTCTCCAACATGTCATCCAGGAGGATCTGTTCCATGATCTTCCCAGGCACAGAGGTGAAGAAAGCGATCAACTGTTTTAGCCCCAGCTGAAGGACACACTGTGCCCGTAGCATACTCGCTTTCACCCTGCATGAAGTGGTGGTAACTGTGCTGACAGTACATGCAAAGAGATACACACAAGTAGACATCGTATATTCCAAAACATAAACTCAGAGGAAGAGCTGCTGCCTGAGCATTCACACACCATTCATGGTGTCACACGCACAGATGCACACTTAGTCTTGGGCACACCTCCTCCTTCTTCAGGCTTGACCCTAGGTACCCCACAACAGAGGCTCAGGTGTTGGATTTTATAAAATAATTAATTTAATTGAAAAGTGAAAGGAAGAACAGCCCAGGTTGGGTTCCTCCAAATTCAGGGATCCTGAGCAAAGAAATCCCAGGGCAATTATACCCATGGGACACATACACCCACCCCTCACACCCCCTTCTTGCACTGCCCACATGTCCTTTAGTTGAATGGTGATTTTTGGTCTGGGATCTTCTATCATCTAATTTATTTCTTTCTCTGTGTCCAGGCAAACCTTGTTGATTTGCAGTGTCAGACAAAGGTTGGAGCCTCTTGTGCACCTGCCCTTGTGGGCAGAACATGGAGAACTGAAGAGTCCCAAACTTGTGAAAAAAACTACCAAGATTATCAGTGTAGTATCAAAACACTTTCACACACAAAAAGGCAAACACAACACAGTACCAGTTGCTAGGAAAATTGCTAAGAAAAATAACTCTGCTGCAGCCTGAAGGCTTTAGGAAATCTAGCTACTCATGCTAATTACAGCCAAGCACAAATCACACCATATTATAATGCAAAGTAATTTATTCTAATTAAAGCTTACTTATTTACACTAAAAAACTAATTTTCCCCAACAATTAAAAAAATCACAGGACAAAGTACCATATACATAGGGAAAACAGAACACTAAAATTATGTAAGTGGTTAGCTATGATGTAAAATGCATCTCACATTTTCAATCAAGTCAACAATAGAAAAAGAAAAGAGTGTGGTAACAGTTTATAAACAGGAAGAATTTATTCTTTTATTAATTTGGAATGGTAAAAGCAAAATCTAATCAGAATGATAAGGAACAAACTGGCAGACTAAAAAACCTTAATGTAATAACAGCCATTTTTTAATGTGATATTGCATCATTGCCTTCAAAATTACAGCACAATTCTGCATTCAGATCTAGGTAATTTGTGTTTGACTACATCTGGCTATGCAAAAGATACAGGTAGAGGGCAAGCTTTCTAGCACATCTATCTATCAACTGAGACTAGTTTAATTCAAGGTTTGACTTTAGTTTATTTTCATCCAAAGGGAAGTTAAATTTGTAAACTCATTGGGAATAATCACAGACCAATCTCTTTCAATTTTTTACGTGCCAAGATCAACATCTGAAGAATGCCTTGCATTTTCAGACATACTGTGGTAGATTAAAATATCTAAAACTATGTGTATGTGTATATTATTAGCCATTCCACTCATATCTCTCTATTTAGGTATTTCTCTGGCGCCTATAATCTTGGTATCTAAACACTGATCCATATGTTATGCAGTTAAAAACAAATGAGTATGCTCTCCAGAAATGAAAGCATACCTCCAACTGACATCAGTAAGAACCCCGTGAAGAAAATCTTATGCCTGAATACAATCCAGAAATCTTCAAAAATAACATCAGCAAGACCATGTAAATCTCAGGCAAATGGCTATCTGTCCCCTTCTTTGCAAGCATGTGATGCTCATTAGCATTAGCAAGATTTATGCAGTTGTTTCAAAAGAGCAGGATACATCAAATCAAAGGTTTTAAGGCTAGTTATGGTCATGAAACTTCCTAGCTGGCTACAAATCCAGGGCAGTGATCTGAAGAGGGCTGAGCACTCCATAAAAAGCACTGAACACATCTGGCTCCCAACACAAGCTGGGGGCACACAACAGAACGGCAATCGGGCTGAACATTCGGGTAGCAATACTTTCAAAAACTACCAAATACATTACTCATGAAGAATGAAAACTGTGGGAACATTTACTCTTTTCATGAGACTGAGAAGTTATGGCAGCTCTGAGAAAACCTGTGGGAACAGAGATAATGACGACTCAACATGAGTAGACAGAAAAGAAGCAGCACACCTTACAAATGTGCCAACACCGAGAGATGCGAGTAGTTCCGTATACTACAACACAGCTGTAACATTTTTATGTCATCTTTACTGTGCACAATGTCCATTTCTATCAAAAATAATCTACACTAGAACTCATTTTCAGCAGCAGTAAACTACCGGGGTGGGGCGGGAAGATAAGTAGAACTCTCCCAATCTTTTGGCTTGCAGAGTTTTTTAATGTGCAATCATGATAATGTGATTTATGTGTGACATTAATCATAAATAGAGAGAAAATGTAACAAGGAAAATTTGATATATTCATTTGGATCACCTCACAGAACTGACAGCTCTGTTCTTTTCCGTTTTCAGTGTGGTTATTTTGGAAAAGTATTTCTGTTTTGACACATTCAGCATTCTTGTTGAGCAGTAAGCTGCGTTGTTTAGAATATAGTTCCATATAGGAGTTGTAACTGCCCATTTTTTGTCAAATGGACAACACCTGCCCATTTCTGGTCAAATTATTACAACAGCCTCTAAATAAAAACTCATAAATGAATTCAGCTGTCACAAAATAAGAACAAATTCCCGCCTTTGCCTTCACAAAGGATCATATTAAATGAAATGTAAGACTAAATTACATTTCAGACAATATAAGACTAAAGAGACAGACACAAGTCAAAAAACAATTTAGTTGAGATGCTTTACCCTCCTTAAACACTGCATTAATCAGCAATTTAAAGTGCAAATGTAATAAAATTAAATAACATGTTTCAGTCTTGTTATGCAGACATTAATTAAAAGTTATTATACCATGAGATGCCAGATGTTTTTAAGCATAAAGCATTTATGTGTGTTTAAAAATAGCACTCATACTCTGCCCCTAGTGTCAAACAACTGAAAAATACCTCAGAAAAGGGAAATCTGTCTTTTGCATTAAGTAAAACGTTATCACTGCTATTAATCATGGAAAAATTCTCTGTACACCTCTATCCTCCTTTCTACAAAATTTTGCCACTTATTGTCCCAGATTTTAATTGAATGCTAAATACTTTTCAGTAAAATAATAAATTTGTGGTGCCCAGAGAGTACACACAAACCTGCAGAGCACAGTTTCATAGGAAATATGCAACGTATCCAGTAGCTTATAACCGTTACTAGTTTACTGCATATATAACGCCTGATAGGTGTGTGTATAAAAACAAAAGCACAATACAGAGTTACCTTAGGACATTCCTTAATGATTTAGTTTTATTATGATATGTTGTGCAACTAAATAATAAAATCAAAAGTTTACCATTAAAGCAAATTTCTAGAGTTCTTAATGTTACACTCCTGAGTTACCTATGAAATTATTGGTGGTGATTTTATGCTCTGCTACCCAAGAAGTAAGATTTGTATCAATGTGTCACAATAGCTTTGATTATCTTTTGCAGCACTTCCCAAAGCACGTATTAATGAAGCATGAAAAAGGCAATGATTTCAGAATGAAATTACTATGTCATTGGGAAAAAAAACCTAATAAAATACACATAATTTTCAACTTACTGCTGGAAGAGTAATTAAGATGCAGTGCAAATACCTGCAATGGTAAAACATGCTTTTATGTAGATTTGATAACAGAAAAAAAGTGCAGACTATAGACTATAAAAACTTTTACTTTCATTAACCTTTAAAGCAACAATAATGAGTAAATATAAATAATAAAATAAAAACAGACTGCTACAGGACTCCTCATCAAAGAATCTTTTAACAATCTTTCAATGTTTGAGTAAATAATTTGTGAAAATACACACTGTGTATGAACAAAGGCTTATGACTGAACAGAATGAGTTTAATTCACATAAACATAAAGTTTTGGAAAGTCTACCTCAAGTCTTACAAGCTAAATAATCAAACGTGTGGGCAGAACTAGAATCATAGAATCATACAATCTCCTAAGTTGGAAGGGACCTATAAAGATCATCAAGTCCAACTCCTGACTCCACACAGGGCCAGCCAGGTCACAGCATGGGACTGAGTGCGTCCTCCAGACACTTCTGGAACTCAGTCAAGCTCAGGGCTGTGACCACTTCCTTGGGGAGCCTGTTCCAGTCCTGACCACCCTCTCAGTAAAGAACCTCTTCCTAACATCCAGCCTAAACCTCCTCTGTTGCAGCTTCATGCTGTTCCCTTGGGTTCTATCACTGGTCACCAAAGAGAGGAGATTGGCACCTGCCCCTTTACTCCCCCCTGTCAGGAAGTCAGACTGTAATGAGGTCTCCCCTCAGTCTCCTTGTCTGCAGGCTGAACAAGCCAAAAGATTTCAGCCTCTCCTCATAAGATTTCCCCTCCAGACCCTTCCCCATTCTTGTTGCCCTCCTCTGGACACTCTCCAGTATTTTCATGTCCCTCTTGTCCTGTGGCACCCAAAACTGCACAGAGTACCTGCGGTGAGGCCACCCCAGTGCAGTGTAGAGCAGGACAATCCCCTCCCTGCACCAGCTGGCCATGCCGTGCTTGATGCACCCCAGGATACAGCTGGCCCTCCTGGCTGCCTGGGCACACTGCTGGCTCATGTCTAATTTGCTGTCCACCAAGACCCCCAAATCCCTCTCAGCATGGCTGGCCTCCAGCGTCTGATCCCCCAGGCTGGATGTGCAGCCAGGGTTGCCCCTTCCCAGGGACAGAACCCAGCCCTTTCCCTTGTTAAACTCCATACAGCAGGTGACTGCCCAGCTCTCTGATCTGTCCAGATCAACTCAAATCCTGTTCTCTTACACTCACATGATTTGGAGTACTTCCACTAGATTTCAGTTGAGCTAATCTACTGACAACAATGTAACTAGAAGCAAACTTGTATTCCCTGCAGTTTTATAAATCGCACTGCATTAAGCCATGTGACCGACATCTGTTGCACACTGGCTCTTCTTTGATCCTTCCTCCAGGGGAAAAGCAGAAGCAAAGATGTCTCTTCTTTTGAAAGGGTTTTGGGGTTTTCTATATGATTTTAGGTAGCATTAAATATTTATGCTAAGCAAGCACTGGCAACTACTCTCCCCTCGCTCCTGACAGCAAGGAAGGACAGTATGTCCTGTCTCCAATAATTCACTCGGCAAAATTACACCAACACCACAGGCATTTAGCCCCCTTCAGTTTTCTTCACTTTTCCCAGTGTTGCAGATCACCACAGGTTTCACCAGTGTCACACTATACATGGCCTTTTAGGGTTTTGTGCCTGTACGACTGAGTGTTTTTAAGATACTCATGCCCTGAAATTCAATCTAAATTCTGTGGAAAGCCAATCAGAAAATCAAAGGTTTGATAGATTCCCAAAACATGACTCTCTTGCTCAAGCAAATGCACTAAGCTTCCTGTTTTGCACAATCTCCTACATGCTGAACTTTTGGTGTGCAGGTGGATTGCACTGTCCAGACAGGGGGTCAGACAGATGTAAACAGCTGAAACCCAGCTGTCAGGACAGGATGGTGTCTCCAAGCAAGCGAAGAAATTATTTCTGGCTCAATGGAAAATGTTTTCCAGCAGACAACATAGCATCAGGAAGAAACAGTGAGCTAAAGAACAAAGTGACAGCCAAAACATGTACAAAAAGGAATGACTGTTCTATACCAAACTTTCCAAAATCTTCTTCTGCCAGACGTCCCTTAAAGCTGCTGCAATCAATTGTTCTCAGAGCACCAGCCAGTCTCATCCAAAAACCAGTTTATGAAGGTTATAATACCCATGACTGATTTGATAGACCTTATTATTAACCCCAAAGATACAAGAAAAGGGGTGAGTCGAGATGAAACAGAGACATTACTTTGCCCATGCTGGAGTTGAGCAAGGAAAGCTCTGGATTAGGAGCTTCTTGGAGCTCATTTTCCCAGCATTCATATCTTCTAACTGATACTTGAGCAAAAATTGAAGTTACCTGTTTCTCATATCTATGCACGTTGGCTCAAGCAATGGCCCAGATACCTGTGAAGTGTCTACTCATTCTAACCTCAAAGGAAGTTTTAGCATACCAAGCTGCTCACAAGGAACAGACAGTTCTCCAGAGTTTTACAAATCTAACCTTGCTCCCTCTTGCTATCATGGCAATAGCCTTTCTTAATATAATCATTCCATGCTTTGTAGACATGGGGATATCAACATGTAGGCTTCTGTTAAGTTTCCAGTTCAACACGTTTTGCCTGTGGTGTTGAAGAGTGCCGGTTACTTGGAGATAATGCAGAGCCTAAAATCTGGATCAAAATCTGGATCAAAATCTGGATAGAAATAGAGTGATGCCAGACTGTTGGACAGACTTCTTGCACACAGTGTAGATTCTGCTGCTTGAGTGTCAGTGAGGGACACCTGCTTTGTTTCAAGCTTTATTTTAGATAAAATCACCTTCCCCACCTGTAAGATCTCCTCATAGGTATTCACCACATTGTTTCTGTGTACAATAGTACAGTTAAACACTATTCCACATGGCTGGTATGCAAACTACTAAGTGCAATCTGATAGTCTACTGCTGCAAGGAATAATGGTTATGCCCACATTAGTTTTCATCTGGACCAACAGTACATTGTTAAAGCAACCCTCCAGTCTTCCACACTTCAGTTTCCAAACAGTTCTCAGGGAGGTTCTGGTGCAAGCAACCCCGAGTATTTCCAGAGGAAGCTATAGAGGAATCTCTGTTCCAGCCACACACCATTTCACCCCAACAGGAACATAAGGGTGTGAAAAAATAAGCACTCCTCCCAAAAGTTTCAATGCTTAGGAAAGATTATATGTAGCTCAGGGGGCCAGACTAAATCAAGTACAAAAACATCTCTCCAACTGCACGCTCCCCAGGCGTAGCAGTCTCTGTACTGACTACTTCAACCTATTCATCCACTCTACCAGTGCTGTATTACTTGTTGACAGTCAATGCCAGTAATGGTGGAGGGTTTTTACGACTACTTTTTGTCTCATCTTTTTTTTGTTTCACTTTTCTTTCAAGTGGAAATACATATCCAGAAGCATATATAAAGTTACTGACTTGTATCTCTAAGCATGCTGATTGCCAAACCAGAAATCAGCTCAGCACTGTGCCCTTGTAAACTCATTTATTACATTTAGCTTTTGAGTCCGATTTCCATGTAAAACAGGGACATAACGTACTTACTACCTCATATCTGGACTGGCTTAAAGAAACCAATTATGTGAACTCACTGAGCTCCACTAAATTTCTCAGGTTTACAGGCCTCCATGACAAAACATCTGTGGCTTAACTAAGCATCCATGGAGTTCATTTCAAGCAAAAGGTCCAAGGCACTACTAACTACATCCTTCCCAGCTTATTACAGACAAAAAGCAAAAGAGAAGCCCAGATAACCCCTTCCACAAACACATTCCAAGAATAACAGTAATGGACCATGAGATCTTTCCACAGTTGCTGGATACAGTGTTTCCTACAGAAGCTACCAAAAATGCCCTCATCGCAGAGAATGTAACACTACCTTAGCTGTTCTTAGCAGCTCTGCCATCCATCAGACCTTGCAAACAACTGGAATTTTTCATCTAAAACTAGAAAATTTTCCTGTGGAAGGTATGGTAAAACACTTGAACACTGACTTCAAACATTTTTGCCCAAACCAAAGAGGTGGAAGGTTATTTAATTTTAAAGAAAGAAACATTATATGGTACTGCAGTGGTGTGTAAAGTAGCTGGAAATGATACACAGTGGAGAGAAGCCAGAAAGAGAGGAAATTCTGGTCCCTGGCCAAATGGGTCCAAAGCTGCCAGCGTCTGATGGTGGCACTGTTGAAATATGAGGTCTGCATTCTTAGCCAAACAGCAGTAGCAGCTTATTGAAGGTCATAATCACAGCTCAGCAGTGGATTCAGCAGCAAATTTAACTAATCAGCATTGAAATGTCAGAAGAGTAACACTAGCCAAGCAGACTGGATTGACTATTCTAAAAGCACAGAACAGGTGGCAGATTAAAATTATGCCTTTTGACACATGGTCCCAAGTTGGAATTGCAAAGGCCAAGGACCCCTAGACCGGCTTGCAGCCCATTGCTGCGGAAGTCAGGGGGATCCCTCAGGCCTCACAAAACAAGTGAAACTCAGAGCTCTGCTCACAACATGAACAGTGGATCATGAGAAAAAAAAGTTACCACTTACCTCTCACTGAAGAAAGCTTTGGCTATTCCCTCTCACCAAGAGTACCTGAAATGTGATCCAATCTCTTCTGGAGCCCCATGTTAGCAAAAGTGGGGACTGGGCAGAGAGAGAAATGGGTTAACAAAGTGTCAATGTGAAAATGAACACTATAAGGTGAAATAGGCCTGTGACTAGCGGTGTTCCCCAGGGCTCAGTGTTGGGTCCAGTCCTGTTTAGTATCTTCATCGACGACCTTGATGAGGGAATAGCATCCACCCTCAGCAAGTACCCGATGATACAAAGCTGGGAGGGGTGGCTGACACGCAGGAACACTGCGCTGCCATCCAGAGAGACCTGGACAGGCTGGAGAGCTGGGCAGGGAGAAACCAGATGAGGTTTAATAAAAGCAAGTGTAAAGTCTTGCACCTGGGGGGGAATAACCCACTGTATCAGTACAGGCTGGGGGATGACCTGCTGGAGAAGAGCTCTGTGGAGAAGGAGCTGGGGGTCCTGGTTGATGACAGGTTGGCTATGAGCCAGCAGTGTGTCCTGATGGCTAAGAGGGCCAATGGGATCCTGGGATGCATCAGGATAAGTGTGGCCAGCAGGTCTAAGAAGGTGATCCTCCCCCTCTACTCTGCCCTGCTCAGGCCCCACCTGGAGTATTGTGTCCAGTTCTGGGCTCCCTGGTATAAAACAGACAGGGATCTCCTGGAGAGAGTCCAGAGAAGGGCTACGAAGATGATTAAGGGCCTGGAACATCTCCCGTATGAGGAAAGGCTGAGTGAGCTGGGGCTGTTCAGCCTGGAGAAAAGAAGCCTGAGGGGGGACCTAATTAATGTTTATAAATATCTTAAGTATGGGATGCAGGGGGAATTGGCCAACCCCTTTTCAGTGGTCTGTGGAGACAGGACAAGGGACAATGGCTGTAAATTGGAGCACAGGAAGTTCCACACCAACATGCGGAAGAACTTTTACACAGTGAGGGTGACAGAGCACTGGCACAGGCTGCCCAGGGGGGTGGTGGAGTCTCCTTCTCTGGAGATATTCAAGACTCGTCTGGACGCCTATCTGTGCAATATGAGCTAGGGAGCTGCTTTGGCAGGGGGGTTGGACCTGATGATCTCTCGAGGCCCCTTCCAACCCCTATGATTCTGTGGTTCTGTGAAATAAGGTGCTGAACACTCTGAATTTGATAAATCTGTCTTTCAAGAATGAAGTCCCCCAACTAACAGAACATTACCACTGCAGAGACATAATAATATCAAATACAGGAAGTATAGGACACAAGCCATTAAGCAGAGGAAGACTGAATGGTCATGATCAAAGCTAGTACTAAATTACAACATAAACGAGGAAAAGAGACTTAACTATTCAATAGCATAGAATTAGAGGGGGTGAATGGTCTGAAAGTGAAAAAACAGACTTGCCTCAGCTGAAAGAAGTGGAGAAAAAATTGCAAGTACCAATGCTATATAAAAAAAAGACACCTTGAGGTAAGTTTTCAAAGAGGACAAGGATAATTAAGACCAAAAGCTAAACTCAAGGAAGATAAACTTACCTTGGTCAGAGGCAATGAGCATATCATAAAAGTACCTGCACAAGGCCTCAGAGATAAAACAAATAAACAAACATTAAAAAACCACCAACTATAACAAGAAGGGCATTCCTGCCATAAAGTTAGACCTTTTAACACCAGATTTTGTTTACATGAGAAACTAAATAATTTTTGAGAACTGAAACTAGCCCTGAAGTACTGTAAAACCATGAGATCCAACTCCTCACTCTAAAGCAGCATAGTGGTGAAGGCCCCATCTAACCCATACCTAACCACTTAGTACTCAATGAGAAAAAAATATACTAAAACAACAACAATGATATTACAAGTTCTGTTGGTGGTCACAGGAAAAGGAATTATTCTTAATGACCCATAAATGATTCCACAGCTATGAAAGATGGATGTGATCAGTTATTTTCCTGTCAGATAATGTGTCACTGTGAATACTGATACTACAAACAGGCCAAAGTATATAACTGGGAAAGCTTGTGGAGAACGGTGGAAAGAGCACATGGTTACAAGAAAAATGATTCACTGCAGACAAAGTCTATATTCTAAATGCTCTGTCTGTACTACTTTTGCGCTTATGCTATTTTTTCTTTAAATCTGTCTTTCTTACCAAGCTTTCTGGAAGGTGTAAAAAAAATCTTGTATCTGCCACAGAACTGTTTGCATATTTCAAAGGATCTAAAAGCCTCTGTATGTTGCTCACTTTAAATTACCTTACATTCACACTTCTGGAAAAACACCAAAACCAGCAGAAATAATTCAATTCACAGACTAAACATAAATCCTGCATGGAGTTTTCTTTCTGTTTGTAAACATTCCGTGGTCCTTCTACTTGCTTCAATCAACACAGATTTGAATTCTCTCATATAAAAGCTTCTGTTCTGAAGATTACTTAGGAGAAGGAACAATATGAAAAGCAGGCTCTATTAGTACCAGTTCATATGAAATCCATTCAAACAAGCCTGTATGGAGAAGTGAGAACAAACACCAAATCATTGGAAAAAATATATGTAAGGACTTTGAAAGCCTTGCTTCACAGTTTTGGGCAGGTTTTCTTCATTAAAGGAACTTTTAGGTCAGTTTATTTTAGAAAACCCACAAAACAGGACACAAACCATTAATAATAACAGTAAAGAAAGATTCCAATCAATAGCAAAAACAATGAATACAGTACTGGGATCCCCACAATGGGTTCTGAATGTGTTGCTCTCCCTTTTCCACCATTCACTTCTGTCACCTCAGAATACCATCGGTGACTCCCAACTGTGCCTGTGCCTGTCTCCACAGCGTCTCCTGGCAGTTTCTACAACCATGAAGCCAAAACCAAGAAAAGCAGTAATTTGGCCCTGTCAAACCATTAAATAAAATGCACTCAGAACACGGCCTTGACACACACAACTCCCTGGCAGAAGACACCTCAGTACGCACGTACAAAGCTACTGTAAGTCCTGGAGGCAGCCTATACTTGTTAGGACTGACATCACATGCCAAGTCTCCTTGCTTCTCAGCTTCTCCTTGCTTCTCCTTGCTTCGGAAGCAGTGAAACACACTTAGCATATGAAGTAGCAGCAGTGAAGGGGTAATATACTCTTTTTTTCTTTCCCCTTTTTTTCCAAGTGTAAAAGCAGCAGTGCCTCAAATTGCTAGCTTTGCACTACAAATGAGCAAACAGTCTCAACATTCACCTTGATGGTCTCAATAGTCACCTTACCTGGATGCGTTCAAAAAAAGGGTTGATGAAGTACTTAGGGATATGGTTTAGTTTAGTATGTGAATGGTTGGACTTGATGATCTTCAGAGGTCTTTTACAACCTTGTGATTCTGTGATTCTGAACATGACCCTTCCTTGCGGTTTGGCATGGCTGGGTTCTGGTGGAGAAGGGTGAAGGGGGGCTGAGGAATGGCTTCTGCAAGAAGCAGCCAGAAGCTCTCTGCAGGCCCCAGAGAGCAAACACCAGCCAGCTCAAGGCTGAGGTTGAACCCATCCCTGACCAAGGCCAAGCCCATCAGGGATGGTCACAGCGCCTCTGGGAATCACATTTAGGAGGGAAAAAAACACAAGCAGCTGCTTTTTGTCATCAGAGAAGGGAGTGAGAAGATGTAAGAAAATGCAGACACCAAAGGCAGTGAAGAAGCGGGGAAGGAGGCACCACAGGTGATTCCCCTGCAGCCTGTGGAGAAGACCATGGTGGAGCAGGTTGTCCCACCACAGCCCATGAAAGAGGATGGGGAGGACGAGACCCCACCTGTGGAGAGGCTGGTGAAGAGCTGAAGCCCCATGGGAAAGGACTCACGTTGGAGAAGTTCGTGGAGATCTCCCATGGATGGGACCCCATGGTGCAGCAGGGGAAGGGTGTGAGTAATGCCCTGCCCCACCCACCAAGAGGGAAAACAACTTTCGAGGAACTGATCAAAACCCCTGTCCTCCCTGTCTCCCCATGCTACAATGAGGGGGGGGAAGAAGAGAGACAAATCATTAATACAGTTAAATCTGTGAAGAAGGTAGGGGTATGGGGAGGTGCTTTAAGATCTGGTTTTACTTCCAACTCTGGTTTCACTGGGGGTGCAGTGTAGTGTAATAAATTAGATGCTTTTTTCTTTTTAGTCGGTGTTGAGTCTGTTTTGCCCATCATGGTAATTGCAGAATGATCCCTCTGTGTCCTTACCTCAACTCCTAAGCCTCTGAATATGTATTTTCACCCCTATCCAGCTGGAAAGGGGAGTGACAGAGCAGCTTTGGTGGGCATTTGACCTCCAGCCAGGCTCAAACCACCACACCCTTTCACTCCCCCAAACAAAGATGCCTCATTTTATTTGAGAAACAAAAAAGGCTCAAGGAAAAGATGTTTAATTGCTGTGTTCACAGAAACTGATTTTGTGGGCAACTGTTTAGTGGCCTAACAAATACTAAATACACAGATAAAAGAGTGAATTTCTGCATCATCAGAAAAAGACTCAGAAAAACAGTCACGATAGACACCTTTACACATAGCCAATTATGGAAAGTACCAAATCATGCTTCTACTACACTTGAAATTATTTCTAAATTGAAGAGAAAACTTAAAAAGTTAAGAAGTAAATCTCTATTCAACCAGTAAAATCAACATTAGATGAAAAAAACTAGCACCACTTAACCTAGAAAAACACCAACCACCTCCCCATTCACAACGCATGATATGCAATTTTTTCTTGAGCTAATCATGCTACAGTAGGACCTTGTTGGCACCAAATAAGGCATTTCCAAAAGCCAAACCACGTTTTGAAAGAATTTATATGTGAGTCCTCTGTCATGAAATTAGATCCTCTGTCACTAAAGATCCCATCCCTGACCACCAATTTCAATAGCTTTCATTATTTTTAATGTACTGAAACTTCTACATGTAAAATTTGCATTTTCCAGGATTCGAGGTATTAATGAAAATGCTTCCAGTGTTTTTAAAAGCATGAAGCACTATACATTATTCCAATTAAAGACTGATATTTGTTACTATTAGCAGCCCAGAAGTTTGGAGTGTGCTTTAAAAATTGGCAGAGAGTTAATACTTACTACTACAAACAAGAAAATGTTGGACAGGATTGTGCAATGTTAGAATACTCTGTTCTTTACTTAAACCCAGCATGGGATAGGAAAGGAATAGGGAATTAGAAAATTGTATGTTTCTTTGAAAGATTCTCCTATAACATCTACAGACACCAATTATCTCTCTCTAAAAGAGTAACACATTCCTACTACTTTCCAGGACTTCCTTTAACTGTTGGAGGGATCACAGAATCGTAGGGGTTGGAAGGGACCTCGAGAGATCATCGGGTCCAACCCCCCTGCCAAAGCAGCTCCCTAGCTCATATTGCACAGAGAGGCGTCCAGACGGGTCTTGAATATCTCCAGAGAAGGAGACTCCACCACCTCCCTGGGCAGCCTGTCCCAGGGCTCTGTCACCCTCACTGTGTAAAAGTTCTTCCGCATGTTGGTGTGGAACTTCCTGTGCTCCAATTTGCAGCCATAATCTCAAAGTACCACAGCACCATGAGTGAGTCATACAGGTAACATGAAGGTGTCACGTGTCACTGAACATAAAAACCAAAGCAGTAGCACATGTAAAAGCAACCAAGTCTTGGAATCTCAGATAAAAGTCAAGTTTGAAGGGACCTCCTGGGTGGAGGTTCCACAAGCTACCTGTTTCAGTGCTTAACTATGATCATTGTGAAAACTCTTTTCCTGACATCTAGTCTGAATTTCCTCACTGCAACTTGAGAATCTTGCCTCATTTATTTCCCAGAGGACCATGGCTTTGTCTTTTCTGTGATCACTCTTTCAGGTGGTAGGAGACAGCAATTAAGAGTCTCAGTCCTGTCTTTTCCCAGGCTAAGTAAATCTAGCTTTATCAGCCTCTTGTCATACAACACATCCTTCTACCAGCTAATAATCTTAGCAGCTGCCTGATGGACTTAATCCAGTTTGTCATTACCTCTGCCATAATAAGCAGCCCAAAACTGGGTACAGTGTAGTGTCACAAGTACACACTATATCCCCAGGCTAAGGGCCAGTGAACGGAGCAGAAGCAGACCAAAATTGTCTTATTCAACTGTCTGTAACTATCCCTAAAGGTTCCCTGGCCCTGAGATAATGCTCAGGATGGATCACTTTACTCACAAGGAATGAATTTGGTAGAGTGTTTGCTCAGTAACATCACTGTGTTATAGGAACATGAATTGTCTTAGCCTGTTCTGAGGTAGTCATCAAGCAAGTACTCAAACTACTACTTATATGAGAAAAGCATTAGGAATCCTTAAAGCAGTGTCCTGTGAAAACTTCCATACCGAGAAACATGACAAAACCATCATCTCTGTGACTACTTACTTAAATACCTGTTATCTTCCTTCTTTTCTGGTCTACAACTATTCTGACACATTCCTTCCTATCTCAAAGACCTGTATTTCATTTTTATTTCTCTTAAGCAAAAAAGGCTGCAGCAAAAAAAACCCCCTGACATTAGCACTTGGCACCTGCTGCCAGAGGTAAAGTAGGATGCATGGGCTTAATGCTTTATATGCACTTCCTTTTACTTTGACCATCATTGGTCTTGCAGGCTGCATTTAAAAATCTAAAATCTATTACATCATTCAGGTTCTTCCCAGGTGGGTCTGGTAAATTACAGACTCTGATTATCAGAGATTATCACATAACAGAAGTCTGTGGCTGCTTTGAACACTGCCTGTCTTTTGGCTCTTTTCAAATTATCTTTAAGGCTCCAAAAGAAGTGGCCACAATAGAAAGTATCTTCTTTCTTATCACTTACAGCACAGACAATGCAAATCTCTGAATTTATGAGCAGTCTACCATTTATGCAACTCAGACACTGAATTGAAACATTGCTAATACTGCTGATTGTGAATACAGTATTAAACAGTAGATGGGCTATTTTACCACCAATCTGCAACAAAAAAATCTTTTTCCAGCATCTTATGCAGCTCTGGTAGTAGGAGAAAAAAGTTCAGGGGCAGAGGTAAAGTAGGATACATTCTTTAAATTAGTTTCAAAATAATGACAATTAATTACCTTTTTTATCTCTTCATATCCTATCTCTTCACACACAGGTCATTTTTGAGGGAAGAGAATACTTTTAGTTTCTAAATGCCACGGAACTCGTACAACAACAACAAAGAAATCATTAGTATTGCCTACAAACACATATATCCACACATATATTAAGGACAGGCGTGGACATATATGATTAGGCATACATATAAATATACTTTGTGCAATACATAAAGAATATAATATGCATAAACAAATGTCTGCCTCTCATATATGTGTAAAAGACACATAAGCACACATGCTTCTCCTGAGCCAAACCATTTTGTGCTAGCTTTAAGCTGGGAATAAAAGCCAGTTATAAACCAATGAAATACAAGTTTATGCTGGAAATGCTTAGGCACCCTTAACTATAACAATGCTAGTGGGCTATGCAGTAAGTCCAATCCTATTGTTTAGTAGCATGCAGTTACTATTCTACAGTACCATCACTACTACAGAGCTCCATTAACTCCCCAGATGCTACAAAGCGAAAGGTTTTGTAGCTAAAGCCAAGAAAGAGGGAAGGAAAGAAGAGAGTCACTTCATTTTCCAACTACAGTTGGTTTGGTTTAAAGTAACAAGAAATCCTACAAGGTTTACTCTAGACAGTGTGATGTTTACTTCGCTCCTCTGAATCAAATGAATTTATGTGCAAAGCCATTTTAAGAATGTTTATTTAAGATAACACATTTCGAACATTTTCCTAATTGCAGTGCAGGTCCTAACTCTTCAATTAACTCAAATACAGGTTTCGTTGGCCAAGAGCACTCTCAACAATTCATGTGCCAAACTGCAAGAGAAACAAGTGATTTTTAAACTCCTAAAGCAATAATCCTTATTCAACTCATTAAATAGTTACCATTTGTAATTTTAAGATGCATATTTGAAGCACAAGTAAATTCATATAATCTAAACCATCCTTTTTTGCATTAATTTTGGTCAGTAATCTCTGATCTTCTGGTCATACTATCCAAGAAGTGAAGCATCTTAAGACAGGCAAATATTGTACTGTGTCTTATAAAAAGCACTAAGAAAACGATGAAAAACTACCAGAAAAGCAAAAGAACCCCCCCCCCCCCCCCCCCCCCCCCCCGATACCACAAGATACTCATCTGACTTGTTTATTAACACATAGCAGAGGCTCACTTTAGGTGTTTATTATACAGATGTACCTTTCAGAACTACAGATACAACTGGGGTAGAGTGGTGGTGGTTGGAAAGTGAGTTGCTTTGGTTTTGAAACAGATGTAGTTTGCACATGAAAAGCTCGATAATTTCTTTTGTGTCCTCTAAGGTGGGTCAAAAGCAGGACAATGGGTTGCAGAGACTTCTGATCATTACAATCAGCAGTGATACTCAAGAAAGACAGTGTTACCAGTGTTTTATCAGTTTTCCATTTTTTACCATTTTACTGCAGTTGCCATTTTACCATGTTTTTCAAAGAAGGAAGAGGAGCAAATAGTACTTTTCTGAGTTTACCAACTAAGGTTTGGGATAGCCACTTTCTAGATTAGTAAGGTCCTTACATTAGTCATCCTGCCACATAGAAGGGAATGGATCACTGAAACAACTGAAAATGTTTTATCAGAGACAGCCATGATACAGTACTGTGACTCAGCTTCTACACTTCTGTGTCCATGAAGAGGCAGCAATCTTCCCACTGAAAAGCAAGCGAGTCAAGAACGACAGATTCATCCAAGATATGGGAACAAGATCATACATAGATATTGGTCAGTCCCGGTGTGTGCCTGCTGAGGACCTTTGAGTGGTCCAGCACAGACTGCCAACTGCACCAGGCTTTATGGCTGAGAATTGGTTTTGATTCAAAATTTCATTTCTGGCATGGAATTCAAGTTGCTGTTAGAACCATTTCAATCCACCTTAAGCTGCAGTAGTTGCTTCCACTGTTTTAGTAGAATACTAAATTGTTTTCTGCTTTTTGCTGTTGCTACTGGAATCAAAACAATATATACTCATGCACAGATGTTGCACTGAGATACCGCCACACTAAAGCAAAAGGACACGTCATCTGAACTGCAGTGGTTATACAAGCCATTTGAATGATCTCCCTTTAGGGATTAAGTACAAAAGCAGACATTGCTGTGGCATTGCAAGAAGGATGGTTAAAAAAAGCCAAAGTCAATTTTTAGTCTTCGTAGCTCCAAATGCTACTTTATCAACCTGTCAGACTGAGAAACACAAGCCTAAGAGCAACAAAAATTTGAAATGAACTTGTGTAGGCTGGGTTTAAATGTGTATTAGTACGTATCATTTTTTGCATATTCACGGGTAAAAAAAACCAAGGACATGTTTTTTAGCCACACCATATGTAAAATACAAATATCCCACAAATTAAAGAGAAGGCTTCCCCCACCACAGTCTCATGTCCTGTACTTAAAATGTGTGGTTGCCAGAATAACAGCTGCCTTTTATTTTTATGGTATCACAGGACACAGTGTGAAACAACCTGGCTCTTTGGTGGTGGGAGAAGGTGTATAGTCAATAATAACAAAAAAATATTTGCAGCAGGTAACTTCTACATCCACTTTGTCACAAAAACAAAGTGCTTAACATTTCATGCTCTCTTTTCTCAGTACGCTGCAGCAGTCAGACATAATTGACATCAATGAAGATGCTGACATAAAATCGGTACCTGGCTTAAGAAGCTACCTGACACAAAACTTGAAATCTTTCTTAAAAAGTAGCCAATTTATTTTCCACTGCCTTTCAAAGCACATGAAAGCCTGTTTACCAAGTTAAAATTAAAGAACTCTCTATTTCGTACATACTTATTTTCAATAAACTTGAGAAAAGAAGAGGTATTGAAGATAAGAAATTCCTTTGTTTTATTGATCTTCTAATTCTGAAGAGTAAAAAGAACACACTCTGAGAAATAAGAAATCATTTTAATGATATTTGATATTTAATATTGGTATTTGGTCTTCTGATATTTAAAGTAATATTTCTCTGAAGGTAGCAATTTTATAAAATTATGAAAACCAAATTTTGCTTTCCATCAGCAATGAACTTGTTTTATTCTTTTTGCAGGTTTACATTCAAAAGAACATCTGTTAAGAGTTAATAGACCAATAAGGCAGCTCACCAGATTAGTAAGGAAATATATTGTGCCTGAAGTACTCCAAATCCTGTTTTGAGCCCAAAAATACAACTGGATAAAGGACTGTGACTGTAGTGGTAAGAAATTACACTTTAGGCTCCAGTGAAGACTCAGAAAACATTCTCAATGTCTAAAAACCACTAAGTTCATATGTATGTGCTGTACAGCCACACACTCTGAATTACTGCTATCACAACTAGGACTCCAACTGGGATGAATTCAGAATAGTTTTATTTTTCTTTAAATGGTAAAGCAGTGCTTGAGCAAAAGTAAAAATTATTAAATTATTACCCTGTCAGTAGATTATTAGTAGTGTCATTAAAATTCCAATTAAACTCCATAGCACTAAAAACTGAATCCAAATTCCTAGAACAGTGATAAATTTGAGGAAGGAAAGGCCAAAGTGAAATATAATTAGCTAAATGTTCAAATGGCTGGAAGACAGATAGAAGATCTCTTGAATTCAAAACTGACTGTAGGTTATAGCCTACACAGCCTACAGTATATTTTTAA
Source organism: Porphyrio hochstetteri (assembly GCA_020800305.1). Lineage (NCBI taxonomy): Eukaryota > Metazoa > Chordata > Aves > Gruiformes > Rallidae > Porphyrio > Porphyrio hochstetteri. Next base: position 46,907,794 of record CM036938.1, on the reverse strand, counting down.
TATTATGTCAACCCAGGAAATTACAAGGTCATCCCTGGAGAAGTGATGGAACAGACCATTCTAGGGGTCACCTCAAAGCATGTGGAGGAAACATGGATTGGTCAACATGGATTCACCAAGGAGAAATCAAGCCTGACAAGTCTGACACACTTCTACAATGGCATCACTACCTGGGTGGATGACTGAGAGCAGTTGATGTTGTCTACTTAGACTTCAGCAAGGCTTCTGACACAATCTCCCCTAATATTCTCATAGGCAAGCTTAGGAAGTGTGGGTTAGATGTGTGGACAGGGAGGTGGGTTGAGAACAGGCTGAATGTCAGAGCTCAGAGGGTTGTGATAAGTGGCGCAGAGTCTACTTGTGGCCTGTAGCCTGGTGTGTCCAAAGGGTCAGTGCTTTGGTCCAGTCTTGTTCAGCATATTCATCAGTGACATGGACTAAGGGACAGAGTGTGCCCTCAGCAAGTTTGCTGATGATACAAAACTGTGGAGTCACCGACACACCATGGCTGTGCTGCCATTCAATAAGACCTGGACAGGCTGGAGAGCAGAGAGGAACCAAATGAAATTCAAAAAAGGCAAATGTAGGGTCCTGCACCTCCAGATCCCTACCAAATGTAGGGATTTCCATTACACCCCATGCCTGTTCTGGGCTAGCAGACTATCACATCAGCACCAGTGTGCAGGGAGGGGATGGGGGAAACCCTTAACCACTGGATGAAAGAACAGAAGTCAGCACCATTTTCATAAGCTTGGAAATAAATTTTGTCCTAATTTGTCTCTACAGACTTAAATGCAATGAGGGTTAATTAATATTTAACCTGAATATTTTGCATGACACAGGCCAAAGAATTTGGAATGAAAAGTCTGGGTGGGAGAGGAACCTAGTGAAGTTCAAGAAGGGCAAGCGTAGGGTCCTGCACCTAGGGAGGAATCAGCCCAGGCACCAGTACAAGTTAGGGGCTGACCTGCTGGGAAGCAGCACTGCAGAGAAGGACCTGGTCTCCTGGTGGACAACAAGCTCTCCAGGAGCCAGTAGTGTGCCCTCATGGCCAAGAAGGCCAAAGGTATCCTGGGGTGCATTAAGTAGAGTGTGGAGGTTGATGGATGTTCTCCTCTTCTACTCTGCCCTGGTGAGGCCACATCTGGAGTGCTGTGTCCAGTTCTGGGCTCCCCAGCTCAGGAAAGACAGGGAATTACTGGAGAGAGTCCAGCTGAGGAATTGGAGTATCTCTTATATGAGGAAAGGCTGAGAGAGCTGAGTCTGTTTAGTCTGGAGGAGAGAAGTTTGAGAGGGAATCTCACCAAAGCTTATAAATATCTACAGGGCAGGTGTCAAGAGAGAGAGCCCAGACTCTTTTCAGTGGTGCTCAGTGACATGATAAGGGACAATGGGTCCAAACTGGAACACAGGAAGTTCCACCTGAACATGATGATAAACTTCTTTACTCTGAGGGTGACAGATCACTGGGACAGGCTGCCCAGAGAGGGTGTGGAGTCTCCTCCTCTGGAGATAATAAAAATCCATCTGCACGCAATCCTGAGCAACCAGCCCCAGGTTATCCTGCTGTGTCATGGGGGTTCGACTAGATGATCTCCAGCTCCTACTAGTCTGTGACTCTGTGTGATGCTGTGATCCAGGACTGACAGCCTTTCTGGTATTAAAACCAAAACCAAGATTTTAAATAGATACCGAACATTTTCTCTCAAAAAATGTCCCCAACTAGTATCACATTTTCCCATCTCCATTCCTCAAGATAAATCTCTGGAGTCCCTTTGCTAAACATGAGTTATTATTTATAACAGTATTATAACAGACCATGTGAGGCTCACAAATATGCCAAGTATCCACCAGAATAGCTACTATTCCAAAGGAACTCCATGGAAATCAAAGTGAATTTCTGTACTTATAACTCTCTATGATAGTCTTTGTACTACAGACCACACAGATTTCATAGATAATTCCACAATGTAAAATAAACAATGCTTATTTATTTGTGTGTGATTCACAAAATATGTAATTTTCCAAACAAAAAAATGTCAACTGGAAAAACGTGAATATGGGGAAAAAACTGTCATTTCCATCCTTTCTTAAAGAACTCGACATAGGTGATCATCTAAGACAGCACAGAGAAACAGAACGTAGGGTTAAAAAATTGTTTTATACTCAGTGCTGTTTTAGCAGTTCTGCATGCACTGATGAATGGATTTCATGGTATTTTCAGCTAAATATCCAGCTTGATTCTTCACCTTAGAAGCACAAGAAGGACAGATACGATTTCCTCCTAAGTAGACTCCACTACAGACTTCAAGCTCCTTCTATGAAAAAAACCCCACTGTATGTATACCAAAGCACCATGACTTGCAAGTATTTCCAGGAAGTCTAAGCCCAATTGATTTTTCTTTAATTTCAAGTCACATTAAAGTAATTTAAATATTAAATTAAATATAACTCTTATGACTTAACTAGGTCATGACCCTGTCCACAAAAATACTTAGTAAATATGCAAGTATGGCTTTTGAATGAAAAGGACTTTTGTATGTAAATCTGAGAGCAAGCAAATCCATTTTTTTTCATCTTCTTTTTTCTTTTTTTTTTCTTTTTCTTTTCCTCTCTCCCTTTTCATTTAGAAAGTTAACCACCTTAGTGACATATCCTGGAAAGACTCGAGTTTTGCTGATATTCCATGTTTTGAAGAAATGGATGTTCTTTCTTTTTAAAATACCAAACACCATTTATTTATATGAGAGGAGAAGAGTGACTAAGATCTTTATAAATAGGAATTGAAAGCTGGGTTGCTAAATCCATATTTAGCCAGCTATATAAGTTGACCTGATTTACAAATATGCTAAGCATCCTCTGTTTCTGTCATCAAACTCCATTTGGGTTTCAAGGGTGTCCAGCATACTTGAAAATGAGGCCACTAATTTTAGAGCCTAAATAGCATCCAAATAATCTAACACTAGGATCCTGTTTTGAAAACGTCAATATCTTGCTCAGAAGTTCTTTGGTTCCACTTACTTGCTAGCTCTGCTAGGCAAAATTCCTGTAAGAACAGCCAAATTAGGTAAGCCCCCAAATTAATTTATCCCATTATCCTGTTTTCAGCAGTTACTAGTGCTGTGTGTTTAAGGGAAAACTAAGAATGTGGTGCATACCAAGGGACACTTCTCTCATCATAGTCATCCAGCTCCCAGGAATATGTGATGTGACTAGTCACGTTATTAACACATAGGTCTTGGCTATAAAGTTTTCCTTGTGCTAGCACTTAATACAAAACTAGTACATCTAAAGTGTGTTGATTCACACAGAAGTAATCTTATGTTATTGAAACTAGCGTGCTGGAAACAAAAAGCTTTGAAAAATCATCATTTCAGAAAAAAGTACTGCTATTCAATGCAAACAAAGGCTTACAACACCCAGGGGAGTAAAATAAATATCAGCACATTGGCTGTGGAGAAGTAGTAAGATGATAAGCAGTTTCTAAAGCCATAGAAACAGAAGGCATTGGTGTGACTATGAAAGGCCCTCAGTGGTTATACAGGAAAACAGAATTTCCATGGGGAAAATAAGAAAAAATGAACAAAACCCAGGACTTACGCAACAAAACACTGCAAGAGAAGTCAAGGTCTCAAGCACAGACTCAAGTAGCACCGAAAGTCAGAGTCTCTGTATTTGAAAGAATGTTCTTCCTCAGGGAATGATAAACAAGGAATTCAGAGGCTGCAGGTTTTGCCAAGAGGAAATTGAGTTGTAGGTCAGTGGGAAGAGATTTTGAAACACTAGGTTTCCAAATATAACCACTAAAACTGGACTAGGACTGAGCTGATTTGAAGGGTATGATAAAACAGGGAACACGCAAACCTTTTGTTTTATTTTATGTCGTTCACTCAGCTTTGTCCACATGAGTAACTGCTGGCTCACATAAGAGCATCTGCAGCCATGAAATTACTCTGTTTAAATGCCAACGAGGTTGACAATTCCTGTCATCATTAACAGCGTCAAAACATGGTGCCAGTCTTAACTTCCTGTTTCTAAGCGCGTAGCTCTCCCAGAACATGGATGATGCCCACCTTTCACTGTAGCATGAGGTCAGGGATCTCTTCGTAACTCTAGTTAAGAGCTCTAGGGTCTTTGCAGTCTGACACGCTTCCCTACTCCTTTTCCTCCAATTCATTCCTATCTGCTAGTGAGAGAACTTGAAATTGAATAAAGAAAGTGCTGTTAGGTGTTCACAAAACTCCAGAAATTCCACAAAAAGAATTGAATCTCTGGCTTTTAAGCTATTTAAATTTGATCCACAATGCTTCATTCATTTTATATGTGTGCAGTTTAACACAGGCACCAACAAAGGCATTTAGGCCACATTCTTCTTTTACTAGAACAAATTTGGGAGAAGGTATTCTGAATCTCTGGAACAAAAATAACATAAAACCAGAAGACAGGGTAAAATTAAATGCTCCGGCTTCAAAGACTGCAGGAAGCAAGAAGGGGTAATTGCAATTATTATATACAGTCAAGATCCCATTTCCATACAGAAGTCCATACCAGATTAAAAAACACAGGAAGACACGTACTGAAAATACAAGTAAAACGAGTAAGCTTTCAAGTGGAGTTTTTCTCATAAAGCATCAGTCAGACTTCAGCAGAAATGCGGGTGACCCACAGTAACGGCTACTGGAATAAACAGCTTAAAATGCCTGATGAGGTCACTCTGTGCAAGAATTATCATACTTTCATATTGGTCTGAAATGATGGGGAAACATCCCCTTTAAGTAAAAGGAAGCATTTTGGGATATAAAACACAGTAAGTATCAGCTAATGAGGAACAAACAAAAGTGCCAAATGCTGTAAACCCCTGGTACTTCACATAATGACTAAAATTTATGACTGCTTCCTTCCCTGGCAGACAGGAGTACAATTAGAATTCTCAAAACAACAGCCCCTTTGTGCTGGCATGCTATGTTATGTTTATACCACTACAGATAGACTAGAAGATTGAAAAAAAAATACTAGAGCACCTTTTTTAACTACAGATAATAGCTACTTTTTTTTTTTTAATGTGGGTTTGGACGTGGTTTTGCACAGAGCTTACTCTCAAGTCATTTAGGTAATTATCGTTGCACGCACAGGAATTAACCATTTAAATAGCTTGCTTGCTATGTAGTTAGCAGCCTCTATTTGAAAAATCACACGAAACAAGAACAAACAAGCTATTATGAGTCACTTAATAATTTCCTTTGTTGTCCAAATACAGCTTGACATTCAAACAGCTTAAATTATTCCTTTATTTCAATTTTGAAAAATCTGAATGTGCTTGGCATGATGAACTGTTGAATGAAAAGCATCAGCAAGTATGCATGCCCTTTCTTTCATCCTTCCTTATATGATACAGATCACTTGGAACTGACAGCGGTGAGAAGCAGCACAGGGAAATTAAAGCATAGGGTTTTTTTCATCTCCTTCACAAAGAAAGCACAATTACAATATTCTGAACATGCAGTCTGGACTAAGATAACCACAGATGGTTTTGCAACAGAATACCCTGCAGGCATGTTTTCCCTATAAATTCTGGGAAAGGTACACACAGGAGGAGCTCTGACAACTTCCCAAAGAGCAGTAACATATCAACAACTGAATCCTGAAGATTTCTCCTACTGTATGTTGTCATTTTGGCCTAGACATCTGTCTTCCCTTTCTCTTTCATTTAGTACTATTTGTGTGTCCTGCCCTTCATGGATCCATTGATCACTGTTCCTACCACACAATAAAATGGCCAGTTTCTTAGGTATACTGTTGAACCATAAGGACCTGTGTCAATCTTTTAGTATCATGCCTTCGAAGACAGAGGAACTTGCTAAGCAGCTCTAGTAATTTCATATGGATAGAGGCACATGGTACATAATATCACACTTACCTCCAAACCAAACCAAACCAACCACTACATAAAATATCCGAGAATACAGCCTGTGGTAGGTGCCCAAAGCAACCAGGACTCAGGTAAGTTTCCATTTAGGAGTTCATTGAACAAAAAGCTATCATTGAAAATGTAGTAACTAGTAAAAGGTATCTACAAAGCAGTAACACTTATGTGACAGATGAGTGTCACTGAATGCTTAAGTTCTAAATGTTAAAGAACTGATTTTTTAAAAAAAGCAAACTTATACTAAAAACTATGCAATATTATTACATGCCAGTGTAATTTTCTACCTTCATCCCTACGAAAGCTTGCAAGAGGAAAGCTGTAGGAAAAAAAAAAAATCTATCTAAATAAGGTACAAAATATTGTATCAGGTAGCATGAAACAGAATGTTTCCTTATTTGATTAATTATACAGTTTGTAAAAAGAATCTAAACACTTGGACTGTCAATCTGTGTAATTTGCTGAAGGTGCTTCAGATATCAATCCTACATGACAACCGCCCCAGGAGCTCCAAAACACAAACCCAACAGTCCAGGAATACAACTTTCCTTTCAATCCTCATTATTCTAATACACAGATATATACAGATACAGAAATACATAGCTTGGCATATAATTCTTCCCTTGAATGTTTTGTCAATCTGCCGAAATGAATCCACTCTACTGTTGGCACTAGGCAAACAGTGAATAAAATAGTGTTTCCTTCTCTGCTGTAACAAACACTGTCTCATTATCAACTTAAAAATACATATATTTTTAACAAAAATTAAAATCAAATAGGGAATTTCAATTGCTAGGCTTTGCCTTACAAGTAATAGAGCTAAAGTTCTACTGTTATTGCACAACTGAAAATTATACTGCAAAACCAAAAACATTTAACCAGGCTTTTTATTCTCCACAATTCCATGAAAACTTGATAATATAATCCTAACAGTTTGCCTTACTGTGCTTCCAAAGACCAGTGTTTAACTAGAAACTTGTAGGTTATGAAAGGACTATGAATAAACTCTAGGTCTGTATCTTAAAAAGCTCTTGTTCTGTCAAGACATAATGGTAAAAGCAATGCCAATAGAAACACATAACAAAATGATAGCAGCATCAAGCATTTAAATTTGTAGAACGAATAAAAGAACTTCAGTCTGGCAAATGAGGAAATTCAGACCCAGATGTCAAATGAGCTTACATTTTCCTTCCCTGAGCCCTGTTAAAACTAAAAGATCATAGCACAAAGGCAGCAAACAAACATACCCATGTGAAGCCAGATCTAGAGTTTTACATTTGGTTTAAGAAAATAGCCCAGCAACTTTATATTGAAAGCAATGTGACACCATTAGCTACCTGATAAAAAAATGTGTCTTAACAAAATACAGGAAATGAGATACTCAGAAGTTTCTTTACCTAGCCATTCCCAGGCTGGAAAAGTTGGAAGGGACTATCAAAACATCAAGCCTGGAAAAGGGATGGGTACCCAGTGTGGTGTAAGCAGCTGAGAGGCACTGAGGAATTAGCTGAAGCAAATGTTCTTCACAACGTTCCATAAGGCACCAGGGAGCAAAGACTCTGTAAGGAATTACTGCCTGCAACCTGGCAGCAGGATTTTGGAAACGGCAGGGATATTCCACATGACCACAGATTTCTTCATGCCATCTGACCAAAAAAAAAGAAAAAATTAATATACCAGAAATGTGCACAACTGAGTTTTGCTAAAACAAGGATATTCTCTAGACATCAGAATAACAGAGTCAGTTTGCATAAAAGCGACTCATTTGTATTCTCGCACTGTTCACACATGTGCAGCACTGTGAAAACACTCATTACTATATGTCTGAGTAGAACTGATATTCATAACTAGAAAAAAGACTCGTCAAACCTTGTCTTTGTAACAGATATGCATCAAAAGAACGAGTGCTCAAAATGAATATAAAGAAAGCTAATCAACAATACAAACTTACTTATTCAGAAAATTCCTATTCAAACTTGACTGTGAAAATAAAATTTTCTACATACTAATACAAACATATTAAGTGCAATTTGAATGGAATTCCAAGTGTGCCTTTTTTCTGTTGTTACATAAATTCTCCAGGAACTTTTACTGGTTTTCTTCTTAAGTAAAAAACAACAATGGATATCAAATCAGGCTTAACACTGTAGACATTTGAAAATATCACATCAGGATAAGGCTTACTTTACATTATTTTTGCAGGATATTAAGAGCTATAGCTGGAAGGAAGGATGGGTAAGTTAAATCCTTCCTAAACAGTGAGTCATAAACCTCCACAATAATTTATCTGCCCAAATAAACTCATATCTAAGCAGAAATCAGCTTCATGTTCGCACCTGCTAGCCTGCCTTCTGTACAGCGCAGAGTGTCTCCTTGGTTGGAGGTTTCAACTTAAGGAAGCTGGTTCTACTATGCCTGGACAGGCAAAGCACTTATTGTTACTGTATTACCAAAACATTACCCAAAACATTTACATTTGGAAGAACGTGTTCTGGGTGAGTGCTGACACACAAACCAAAACAGTAACATGTAGAGATGGACTACAAGTTTGCTGAAGCGCAAAACTTATATAACTTTTGATGTAGAAGAGGTAGACTCTGAGCTATGCCATTGATTCCATCTGCAAAGAAACTGACAGAATTTTTTTCCAAGGGTGGTCTGACCCAGTATATTTCTGCTCTAAAACAAGGTCACTTTGTATTTAACTATCACAGTTGAGATTAGGCAAGAACATGAATGCTAGGAAAACTACCCTATCTCTTGTGAAAGTTGCCAAATCCTTAACAACCACGAGGAGATAGGAAATTTATTTAACATCTTAAATCCATTCATTTTTTTTATACAGTCTCCTTACACCAAACTCACTGGCACATGGACAGAAATTACACTGCATATTTCAACAACTTCTTTCAGAAATCTTTCCTTTTCTTGCTGCCCAAGAGTTAATCTCCACTATCTTATCTGAAACATTACCTTAACATTTGATTGTTATACATGTCAGATCCTTTCTAGAAATGCCTGATAGTGTGCAAAATGTTGGTTTGGTTACCTATTCTAAATGTCTAAAATAGGTAACAGGTATCTGTTGTACCAACTCCCAAATAAAGATTAATTTGCTATAACTGTAAGAGCAGATTTTTAAGGACATAGACTTTCATGTCCTACTTAATTGCAAAACAACCTTACCCACTTAAAGCTCTCCATTTTTTTTACTTATGCATAAGAGAATCCATACTAGTGGAGGATTTTATTTTTGGTCCTTTTTTTTTTCCTGAAACACAGTTCTGTTTCTTCCACTGTCAGTAACACAACTGCTGCAGATTAATCACACTACCCATGCCCATTAACTCAATGGCCACCACACATGCTGACTCAGAATGATGACCATCACACTGATTAAATTTGCACCAATTTTTGCTACAAAAAACTATAGAAATATTTCCTTTTTTTTCAGACATTTTACAAATAATGGGAAATTTCATTTATTCTATCAAAGCAAAATCAATTGCTATTACTGAATGCACTGTGCATGAGAGAGGAACATACAGTGAACATCCATAGTGTAGTCCTGTAGAGGTGGTCGTATTATGGACATATAAGTAGCAGAGGAACAAAACACAATACACTTTTCCAGAAGCTTATCAAACCCCTATTTTCCATCTTACTGACCTTAGATAAAACAAAAAATATAATTCTCAAGATTTATTAGAAGCTTTTTAAAACAAAATTAGCCAAACCGCAACCCATAAGAATCCTGCCATTTTAAATTCCAGTAAGAAATCCCTGCTAGGTTCTCAAGTCTGTAGCTTTACCAAAATGTTAAGGATGTCCACAGTCCTAATGTTAACGCAGCATTATTCCAAAACAGCTATCTAGAAGGCAGGGATTGCTTCACCTAAGTTCCAAATTGCATGACAGGAAAAATACTTAGGGCCTGACTAACCTTCTACAACAAAGTACCATTTTCTGTTAACATATCAAGAATAGTGGATATTGTTTGCCTAGACTTCAGCAAAACATTCATCACTATTTCCCATGGCCTTCTCCAGAACAAAGCATGGACAGAGGGAGAGGGAAGGCTCTGAGGGGCCTCGTTATAGCATTCCAGTATTTTAATGGCATCTACAAAGGGCACAGAGGCTCTCTCTTCACAAGGAGCCACATGGAGAAGACAAGGGACAATGGATGTTAAATAACCTCATCTAAGCACCCTTTCCCACACAAGACTGGACTAGATTATTTTTTCAAGGTTCCCTCCAAGCTTGGCTATGGTGTGATTCTGTAAGTCTATGAATTTGAAAAGCTGGGAGCGATACGTGAGGAAAGCAAGTGGCATATCCAAGACTTCTGAGAACTATGGTGAACATACCCAGCAACAAGTGGTATTTCTCCAGAGACTTAATTTTTAGCTTCAAATCTCACCTGCAGACCTATATAGTATTGTTCTGTTCATCTATCACTGTAATAATTTAAACTCAATGAGTAGTTTTGATAGATTGGAAGGAGGAATACATCTATCCATAATAATTACATTTCTACAGGTATGGTGAAATACAGCAAAGTAGCATGTACTAGACAACAGGGGTTTTTTTTAATTGAAAAGAACGATTGCTCCAACTTTTTTTTACTGGAGCACTGCAGCAGGTCTTTCATGCACTCAGTCAACATACATCACCCCAAGAAAAACTATCGTACAGGTCAGCTCTGACTCTAGGATGGGACTGGACTGGGATTAAAAAAGCAAGTGAGTAGGCAGTATTTTAGTAGAGGGCAGTAAGTACCCAGAATGAAAGATTTTACAGCCAGGCATTGTGAAAAACAAGGGAGGACCTGTGTTGCTGTGGCAGGGCATTAAGAGACACAGGATATAGGACGCAAATCCAGAGGACATTGGGATTTATATTCCTCACTAAGCAGCTTGTTTTCACACAGAAAGAACCACACCCTTACCCATGAAATAATGCCTGTGGAATTATTTTCCTGTCAAGATGTTTCTGTTCAGATTAAACAAGTTCTATTTTGATTCCTGTACTAATATGACTCATCTTCCCATTCCACAGTGTAAATGAAAAATGCATTTTCATTATTTATATATATAAAAAACCCAAACCCAACAATATTCTCAACACAAACCTGAAATCAGCTTGTGAAGATGGCATGGAAAACTTGGTGTTTGTCTGGATAGCAGCAGTGAAGGACTGCTGTTTAACTTCCTGCCAGCACCCCACAGCAACAGTGAAAGTGGATGCTGGCATTGGCATAGTCACATAGTAGTACCAGCTCAAGATACCTGTAAATAAAAAGAACATTTGCACAGACTCATCAGTCAAAGCACACATTCAGCATGTGACATTTTTATGTACTTGAGATTTTGGGCCAAAACTCCCACCTCACATCCTGGTACTTTTGTTGAGGTAAGAAAAATAATTTCACTGAGACACCAAGAGCAAACATATGTAACCACCATGCATTCAGTACTGTTCACTTACACCTGTGACTTTCCTCTATATGTTAATGTCTGAATAAATAAATCACCAATAAGTGGGATGTTATTAATGCAGCTTAAGATGATTGTGCTGTTACTGCCCCTGAATGACTCGAAATCTAATGGTAATTTCAGATCCACACAAACAAAAATATTAAAATTTAACTCTTTCAACCCTGGATCAACCACCTTATGGTTTTGTCTTAATTGTATTATCTCCCAGGGAACAAAGTATTTTATTTGTACCACACTGACAGGCAAGTTCTAACAAACACCACCAGGGCTTGTCAACTGGACCTGGCAATCTGAGATACACGATGTGCCAATCAGGCAGCGAGAAATCAAAGCTTAGAATCAGAGGGAATACTGCCTAAGTCAGTGATTTGGTCATGGCAATCCAGGAGCTGCTCAAACAAGATTACAGAATCTATTAGAAGGTGAAAAGATGGTAAGTCTTACCATTATGGGAACACAGTGCTGGAAGGCAAGGAGGATGGCATAGGATGACTGTGACTATGAGCACATTTGTATAAACTGGAGGATGTTTTAGGGCAGCATGCATCAGTCTAAATGTTGCTTAGTTTTCCCATTTGTCCCTTTAAAAAGGGTATAGCTTAAGGGTCACACTCAGGTACTGATTTATGGCCATAAATACAGTTACTACACCACACTAGTAAGTTAATTACGCTCAGAAATGATCTAGCATGAATTACAACCTGCTGAATCATCTGCAAATAACTGTAGCTGTTGCAACTATGGAAACACATAAACTTCAGGGGTTCTTTAAGAGAACATTAATACTTGTTCTTTTGCAAGAGTATTCTGACTAGGGCTATAGAACACTATCAAAAGGAAAGAAAAAAAAACAAAAGAAAAACCCAATCAGGTAGAGGCCATAAGGCAGAGAGGAAAGGAAATAAGCCACTGCAGCAAAGCATCTCTGGGTTTCCTACCTTAGTGACCACAGAAACTCAAACTGTCCAAAAGGAAGGACAAGCAAAAAAAAAAAAAAAATCCTTTTTCTTAGCCTCTAATAAATTTCCACCTACTATTTACAAGTATGACAAAGCAATACTGTTTGTGAGGACTTGTAAGAGGCAGATAAAGCCTCTGCCTCTTACGTGCTGGTGTACTAGCAATCACTTACACTCCCTCAGTCCATTCCACCTTTGACGACTCTCTGCACTACCATCAAAACTCTTTTGTCTGTATTGTCAGGTGAACATATATTACTTCTGTAATTTTCCTAGCCTCCTGTCAGTATGTGGGCAGAAGGAACTTACTTGCTTTCTTGCTCTGAACACATCAGGAACAAAGAGGATAACTGTTTTACCAAATTTTGCTCTCACCCTCACCTCCTTTTTTTTTATTAACTTACCAAAGCTACAAATGAGCCAAGGCAAGCAAATGCCACCTTGAGAGAAGGAGGTCACGCTGGACAGAACAATTTATCATTCTGAAATACCAAACTCCTGATGTGGAGAGTTTTATTGATATGAACTGTGCTAGAAACCCAAGCCTGCACACACTGAAGTTAATAGCAGATTTACCATTGACTTTAACACGTACAAGGGAAGGCCAGGGGGTAGCCTACAATACTTCACTTTGTGTAGCATGACAAAAGGCTCCATGCAGTTATGCTAACTAACTGTAAAACCTTACAGGTTAAGTAACAGCAGAGGAAGAGTGAAAATTTGAGGAATCGCAATGGAAAAACGGTAATGTGTTTTCAACTGACTTCTGAAACAAGCAGGAGAGTCAAAAGGCAGCCACAGAAAACTGTTCCAGACGGCAGGAGGTGTAAAGGAGAAGGCTCTCCCAACAGCGAGGGGCTTGTCTAAAAGGAAAGGGTGTCGGCCTGTGCTATGCAAACAGAGGGGGCAGAGAGGGTTACAGAGGGAAACAAGTTCAGCAAGACAGGCTAGAGCAAGCAAGACCATTGTGGCTTTTTTAAAAAGCAAGGGTAATTTAAACAGAATGCCAAAAGGAATGGTGAAATCAGTTCAGCAGTCCGGAGAGAAGAACAGCATGTACTGCATTCAGAAATTTACATGAATTAGCAATGGACATATGCTAGTCAGAGCTGGACCAAACCTTGCAAAAGTGTAAAGCTATAACAGGCAAAGGAAGTTAGGTTTTCATGGTATGTGTTTTCAGATTTATCTATGTTAGTTGCTTTTCTTTTCCATAGGAAGTCCTAACACAGAGATCCCTGTCTTTTTTCCAAGCCTTTTATATTTTGCAGGCATTATGGAGAGCATGTAAACACAGGATACCCTCAGAACAAGACCCAAGATTAATACTGTCTTTACACACCTGACTGGGGGTCAATACATTTCCTGCAGGGCTTTTAGATGTCTTCTACATTCATACCCTAGAACTGTGTAGGACAACTACACATTCATCCTACAGTTGCTTTATCTCGAACAACTGAAATCACATACACTGGCATGACTCTCTATTCACTGATCAGTGACTGAAACAGTCTCTGTCTTTGCAGCACTCCTCTAAAGCAAGCATCATGAAGGGCTATTTCAGAGTCTAACCCTCTTTGGTCTTCTCTCACAACTGGTTAAGATTGCAGCCTGTCTCCCAGCCTGGCCTTTTCTCCCATAGTTTCACCTCCTTTCTTTAACTTTCTTCAGGTCAGCATGCTTTGTTTTGTTTTCTTTCACCTGGAACCTCAGATCTGTCCCGGGGCACAGATTGGGATCACTAGCTCTGCTCTGCTCCACTCCTCTCCCCTTCTGTCCCCTTCCCCTGGCTGCCCTCTGCTTCCCAGTGGCTACCTTGGAGACAGCACCACCTCTAGGGCAAGAGAAAACAGTGCACCTTGGTCTCCCAAAACCAGCCCTTTGTACCACGACCACTTTTTCAGACTAAGCAAGGATACTTTGGGAAGAAGAGACGAAGTTGGGTTAGTCCTTGAGATAAACAGAGGAAGAGTACCCCACGTTCTTCTATTTGAAATGCTTGTACCCTTTCCTTACAACCAAACCTGATTTAGCAAGAACTTGATTCCCACACATAAGCTATTTTAGGCAATTTCAACACTTTAAAAATATTATCTCAACAGGTAATTTTGAAAAGAACTTTTTTTAAGGAGAAATTTTCAGTTCTGCAAAGCAAATCCATGGTGATGTAACTGCACAAACCCTGCAACAGCAATCACATTTTCTAAGAGATATAACTGGAAAACATCCCATGCAAAATCTAGGACTACATTTAACAGAAAATTATAATCTATTTATAATTGGGCAATAGAAAAATTTAAAGGCCATTTATTTCTTCTACTTGAAATAATAATGATGAAAGATGTAATTACTTCCTACAATTTTTAATGTGTTTTAGCTATCCTTGAAACCATTAAAACTGCTTGAGTCCTGTGGAGTCCATTATAACAGAAAAAACACCTGCATGTCAGCATCTGTTAATGCCAGATGCAAGAACATTAGGAGTATTTTTACTTGTTAGTATTTTTTTCCCCAAAATCAGTTGTGCTAACACAGATAAAAACACTGCAAAACACTGATGATGTCCAGGATTTATTAAAACCCACAAAACTCAGCTACCTCTAGGGAAAAAGAGAGCTACACACAACATTTGATACACAAACTAAGAGCTAGAGCTGATACATAAAACTACAGCTAGGCAAGTAGCTATGCCAAAGCTAAATGGTTAAAAACTCTCCAGCTTTCTGAAACACTTTGTAACTTGTCAAGATCTTTGATCTCATCTGAAAGCCAGAATTTCCCATACAGCACCCTCACATTCATGCCAGAGCATTAGTTCAACACTGACTCAGAGGGATGAGTAGCATGTGATGAGCTGTCAGCTCCCGTGCTGTAGCTCCCGATAAACGGTGGATGTCAATCAACACAAGTGCTGGATTTTTCCGTTTTCCCTTGTGAAAAGCGAGGGGAACACAAACAAAAGCACCCGTTGTTGCTGCTAGCTACAGAGCAGCAGCTACAGAGCTTCTCTAGCACCGCATTTCCTCTCAGTGAGAGAGTACACCTACTCGCTGCCATCAGGGGTAGCAAAACAAGATCAGGGACTACCTAATGGCAAAGTAACCGCGCAAAGAGCAAGGCCGTCAATGCCACACTTACCGGCTGAGTATCCACCTCTTGAATGTAAATCAAAACAAACGTAAAGGTGTTTGGGACTAAATACATTCACACCTTCTATGTGTTACAGTAATATGCTGAAGCAAAGTAAAACTGACAAGTGTTGAAAAATAAATCCAATGGCTGAATGATTTGTGTTACACACAAACACACAGTAGTCCCTGTAAAGCTTTCTCCCTGATAAATTTTTCTTCTCTAAGTCTTCCACAAAGAATGCCCAGAATTTTTAAGCACTTTTAGGGTGGGTTTGTTTTTGTTTGGGATGGGGTTTTTTTTTGGGTTGGGTTTTTTTTTTTTGCTTGGTTGGTTTTTGTTTGGTTTTTTTGAGACCTCAAAGCCATGGGCAGGGACACCATCCACTAGACCTGGGTCCCCAAAACCCCATCCAGCCTGGCCATAAACACTTTCAGGGATGGGACTTCCACAGCCTCTCTGGGCAGCCTGTGCCAGGGCCTCACCACCCTCACAGTAAAGAATTTCTTCCTAACATCTAACCTAAACCTACCCTCTTTCAGCTTTGAGCCGTTGCCTCTTGTCCTATCACTACATTCCCTGGTGAACAGCCCCTCTCCCACTTTCCTGTAGGACCCCTTTAACTACTGGTAGGCCGTAATTAGGTCTCTCTGAAGCCTTCCCTTGTCCAGGCTGAACAAGTCCAACTCTCAGTCTGTCTTCAGAGGAGAGGTGCTCCAGGCCCGAGCTGGATGCAGCACTCCAGATGAGGTCTCACCAGAGCAAAGGGACAGAATCACCTCCCTTGACCTGCTGGCCACACTGTTCTTGATACAGCCCAGGACAGGGCTGGCCTTCTGAGCTGCTAGCACACACTGCTGGCTCACGTTGAGCTTGTCATCGACCAGCACCTCCAAGTCCTTCTCCTCAGGGCTGCTCTCAATCCATTCTCTCTCCAGCCTGTAGTTGTGCTTGGGATTGTGCCAACCTATGTGCAGGACCTTGCACTTGGCCTTGTTGAACTTCATGAGGTTCACAAAGGGCCACCTCCCAAGCCTGTCAAGGTCCCTCTAGATGGCATCCCTTCCCCCCAGCATGTCCACCTCACCACACAGTGTCATCGGCAAACTTACTGAGGGTGCACTTGGTCCCACTGTCCATGTCACCAACAAAGACGTTGAACAGTGCCAGTACTGACCCTGAGAAACACCACTTGTCACAGACCTCCACGTGGACATTGAGCCATTGACCACAATTCGAGCGAGATGATCCAGCCAATTCCTTACCCACTGAGTGGTGGTCTATCTGTCAAATCCATGCCTCTCCAATTTAAAGACAAGGATGTCTTGTTGGACAGTGTTAAATGCTTTGCACAAGTCCAGGTAGATGACTTCTGTTACTCTTCCCTTATCCACCAACACTGTAACCCCCTCATAGAAAACCATCAGATTTGTCAGGCATAATTTGGCCTTAGTGAAGCCATGGTGGTTGTCACAAATCACATCCCTATTTTCCATACACCTTAGCATAGTTTCCAGGAGGATCTCCTCCATGATCTTCGCAGGCACAGAGGCGAGACTAACTGGCCTGTACTTCCCCGGCTCTTCCTTTTTTCCTTCTTTAAACTCAGTGTTTTCCCTCTTCCAGTCAGTGGGAACTTGACTTACATGACTACTTAAATATGATGGACAGTGGCTTAGTGACTTCATCTTCCAGTTCCCTCAGAACCCAGAGATGCATCTCGTCAGATCCTATGGGTTTGCCTACCTTCAGGTTCCTTAGCTGGTCTTAAACGTGATCTTCTCTTACAGTGGGTGGTTCATTCTTCCACTCTCTGCTTTTGCCTTCTATGACTCAGGCAGTGTGGCTAGGGCCCTTGCTGGTGAAGACTGAAGCAAAGAAGTCACAGAGTACCTCAGTCTTCTTCATATCCTGGGTAACCAGGTCTTCTGTTTCCTTCCAGAAAGGGCATGCATTTTCTCTCGTCTTCCTTTTATCACTTATGTACCTATGGAAGCTTTTCTTGTTGCCCTTGTCATCCCCGGCCAGATTTAATTCTATCAGGGTTTCAGCTTTCCTAACCTGTTCCCTGGATGTTTGGACTATTTCTCTGTATTTTCCCCAGGCTATTTGCCCTTGCTTCCACTCACTGAATGCAATGACGCCTCCACAAAATTTTACATTGGATAGATTTCATATGTCCTGCATAATTGCCTAACAAGAAGAGCTATGTGGGGCAGGTTAATTAACACTACAGACAATTTCATACTTTTAAAAAGTCCTACTTCTTAAAGAATGCTTTTGTATTCCTAAATTCATTAAGAAACTATTTAAGGCTTCAGATCAGCACCTGACCCTTGGGTTTGTTTGGTTTTTTTAAAAGTATTCCTCACAATGTTACTACGTTCCCTTCTTTCCTCTCTATCTGTTTTGTAGTTTTTACAATTCCAAACAGTTCTCTGATTTATCATTTCTAACTGTATAAAAGCAGCAAGATAAAAAGGGTCTCATCCATGGGTGAGTCTTTGAGAGCTGCTGGAGCACACCACCTGCCTATATCCTTTAAAGAAACCCAGAAACACTTGTATCATGATTTAGAAACTGGCATAGATAATTGTGTGTGCTGCATAGATCTGTGAACAGAACTCTCCTCACTACTGGTAATTCTATCCTGAGGTGGAAGAAAAAACTGTAAGGGCAGAAGTGCAGTAGATGCTCCTGCTGCTTCTCTTCAGTAAAGTTCAGCACAAAACTTGCCAGAGCCAGCTTTAATGTTACATTTAGTTCTTCCCAGTTCACTTCACACTTTTCACTCAGCACTTCATTAGCACAGTGAAGCTAAAATGAGTCATATCCTCCCCACTGGCCTTTCCATTAAAGACTTCTTACAGTATTTCTTGCTTTCACAGAGTTCTTAGGAAAGGAAATACACTAGGGTTAGCCTTTGGAATTTTTTTAAAATTTTTTTTTTTAAAAAAACAAACCCAAAACAAACAAAGCTTTAAGCTGACACATGAATTATCAATATAAAGTGACCCTTGGCAACAATTACAAGGACTTAAACAAAAGCCCCTTCTGTTCTCCACAGGGTGTCCAGGCTGGTTTTGGGTGACTAAGCCTGAGTGCTGTCATTAACAATATGGTACCCTGGTATCATTCTCAGCACTCCATCAACAGCATTTTACAAATGGTTTTCCCCACAACTAGTTTTTTTTCTTTATTCAAGTATATATTTTTATTGGGCTTTCTAAACTAGAATCACAAAACAATGTTAATGAGGAAGTAATTCCCTCACTATACAGCCTTTTCAACTAGCCAATTGGTCTAAGAGACTATCAATTTTAACTGATCTATGTCAATTTATGCTGCCTGAACAAGATGATCTTTGAGGTTCCTTCCAAGGCAAACCAGTCTCTGATTAAACTAATTAAACAATGATGGCAGACCTGTTCTCCTAGTGTGAAGTCAAGAGCAGTCTTGCCTTCTTGATGCTGAGACAGGACAGTATCACTGTCCAAGTGAGCTGAACAGCTCATCATGGCAGTTTTACGTATTTCAAAAGCAGAGACATGACTTGAAGCAGACTTCACATTGGCCAAAAATAACCAGACAATTCCATGCAAATGGATTAGTTAACGGTTCTCAAATCAAGGAAACTTTCATTCTTTTTTCCTCATCAAAGTAGTAAACTTGCTTCTTTAAAGGGGAACAGATTATTTTTTTCCAGAAACACCTAAGTCTAACCTTTTCTTATATGCTATTTTTTAATCAGAACTACTTGCACTAGAAAATACTGACCCTGGTTGACATTACTTCAAAACTAATGGGAGGAAGACATACTTTGAATTATGTGTAGAACTGTCTTAAAAGCTTCCTTCTCTGTGCAGGGAGAAGTTTAGACAATAAAGTATAACCACACAGAATAAAAATGCTTGCTTGCTTACTGATGCACAAAATATGATCTACCAATGCCACAAAAACAACCCCAGAGACCAGATTTTCAGGACACTGACCTGATAGTCTTCATCGATTCCATGTATTTCAGGAAACAGATATGACAGAATGACTCCTTCTAATCACTGATATGCTCAGATACATTTGGACTGAAGAGCTAAAACTGGAAGTTAATTATCTACCAAGACCTGAAGTTGTCAACAGCCAGATAAGGTACTTCATCTAGGAAACGTTCAACTGCAGAGTGGTTAAAATAAAGTGAATTCATGACAAGTGATGCCTAGGTTTGGAAAAAGTAACAGGAATAAAACCACAGCAAAACATAAGTAGAAGTAACACAATGAAATGTAGGTGCCCTGAATACTTACTAAGTTATCGTGAGGTCTCTAGCAGGTAATGCTTCCATAGAATGATATGGAGATTACAGATAGACATGTGTTTTCAAGGTTAGGAACTTCATTCTTTCAAAAATCCTGTATTTCCTAAGATGTATTTCTAACTATAAAATTATTGAAAAAATAATTTGCCGTAGAAAATATATTTCACCTTCTCGAAGCTGGACTGGATCTGCTGAGTTTTCACCACTCATTAACACAACAAAGCCTGCAGCTGTTCGGACTGAGGCTTGCCATGTTGACAAGGCAACGGGTGGTTCTTGGCAGGGGAAAAGGGCTCTGTTGTTTATTGGTGATCCCATTGTATACACACATGGCCTGGATGGAAGGTAAAAGAAATTCGAGTTACAATAAGAAAAACTGAATTTTCTGTCAAAAATCAAATCTGTGTTTTACTGAGACTTTTTCTTAACCTCAGTGATGTAGGTTTCAAACTGGTATGACACAAACCAATCAAAGTGCAATCTAAGACATTTAAGTAACTTTTTCATAAATCAGAAAAGAGTAACTCCAGTCTTTCCCCTCTCCTGCTTCTGCCAGAGTCTTCCAGCCTCATGTAATAGCTCTTAGCTGAACCCATAAGGTGAAAGAGGGCTTCTGACTATCTTCTGAAGATGCCATTGGAGGGCTTCACCAACACCTGTGACATCTCCCCGCTGTCATGACAGTAGTGCTTTCATTATCATTAATCCCATCTCTCCATAAACCTGGAGGCTCATCCAAACTCTGAGCAGTAGGTCTAGATTTGAGCCTTTCTTAGGCTAAGTCTCAATAAATCTTGACATTTTTACCCTTCTTGTTGTTGCAAGGTAATGCATGCTAGCTCACCTGACTTTCAGAATTTCAACCCTTACAGCATATAATGAAAAGAAAGCATTTCTTCCCTATCAATCTCAGCCACCTTCTAGCTTTTCAGACAGTAAACTTTCTTGAAATTTTGCTCTTTTTGCAGTTTCTCTAACTTTCTCCAAGGCAGCCAATCTTCCTTTACTGTCTCTTTCCAGTTCCATGATGGCCAGTTTCTTACTAGCATCTTAACCACAGCTGAGAAGGTAACAAGGCCTTTTCATTAACTCCTTCTAGCTTGTCACTGTTGCCACACAGATGTCCTAATTCCTGTTTTACTTCTTCTGTTGCCTTTTGTAGTCTCATCTTAATTCCCAGTATTTGCATAACACTACCTCGTATCTTAAAACCTCTAAGTTTTCAAATAAAAATTATATTAACAAACCACAGTCAATAGGTTTCTCGAGCAAGAGTGAAAAACTGGAAAACATCACTGAACTGAACCGATTTTTTAAAAAAAACCTATGTATGATACTTAAAGTCAGTATTCTAGGAGCACAACACATTTTTTAAGTATTGTGGCTAAATATATTCCAATCCGTATCTATCATAACTTGAGTTTAAAAATCATCAGAAAGCTTCAGAAAGTAAGAGACAAGTTGTTAGGGCAAACCCTACCTTGCAGTGGCTAAGATCTGAGCACCTTGTTTACTCCACTCCAAACAGCTCCTCTATTCAAATTATTCCTTGCCTAAAGCTAATTCTAAACCACACACAAGGAAAGAACTCAGAGATACTGATATTCTGAAGCTTATTTTTGCCCTCTTGTCAAAAGTGCTGTCTGTGCTATTGGATCCAGAGCTGTCCGTGGCACAATCAACTTACTGTGGCTTAACTAATGCAGGTCAGCTGATATTTCAGCAAAACAGGGAGGGAGACTGCCATTTAAGTAGACCTATTGTTAATGCACACAAACAGAAATAGAAAATAATCTGGCTCCCCCTGCCATGCATCAGAGTGAACAGAGCAGGGCACAGATACCCAGTGAAGCTCAACAGATAACTGCAGTGGTGAGAAAGTCAACTGGCTATCTTTTGTACCCAGTAAAACACAATGCCCAGCCAAATGTAAAAGACTAGTAATCAGCACAAATCTTTAATGAGCTTTAATTTCTTTGGAATTAACCTCCTAAAACTGAATCTGTAACCAACTCTGAATTGGGTTTTATTCCAGCAAAAGGAACAGCGCATAGCAGTGAGTTCAAAGTTTGCTCTTTCACCTCCTAGGAAGTTCTACCTCATCCTTATAGTGCTAGTGAAGAGTTACATTATTTGCCTTAAAATGTATGTGTGCTAGGAGGGCATGGGAAGGAAAGGATGGTTTCTCTGTCAGGAGAACTTTATCAATACAGGCAGGGTTACAGTAAGAGATTCCAATAGAGTTTACAGCAGTGGTGGAGTTAATGATTGCTGATATACATATTCCACCAACAATTTACCTTGCATTTGTGAAGGGTGTTTTGCAGAGTGCCATTGGTACAACCCAGTTTTAAGAGCAACAGAGGGGATTTTCATATCCTGAAGAGATTTTACAGGGAAATGCCACACTGGCTGAGAAAACAGGCTGGCAGAACAGCACTAAGTAGGATGTTGCAGCGCTCTGTCAAACATAGCACAGAACAGACACTACTGAGACCATTAATGTTCCTCACCCTCAGAGAGCACTTTTTACCTGCAGACTATAGTGCTTTTACAAATAACACCATTTTACAGATGGGGAATATGAAGCACAGTGAACAGATCTGCTTACTGCTAGTGTTGAAGCTGCGCCTACAGGCTTAGCTTCAGGCCTCCCCATCCAATAGCTTTCCCACTGGACTAGGAAGATTCTCATAATGAGGAAATAATACATATCACATAACTAACTTTTTTTCCTAAAACATTTTAATGCTAAAATACATGTGCAAGCAGGTCACAAGTCTCTAGAATTAAGGCTGAAGTAGGAAGGGAGTTAGAAAGGTGGACCAAGACTGGTCAAGCAGATAATATTTTCTTCAAAACTAACACTACTTTCCGCTCTTCTGCATTTTAATGCAGTTTTTGTCCAGGTGTACTTATTAAATTCATTATTTCAAGCCGAGTGCTGAAGATGTAAAGCTCAAATGAGCCAACAATGATCTTGCAGACCAGAAAGCCAACCATGTCATGGGCTGCATCAAAAGTAGTGTGAGCAGCAAGTCAAGGGAGGGGATTCTGTCCCTCAACTCTGCTCTGGTGAGGCCCCACCTGGAGTATAGCATCCACTACAAGAAAGATGTGGAGCTGCTGGAGCAAATCCAGAGGAGGGACACAAAAATGATCAGAGGGTTGGAGCACCTTTGCTACAAACCCAGGCTGAGAGAGTTAGGATTGTTCAGCCTGGAGAACAGAAGGCTCAGAAGAAATCTTACAGTGGCCTTCCCGTACCTGAACGTGGGCCTACAGGAAAGCTGCAGAGGAACTGTTTTCAAGGGCATGGAGTGATAGGACATGGGGCAATGGCTTTAAACTGAAAGAGGGTATATATAGATTAAGAAAAAATTCTTCCCTGTTGAGGGCAGTGAGGCTCTGGCACAGGCTGCCCAGAGAAGCTGTAGCTGCCCTCTCCCTGGCAGTGTTCAAGGTCAGGTTGGAATAGGGCTTTGGGCAACCTGGGCTAGTGGAGGGTATCCCTGCCCATGGCAGGGGTGTTGGACCTGCATGAGCTATAAGGTCCCTTCCAACCCAAACCAATCTCTGATTCTGTGATGTGCTCAAATAAGTCAAAATCTGATAAGAAAACTAATGAGACATATGAGTTTTAAATTTTGAAACTATCAGAGTAGCAATTACATCCACTTTGAATTAGATACACACATTCATAGCAAAATCACCTGGCAGCTTGACTGACTGCAAGCCATCAATGAAGACGTCAACTAACACTGAGCAGTAATCTCCTGTTCTGCTTTAAAGAGGAGCATTTATAAGGTGACCACAGAATTTTTTTCTTCACCTTTTCTTCTTCCACTGGAATTTTTAAGCTAATTTCTGCTCACCCCAAAACATACCCCCATGGATTTTTTGCTTCCCATGAAACCAAGTAAAGTAAAGCATGTTTTACTTTGCTACTTTTTATACTTCATCTGCAGTAGTAATTTCTTTTTACAGCACTGGTAACAGTGCAGTGTTACTTCAGGACACCACCACAGCTGATGACTTTCTTTGTTCTGGGTCAAGCAGCACAGTTCCACCACATAAGAGACCAGAAAAGTAATTCTTATCCTGAAATGGATGAGACTTTTCAGCGGAACCAGAAAAATAAATATTACTGTCTAACCGAGGTATATCAAAGAACAGAAAAGACCAAAAATTACTTTTAGACTCCTTTTGTCAATTGACACAAAATCTGACTTTTTACCATTGCTACCAAGAAACTTCACAGTTCTTTTTCTTTTTCCAACAGTCTTCCCTATCTGTCTTTGTCCACCTCAAATGGTCTTGTAGCTTTCAAAACATCTACTTAAGTAATTTTTGTTTATGCAAGCCAAAATCTTTGCCATCATAAGCAGTAAAAGATAAGGAAACTGAATACAACAGAAGAAAGATAAGCAGAGATCTCAGTCTATTTGTCTGATTTCTTGTTACACTGGAAAAACAAAGACTGAGAAAGCAGAAAATGCATCTCTGGTCAGTCATCTGGCCAAATTTATGACTAGTGATTATCAGTGATCAACAATCAAGACTACTGGAGAAATCAAACACCAGCTGTGGTGCAGTCTAGTTTTGCTCCAAGAGTCTTGGGGCTGTCTGTAGTTCAGTAATCAACCAGAGCCAAAGATTCTGAGGAAAACTCGATTCATGCAATGCTAACTCATCAGTATTCCATATAGTTTCATAACATAACAAAACCAGTTCAAACCAGCTCTTGGCAGATCTCCCTCTCCCATGTAAAAACAAAAATTATAATACCATATTAAGCCACTACCTTAAAGCTAATAAATGTTCAGCTGATACTCTGTTCTTCAAACAGGAATCTGCAGGCCTTGCTTGAGATACCTACCATCAAACACATGAATCATGTCCTAAGGCTCAGACATGCCAACCTGCTTTGGTTAGTACCTGTTTGAAGCTTTCTCAAGGAAAAGGCCTGTCTCAGCCAAGCATCCCTTTCCTGTATTTGAAAAAGCACATTCCCTATTTCTGCAAAGGTTGTCTCCATGTAAGGATGTAAGGTAGCAACCTCCTGCAACTACAAGGCTACTTCTACTTGAACAAAACACCAGTCAATAGCTACCCACACCTTTTCAAACCATTCTCCAATTTAAAAATACTGAATACGTTTATGAGATGAATGAAATTCCACAGGCTTCCAGTTACTCTGGTGCTGGTATTCCAACAGCTGGATAGCTATATTTCTAAACTGATACTGTAATTATTTTTTACTTTTGCCCACTAATCTGTGGTCCACATTGGGTATATCAACCCTACTTCTTCTAAACATAGTTATATACACAATCTCCTGCTCAGAAGTTTTATGTTTTGGTACAGCCACCACTGGGAAGTAAAGATAATAAAGTTAAGACAGGGTATACCTTATTCATCCAAAGTAAATCCATTTACTTTGCTTTGACCTGTATTTTTGTTTAATAATAATACACTTATCAGCTTCTTCAGTGTTATATGATAGTTTCCTAAATTTGAAGTCACACATCTGGCCAATTCCTTAGATATTCCATTCCCTGTACATCTTTTAATACTACTTCTATAACACCTTAGGAAGTACCACCTGGCTGTGTTTAAACAAAATTTAAATTCATACCCATAGCTTCTGTTTAAACAGCAGTAAGGATTGGAAGTAACTGACCACTGGCAGAAAAAACCAGAGATTTACTAATTGCAGCTATGGACAAAAAATTCCAACCCCTGTTAAGCCTCCATCTTTAAAGACAGAAGACAGTTTTCCTTTGGACATGAGCTGAGATACAGCTGGACTTTCTCAGCTCCTTTTTGAAATCAAAGGTTGCTTTTATTTCTTGGCTGGCCGCTTCACAAACACAGAATCACAGAATGGTAGGAGTTGAAAGGGACCTTGAAAGATCATCTAATTGTATCCCCCTGCCAGATCACCAAGAGTAGGTCACACAGGAATGCATCCAGGCAGGTTTTGAATGTCTCCAGAGGAGACCCCAAAACCACTCCAGGCAGTCAGTTCCAGTGCTCAACACTCAAGTGCTGGTTTGACTCTTCATTCCCCGTATCACTGGCTCTTAAGTCTTCTGTGGTTTCACCTCTTTTTTAGATGTTTAAGTTAAAACTCTTAGACTTTTATTGTTTATACAGATAATAGTACTTTTATTAGCTTACATCATTCTTAGCCTCCTCAGCTTTGCCCCTTGTACTCTGCTGGCATGCACTGTCCTGACCCCATGGCATCCACCTACCCAACCTACATCTGAGTATTACACATCCTGCCAGGCCAGAAAACTTGTTATAACTCTAAAAAGGTACTAAGTATGCTGCAAAAGACCTCGTTTCTCACAGTCTTACTTTTTAGTTGGTACAACTAATACAGAAGAGCTATTTTAAATTTTGTAGAAATACTTGCTTGTTGCCATCCATATTCCAGAAATATCAAATCAGTTTATTTTCTACTCAGGGTCTGCCTAGGTTTTTTTGGTTTATTTTTATTTTATTTTTCCATTCTATTCCTGTTACCATTTGTTCATCCTGAGAAATCACTGCGTCAGTCATGAGTAATCCAACAAACCTCAGACTGCTTCATTAATTATTCAATTATAAATATTCATCACTGGGAACAAAATCACACAAAATAACAGGAGAGAATTCTGCACAGCTGATGGCAACTACTTAGGATTTAGCCTGTGACTTGCCTGAATTCTGGAGCATCTTATTCTCCCAAGCTTTGCCCATTCCTTTCCTGCATGTCCAGCACAAGAGCACAGCACGATGATAACTCATGACACCGAGAAACACCTATTTTCATGACATATTTTATAATTTACAGTTTGAAATGATGAAAATCTGACTCATTTTTCCAATTTCTACCCTGTAAAAAGACTGCTTTGAAAAATATCAAATATATTATGGAAATTCAGTGGATGCCTCAGACTCCACAAAGGCTATAGTTACATTGGCATAAACCTGTATTACCCGTAACTCTACCTTCCACACTAACCTCAGTAGCATATTCCAAACAACTCCCATAAGGCATTCCCTTTCCCTCCATGCTTATTTTCATATATATTAGCTCCATAATATGCCTTATCACCCAGCTGTACACACATCTAGGTCATCATGCCAGTGGTGGAGGGAACCAACATCCAGGTTTATAGAGGTTGAGTGTTTCTTTCTGCAAGTATATTTTGGTAGGCTTCTTCCTCATTCCTTCTTGGTTCTCCTCCTTCCCCCTTTAATACAAAATAGCTCTGTCCCCAGCTGTATATAGTTAATACACTTTGGAGACAGAAAATACAAACACAAAGCATTATGCTGAACTTCGTGGGTAATCAGAAAGACTTCAGATGAAGCAAGAAGGAACTTTCTGATCCGGCCTGGGAATCATTACATTACCCTCTTTTCTTTGCAGGCCTATCACAAATGCTCCAAGTATGACTTAAAATGCCCAGGTACATGAACTTGTAGCCAATACCTAGATATTACTCACTGCAAACTCCTAGCTCACCACAGCCAAATGCAATCCTTCACTCTTAAATACCAATCACTACGGACACAAAGCACAATTTTGCAACCTTTAGATGGTCAGCTGATCTCTGTGGGACATAAAAAAATCATAGACTTAAACAATTCTAAATCAAAACTTTGAAGACTTATGATTGGAAAGCAATCCCTCCACATGCAAAATGGTGACATTTTGCTTCTCCAGCAGTCTCTAGATGAAACCATTTCATAACTGTTGCAAACTATCCTGAAACTTAAGGAAATCACATATACTAAAAGGTATTAAACTCCACTTCTTGATTTTTAGTAAATATTGTTGTGACTGACCCTAGAACACAAAATATTTTACTAGGTTATTTTTCCATATATGGAAAGTTCATAAACATGGACTTCTATGCCTAACATCCTGGAAATTAGAGGTCACTGCTCAAGAATTCACTCCCAACTTCACGCTCTAGCTGAAAATTCAAGCTATATGTTTACAAAGTTTCTACTACCCTGAATATTTATTAAAAATATCAAGTTAAGAACATTTATGAAAATTTCAACCTCATTCAGAATGTAGTATCAGCTATGAGTTCAATGTTGAAATAGTCAAAAAAGAAAAATGTTGATGTTCCTATGTGTACTTTTATACAGGTTTTACTTATTACTTGCTAGATGCAACATACTACATAACACAGTCTGACTGATCACGGTGCCAAAGAAGGGTATGACTTTGAAGAGATTATCTTCAGAAGTTCCAAAATTTATTAATAGCTCTTGACACCCATGCATGTGAATGCCTACAGCTGCTCTCTTTGAACATGACTCGCATTTCAAAACATGTGTCTTAAGGAGAGGCAGCCTTGAAACAAACAGTTTCAAAAAAGGTAAAATCATTCTTTTTTTTATCTGCAGACAAAACACTAAGTGCTAGCCTCCATGCCAGTGGGATCCAGCCTGACATGAACTCCTAACACAGGTCCATAAAACACAACACAGTAAGCCTGACTGAACTCTTCTCCTATTCAGCAGAATCAGTAACAACAAAATATTTAAACAGGAAACCAAGGTCTGTTTTATTGATACATTAGGTACCACCTCAGGTGCTTCAGAAACCTACAAGCATTTAATTACAAAACATAAGCTAGAGTTAGCACTTCTACCAAATTGTATATTTATGCTTGCTGTATTTACCTGCACAGCTTTCATAAAAACAAAAATATTTATTGAATTCTTTAAAAACACACTGGCATTTTAATCTAATAATAAGGTATCACACAGATAGACAGGTACAAAACATTTTGTAAAAGACATTTAAGTTGGTCACATAAATAGCCAGATATCACGATCATTTTTTTTTTCAGGAGATCGTTTCACATTTCCCAACATTTCCCAGTTTGGAAAATTAGCACAAGGTCTTTCTAGAGCATTTCCTCAAAACTGCTCAATCATCCTTTAATAACTTCTGAAAATACACCTTTTCTATAGCATTCTAATGAAAATCATACACTCTAAAGTAATTCAACCTATCCCCTTCCCCAAACTTTTCCTTTTCTATATATCTGATATCTAGAGCTGAAAAAACAAATGTATATGCCTGACCAATGGATGTACCTATTCATATACGCCAAGGTAAATGATGCACAGGCAGCTTACAGGATTAGGAACCAGTGCTGAAAGGTTTCAGTGTCATGGAATGTCTTTCACTGATGTCCTTGGTATCAAAAGTACTCATTCACTCCTAATCCCACAATGAGAAAATTAGTTCCATTTCATTTAGTTCTTCACTAAAACCAACAAAGCCATTAACTGATTTACAACAGCACTACAAGTGGCAATAAGTAAAGCAGAAAAAAGGTGTGAGGAATCTCCCATCAGAGGTGAATTTAAAAAGCTGTCTGCTAGGAAAATTACTTCTTTAATTTTAACCCAAATGTGTTTAATCCTATTCTTAAACAATAAAGAAATGGGATCCCAGGACATTTTAACAAATAATAAAACTTCAAAAAATTATCATGTAAGAGCATTTAATTCGAAATATACTGGTAATCACACTGATTCAATACTGCTACATACTTCTGAGAGTTTGGCAAAACTACTTAATGCCTTGATAGGCTGCAAGAACTTTCTCATTACCAGTAAATGAAAGATGTTTTGCACATATTATTCCCTCCACAAAGTTGTTTTTGCAGTGTCTAAAATAAGCTTTTATTATAAATCATTTTGTAATACTTATTATTAGCAAAAATACTTCAAACAAAAGTATAATTTGTTCAAATTGCAACATTACTTTCTTAGTTTGAAACCCCAGTGCCGTAGTGTGCTGGGGAACAACTGAAGAACTTTGAAACAGAACTGTTCTTTGTCCCTGAGAAACACATTACACACACTATAAACAACACTTATTTTTTCATATTTTAATAATTATTGATCTGTGTTACAAAGTTACATGCCGATTTTAAGAACTGACATAGTCTTTGTACGTATAACTTTCAGAGTTAGTATATTTATACTAATTAATGAGCATATTTATACAGGTATGTATATATATGTGTATACCCACATGTACCCATCCACATACTCCATTCTTATTTTGCCCCATTTTTACTACCTCTGCATAAAGGACTCAAGAAGCATGTTACTGCAAAACACTAAGGCTAAAGAAAACCTTACTTCTTGATCACTTATCTATTTTCTAGTGTCAAAATCCCAAACAAGGAAATGCACAAATTCTGCATGTTCAGTTCCTCTGCCGAAAACAGAGGTGTGTCCTGCTGTGCTGACATCAGGTGTGCATACACATATCTCAACTTGCCTAAACTCATACCACAAAACCAATTCTTTTGTGTATTGCAATGCATCATCGTTTAAATCAAACAAAATAGAAGTTTTTATAAAATAGTGCATATGTTAAATTTCAAAACATCATACTAGTGTTAAGTCAGAGGAGACATAATGGAAGTGGCCACGCAATGCTGTTACTTCGTTATTTGCTTCGCTTTTCCTCAGGGCTAGAACCACAGATTCAAGGCTCCTCTGGGAAAGGATTTCACATCTTCATGAAAAATCACCATCTGCATAATTTTGAACAATTTAAAGAATTCCCCTCTCAGACTATAATATAATGGTATTTCCCCCATACATTATAAACAGGCTTTATTTTTGGAAAGTGAAGGAAAAAAACCATGACAGCATTTTGACCAATCAGCATTACCGCTATATTTATAGATTCATCACACACAGAATTTGATTTCAAAAATTTAGCCAGAAAAATTGTAATGACTGTGATATGAAAACTTATTTCCTGACAGGCAGCATTTTCTGGAATACTCTACAGAAGACTGGAAATTAATCGACTTGAGATGATTTGCTACCATCAGACAGCCTGGCCCACATCAAACCATCTTCTCCTGCTTCATTACTGATTCACAAAGTTCCATGTGTTTGTGTACAGCTGCCATGAAATGCCTCCAAAGAAAGAATACTGCTTTGCAGGAAAAGGAGTCAGAACTAAAAGACGTCAGTGATTTAGATACTTAAAAGTAACCTTTGAATGCTCACCAGACACAAAGAACGCACAGAGGAGGAGTCCTAAAGCACGAGTGTTGCTAACATTAGTCTCAAAGACTTTACTAAGAGTCAGGTATACAGAGCCATACAACATTGCATGATCACAGGCAACCACCCTGCCTTTGCATGCAGTCAAAATTCAGAATTTGCATAACTGCAGATACTATGTTGAGTTAAATTTCCTAAACTCATACCAAAAACAGCTCCTTGGGGACTGAGGAAGGGAGAGGGAACGGAAATAGGTATTGAACATTACCCAGACATTCCCGGACTAGATGTTGCTCATAGTTTAGCAGTAGAAGTACAATTAAAAGATGCACAATTAAAAGACCTCATTTCTATTAGCAGAACTCACAGGAGAAGAAACCATGTATCTCTATGTTGAGAATTAAAACCAACTGTTGAACTAGACCAAATTTCTTCCTTATCTTCCACCTTTGTTTCTGTTTTTTAGGTATCATAAACTAGCAGGCATTAAAATCCAGCTCTGAACATTAAACAATTACAGTTGTAGAAGTCAAGATTGAATTGTTGCTTCCCTACTAGACAGAGTTTATCTTGAACATTTCTATACAGCACTTTGTACTTTCAAAAAAGACAGATAAAGCGTCCCTTCTCCTTGCCATTTCAGTTTGCAGTCCATTTGCTATCACATACTTTATATAATAGAAGAAGGAGATGTTAAAAGTTGATTATGAGAGACTAAACAGGAAAAGACTGCATCTCTAAACTTATTACAATATTGATAAAAGACTAGTTGTGAAGCAATTCTATTAAATATTACGTATGCTGATCTTGATACTGTGTGATCAGTTGCGTAAGCCAGGAAGGAAAAAGAACACAAAGTACTGAAGTGAAAAAACCTGTCACGCATATTTTCTCTTCCACCACGTGGTAATTCCCTGTTCCTGGCACACACTTACACCGATGCACAATTATTTACTCCCACTCAGAATGAGCAAATGCAATCACTTAGGCCTCAAGCCTACAAGTCCACTGAGGTTTCTTGAGCAGAGAGTTTGTCTGTTCTCCTACAGGACAGAACCAGGATTCAAACCAAGGATGAAATTAAAACAAAGTGAGAGAGCACTCATCATCTTCACAGTTGCTCAGCATTATACAATTCTATGTTCCTGCACCCATGTTTAAAATTAATGTGTGCAAAGCTTTCAGCTGATAGTTACATACCTGCCACTCTGGTCTGTAGTCCACGTAACAGAGCTTCCCTCCGGTTTGGTTTTGTACCATATTCTTATTGCATGAGGAAAGTCTGCTGGGGTGTGAATTCCTGATTTCCTTATCTCCAAGCTCCAAGTGCCAGTAGTAAACAGAAGCTCTCCACAGCCAGGTGCCTGGCTGCAGCGAGTAAAATAGTGTAACTGTTCCTCCCAGCGATCCGCGGGTAAAGTCACAAGTTCATTCACAATCAGATTCCTGAGACTCTCCTGTTCCTTTGGAACATCAGTTAGCTTGGCAGACCTCGTGAATTTTTCAATGCCTGACACAGCAGCAACATCTACCTCCTCAACCTTTAGCACGGTTAAATCACAGCAGTCCAATACCAGCAGAAAATCCTTGTTCCCATCATTCTCTATGTCACAGCAGTCCTTTGAACTAGAAATCCCAGAAGCCTGTTCCTCGTTGCTATGGTTACCATTTTTATCAGAAGTATCTTCGTCACCTTTACCACAGACAGCAAAATCATTATATTCCGTTTCAGATGAACGGGTCGCTGCATTTGTCACAGGGCTGAGGCAGGGTTCAGATGGCCTCGTTTGGCAGGTTTCATCAAACTGTGACCGGCAGCCGCCTCTGCCAGTGCTGCTGGTTTTCCTGTACCGGCTCCCAGGCTCAAGGAATAAAACTATGACGCCTTCAATGACTTTACTTTGAAAATCCACATCCAAGTCCAATATATAGTGCTTAACAAGCACATAGCTAGTGTTGGCCATTAAGGGTAAGTCATCCTTCATGGGATCTAATTGTGTCTCCATCTTCCGGTCTGCTCAGCAACAGTTTCACAACAGACTCTCAGACATTCCTTACATACAATGTTGCCATAACAAGCAAGGATATTCAGCTGCCCAGTGACAAAATTACTTTTGATTAATATTACAGTTTGGACATCAACTGCAGTTCCTCCACTTCTCATATTCTATTAAAAAAAAAAGAAAATCAGGTAATTGTTTCACAGCTGTTTCTAAAATGCATTAAATCTAGAAGTTATGTAAATTCCAGTTGCCTTTATTAAAAATAGTACAGCCAAAGGGTGATCGTGTCTCCAGAGAATGTGCTTCAGGATTTTCTGTCAATAACCACTGGCTTTATTTATCAGAGAAGCTCTGAAGTGAAAGCATTTGTAGACAGCTTTTACAAACGCAAAGAAAAAAAACCCCTTACTGTAGGCCTCCTCTGTGTGTGTGTGTGTGTGTGTGTGTGTGTCACTCCTGTGGGTGCATCATCACACAAGACACAGGTATGCAATATCTAATTTTGTTTATTTGTTTTTAAGGTTTCTGTACTTATCTCATCTTCATTACCTCAAAAGATTTTTTTTTTCTACTGTGATTGTAAATAACAGTAAGACTAAATCACCTCATACTGTCTCAAAGTTTTAGAGAAATAATTTCATATATACAATGCATCTCCATGGATTAATATTGTTTCCACGTTACAACTGCTCTCATATCTGCACTTGTAGTAAAATACAAGTGAAAGAGCCCATTTACTATGTGTGCATTCCAAGTATTCCTTTGAGAATGTTTATGAAGATTTCTCAAATGCATAGTTGCATACTTAATTTATGTAAAGTATTTGGTTGCATTTACTAACTAGAAACCCACTAACACTCATGATAATAGCATCTTAAAGAATAAAGGTCTTCTCACTGGAAAATATCCAAATACCTATAAATGCAAGAAAATATTACAATGCGCCACATTTGTTGCAACAACAGGCAAAAGTTCATCACAAATATATAACTGTCAGGCATTCTCTGCTTTAATATGATCACCGAGTTAAAATTATGCACTTTTAGCTCACTTCAGTCCTGGAAATAGAAATCAGAGGAAGAAGCAACTGTGAAGACGTGCAGCTCTCTCCCTGCCAGTTCACAACAGGCAGCCAAGTCTGTTTTTAAGTGCCTTAAGTGAACAGATACTCCCTTGTGACATTGTTTCACAGTTTCACAGACTCATCATAGACTTAGAGCCTGCAAAGTCAAGTTTTTGGAGTTCTCAGCATTAGCACAGAGAGGAACCCAGGCTCCCCCAAGACTGGGTATTTCTTTTGTAGGAGTCCAGGGCGTGTGATCAAGTTAGCATCATGCCAAGAAAATTATCTATACTGCTCCCTGAACTAGCTTAACACAAAGCACACAAAACATAGCAAGTATCTCCCTTCTTTCTTCTGACAGCTTTCTACCAGTCAGAAATAACAATTAGCAGGGATTCTTTGAAGACAAGCTAAGAAAAAAATCTTTCTTTCACTTCTATAGCAATCCTCCTGCACTTCTGCAGACATAACAGAGCACCAAGCTCACTTCTGAAAACCCTATTTTACTGAAATACTACAGTAAATTCAGAATAATTTGAGGATTGCTTAGAAAACACACTCGTATCTTTCGAACTGCTTCCAGTAGATACTTCTCCATTCTCTGTTTTAGAGTTTTCCCTGTTACTTAACAAGAACTTAATCTTCTCTTTCATCATAACAGTTCAGTATTCCGAGTGCTTTCAAATTTCACTTATATGCAAGAAAACCCTGGCAACTTGCACTGCCTTAACTGGCATGTACATCTATGCACTTTCAGAATTCAACCTTGTATCAGGATCCAAAAGCAGAATACAAACAGGAGGGGAATCAACTTTTTAAAAGGATAGACAATGGCAGGACAAGGGAGAATGGATTAAAACTAAAGGAAGGAAGGTTTAGATTAGATATTATGGGGGAGTTTTTTACAGAAAGAGTGGTTAGGTCCTGGAACGGGCTGCCCAGAGAGGTGGTGGATGCCCCGTCCCTGGAGGTGTTCAAGGCCAGGTTGGATGGGGCCCTGGGCAACCTTGTCTAGATCACGCCTCGAGGTTGTTGGCCCTGCCTGTGGCAGGGGGTTGGAACTCTGTGATCCTTGGGGTCCCTTCCAACCCATGACATTCTCACGCAATGTCTGTAAATAGCATATGGCCATCACAACCAAGTCATTGAAACCTAACTGGGAATATCAGCAGAGCAAACAAAGGTTCTAAATGCTGCAACGTGAGCAGTGCATTGTGGCTGTGGACTGAACTTGGTTTTACATGGATTTTCTTCCAACTATGGAAAGATCTTCTCACAGGTTAGCCAAGTATGGGTGGCACAGAAAGAAATAAAGTGACTTGGTGGGGAAAAAATACAACACTCAACTGGCATTACAGAGTCCTTATTTTTTGCACAAATACTTAGATCTTCTCATTTGAAAACAGGGTATTACCTACTACTGATAGATGTGAATTCTACACTAACAATAACTGCTAAACTATTAATGAGCATTTATATTCCTGATTTTATCTTTTCCATTTGGAAGAGATGAATAATTTCTTACCTCAAAAGAAATGACACTAACTTTCATTACCTCTCAGAAGTAAGAAGCCCCTCTGAAATAAAGTTGCAGTTCAATGTCTACAAAACAAAAATTTTGTATTTCGAGTACTGTCAGACTCATTTAACACTAACTAGGCAGATTAAAAGGTGAGAAATTATGCTATACAACTCAGTCTAAATTAAAAAAAAGACAAACCTCCACAATTAATTGAAGCATTATAAAAAACCATAACTCTAAGCACAAATCCTCTTCAAAATAATTAATACCAACACATGAATTCCATGAGATCTGAGACAATTGAAAACAAATGTCAATGAGGGTAAAAACCGCGTAGATTGGACATTCATTTCCTACAGTTTGAAGTTTCAGATCAACACTTCTGTTTGGTGGAGATAACACATCTGACCCTGTTTACATAACAGAGCAACAGACAGGAGGAACACACTTGTAGACAAGTAACAACTATTAACTGCATACACTTTGACACTGAATTTCAATTCAGATGTAACACCATTTAACACTGTTTAACCGCATCTCAAATCACCTTTAGATACC
Organism: Porphyrio hochstetteri; assembly: GCA_020800305.1. Taxonomy (NCBI): domain Eukaryota; kingdom Metazoa; phylum Chordata; class Aves; order Gruiformes; family Rallidae; genus Porphyrio; species Porphyrio hochstetteri. Next base: position 46,871,764 of record CM036938.1, on the reverse strand, counting down.
TCAGCTTTCAAAAACTGTACATCGTCTCTAACTCCAAGAACTACTAAGCGAATTTAAATGGGTGTTTTCAAGTGTCTGGGCTTCAGCCTATCAAGAATTTTTTAATGCTGTATTTTAAGGAGCCTACAGAACATTAGAAATATGCATGAAAGCAGCTGATATTCTATTCTTATGGTGTTGGGGACTCACTCATTTGAATATCTTTGTCCTTTTGTAATATATTTTGATAATTTCACCTTGATACTCAATTAGAAAAAAGCTCTGTCTTTTGTTATAAAGCATTCCTCTGTTACAAGTGATAATTTCACTCCTCCACTAAAGCCTCACAATGGAAGTTGCAGCCTATGAAGTGAGATGGCGTCTCAAGTAATTTGAGATAGTCCTATTTAGCGCTTTCCAAAGTGGGAAAGAAACTTATTTTATGCACTACAGTTTTAAGACAGGGTAGTTGTGTATGCTTTAAATTTAGAAGTTAATTATGCAATCATTTCCCCAACTTTAGCTTTTGAAATGTAGGAGTTACATTATGAACGTATAGCAAACTCCAAAAATCAACCATGGTGTTTTAAATATAAAGACTTCAGATGGTATAATCTTGAACAATAAACAAAAAATTGTTTTATAAAGAACACAGAAGAAGTCTAAGGAAATACCATGCATCCTGGTTTTCAGCTGCAATAGAGTTAATTCAGTATATGAGAGCAAAGCTGGCCAGAGAGGAGTAGTCACTGCTCCAAGATCCGCTGGGCAGTGAGCCAACTGCATTGTGCATCACCTGCTTTGTATATCTTTAGTCCTGTTTTTTCCCCTCTCCCTGTGCTGTCCCTTATCTCAACCCTCAAGGATTGCCTTTGTCTGCCCATTCTGCTCCTCATTCTGCTGGATGAGGTGTGAGTGACCAACATGTGGTGCTCAGCTGCAGGCTAGGGCTGAACCACAGAGAGTCCTTGCTGATGCCCAAGGAGGGTTTCACAAAGTTGTGATAAGTATCCAGCATGTTTCTGTTGTTGTGTCTTGAATGTGTTTCAAATCCTGCTAAGGGTTACAAAAATCACTTTAAGAATGCCACCCAGAGATCTGCCCTGAGGCTGGACAGTCATGGGTGGCATGGCGTGTGACAAAGTATGGGCAGGTATCTAGAGACTTACCCACCCTCAGTGGTTTAGAACTCCACTCCTGAACAACTACAGGACCCTAATAAGCTGACAAAGCACTTGCTCTGTCACACTGATTACATCATTTTATGGGACAACACAGAAGAAGCTTCTGAGAAACAGGAAGAACATAGTTCAAGTTCTTCTTATTTTATGGTGAAACTGGCTTTCAGGTCAAGGGACCTGCACAGAGGAGGGATTGGAATTGCCAGATGCCAACAGAATGTCACCAGAGCAGGAGGTGACACATGCTAAAGAGACCTCACTGTAGAATAAAGTGCCAGAAAGTGAGAAGCAGTAAGTCCTGTTGCAACTGCCAGATGGCCGGAAACACATCCCATGTCCCATGCCACCACCCAGAACGCTATCCTCGGCCTTGGAAAGCAAGTCCTGTGGCAACATGGCACCCTGGAAAAAACTGAGTGAGACAGTGGGACTCATTTCCAAAACACCCTCACAGACACCTGGGCCAAAGAGCCTGGCACTGAGTGAGTGTGTCACATCCCTTGTCATGCGCCAGCCTCTGGGAAAATCAAACCATACAATGGGCTACATACAAACCATACAAAGACTTCACTGAGAGCAATGGGTGGTGGGACCTTCAAACATTCAGATACACATTTAGCAAAGGACACGTGGGTAAGTAACTCTAGGAGCCTACCAATCAAGCTGGCCTTGCCCCATGAAAACTGACGTGCTGTAGAAGATCAAGTCCTCATAGTACACATGAACAATTTGCTAGGGAAGACAGTCTGGATTATCCCTGCTTCAGGCAAAGGCAAACCCATCCATGGGATTGCTTTTGCTCAAGGACGTGGGTGCACTTGGTGTGTGATGCAGAAGGATGGGGAAGTCCAGTGTGTAACCCAGAGGGGTCTGACTTTGCGTGAGAATACTCAATAAATTAAACTCTATGACGTTACCTGCTAAATAACCCTGCCATTCTATGTCATCACCACTATAATGGCTACGTGCCACAGCAATGCTACTACAGCAAGAATCTCCAAATGAATGAAGGATGAACTTTGATCAAACCAAGCAGAGTGCAATAATAGAGGATCTAGACCTGGTTTCAGCAACCAGTGCCCAGGAATTTCCTTGAAATCTTCAACCCACAGACTGTAGGCATGGACCATGTCAGATACACCAGCTGTTAGCTCTCGATGCAGCATGGAAAAACCCAAGAGCACTCACCATTTCTCCTGCCCTGAGAGACTGTTATGACAGATGGAGCCCACAGTCACGGACTAAGGGAATGTGTCCTGGTTTCAGCTATGATGGAGTTAAACTTTTTTTTTTAGCAGTGGATGGAATACCATGTTTGGGTGTTAGCATGAGAATAGTGCTGATAGCACCCTGATGTCTCCGATTTGTTGCCGGGCAATCAAGTACCTTTCTCAGCTCTGCATACTTCCTTACTAGTGAGAAAGGAGGGGACGAAGCCAGGACAGGTGACTCGAATTGGCCAAAGAGCATATTCCATGCCAGTTACGTCATGCTCAGTTTAAGGGGGGACTGGGGGGAAGAGGGGGAGACAACGCCAGGACGTGCAGTTTTCTGGGGCGGTCGGGTTGTCCGGGACGGGCTCTAAGCTGTGCGGCCTGAGTTGTGTGGTTTGGTGAGAAATTGCATTGTGTATCACCAGTTTCATCTATTTTGTGCTTTAAACTTATGTTATTGTTATATCTAGTTTTCTGTTATTGTTTAGTAAACTATCTTTATCCCAACCTGCGTGGTTCTGGTTTCTAGGTTGTGGTTTATTTTCCTCCTTTCTTCCTTCCCTTTTCCCCTTTCCCCAACTTCCCTTCCCCCTTCCTTTTAAAAGTACAAGCGACTGTGTGGGGTGCGGCCCTCGGCTGGGGCAAAACCACGACAGTCATTTTGGCGCCCAACGTGGGGCCACGAACGGTTGGGATAACGGTAGATCTGACCCTAACTATCGCAATTAAGATAAGCACTGTTGTTTAAGCAATCTCTGATCACGATGCTGTGGTATTTATTCACAAGGCTGTGTCCATGGCTGTGGCAGCAAAACCACCGCATGCTGTATACAATCCTGGCAGGATTCTTTACTCTCTCAGGTCTGCGGCTCCTGTATTTGTTCCCATACTTCATTATAGTGTATTTTATGATATCGGTCTATGATACAATAATATCGATGATCATGAGCTTAAGCTGGTACCTGTATGAGGTTTTGCTGTCCTGTCCATTCTTTGGACAGGGAGGGGTTAATAACAGCAGCCGGTATGGTGGGGGCACTGCTTTCTTTTCCTTTGGGCTAAATACAACAGCTCTTAGGGCAGTTTTTGAAAATCTTCAATATCTCTGGGATATTCAAACTAGCATTTTGCTATTGGTAGGTTTGGTGCAGATGGTTCAGTTTTTGTTATATATCAAGCATAGGTTTATGAATACCACTGAAGAGCTTTCTCCGAGACAGAATAATCACGAATGGCAGGGCATGTGGCAAAGTATGGGCAAGTACCTAGGTACCTTCTCACGCCCGATGGTTTGGAATTTCACTCCTGAACAGCTACAAGACCCCGATCAAGTGACTGCATACCTAAGGAAAAATTGCTGTAGGTTTCCCAGAGATGGACACCTTACTGCACTGTGCTGGGCTCTGGCCACTATTTATCAAACACTGCTTGATAGCAGGCAGCACTGTCAGCACTGTCAGCACTGTCAGGGAGAAGGGAAAGGAAACAGACTGGCAGATACTATAGCTGCTGCAACCACTGGGGCTGACACTGCAGCTACTGCAACCCCTGTGACCGACACTGCAGCTACTGTAATCTCTACAGCAGACACTGCAGATGATCCGAAAAACCAATCCACACCAGTGTCTGTTGCTCCCGTACAAAAGAGGAAAGGCACAAAGAAATCAGTTCGCATAGTGACGGATGAGGATGATGATCAGCCGGGATCATCTCAAGGATATCAGGATGAGGCAGAACCAGAGATTGTTACCCGATCCCTGACTCTGAGTGAGCTGCGTGAGGTTCGAAAAGATTTCACCCGCCACCCAAGTGAGCACATTATCACTTGGTTGCTCCGATGTTGGGATCACGGGGCCAGTAGTTTGGAATTAGAAGGCAGAGAGGCCAAGCAGTTGGGATCCCTAGCTAGAGAAGGAGGAATTGACAAAGCAATTGGGAGGAGGCCGGAAATCCTCAGCCTCTGGAGGCGACTACTGTCAAGTGTGAAGGAAAGATATCCCATAAAGGAATACATTACATGCCAGACACCCAAGTGTAACAGCATAGAGACATCTGTCCAGCACCTGAGAGAATTAACTGTACGGGAGATAATTTATTATGATCTGGACAATTCACGGCTTCCCTCTGATCCCGATGAAGTCCTATGCACTCCAGATATGTGGCGTAAGGTTGTACGAAGTGCACCAGCAGGGTATACCAATTCACTGGCAGCAATTGACTGGAATGATACGAATCCGCCAACCATAAATGAGGTGGCCTGCCGACTCCGGAAATACCAAGACAATGTTTCCCTCTCCGTCATTGCAGCAGTAGAGAAACTGGTTCAACGACTTGACGACAATGTGTCCAACTCCCAACCCGTATGGAGCAATGTTGCAGCTACTGGGAGAAAGCGTCCATCGTTCCAAGAGGGAGAATACACACCACAACGTACATTGTGGTTTTACCTGCTTGATCATGGAGAGGACATGAGGAAATGGGATATGCAGCCCACCTCAGCCCTTCGAGCACGAGTAAAAGAGCTGCGGGGTAAAACATTCGCACAACGAGATTCTGCCAGGAAGAAGGCTGCACCAGTTTCTACTGGGCAGTTCCCTAGACCAACTGGAAGGCCTACCTATATGTCTGATGTGTCTGATCCTCTTGAAGGGACCTCTAAGTCCTTTATGCAACCAGTGGAAAACAAATATGATCAGCAGCAATAGAGGGGCCCTGCCTCCAGCCAGGTGGAGGAGAGGGATAATCGGGTTTATTGGACTGTGTGGATCCGATGGCCTGGCACATCAGACCCACAAGAGTACAAAGCTCTGGTGGATACTGGTGCCCAGTGTACTCTAATGCCATCGAATCATGAAGGGGTAGAACCCGTTTGTATTTCTGGAGTGACAGGGGGATCCCAACAACTAACTGTCCTAGAGGCTGAGGTGAGCTTAACTGGGAAGGACTGGGAAAAACACCCCATTGTGACTGGTCCAGAAGCTCCGTGCATTTTAGGTATAGATTATCTACGTAGAGGGTATTTTAAAGACCCAAAAGGGTACCGATGGGCTTTTGGAATAGCTGCTTTGGAAACAGAAGAAATTGAACAATTGTGTGCCTTGCCTGGACTCTCGGAGGATTCTGCTGTTGTGGGGTTGTTGAAGGGTGAAGAACAGCAAGTGCCAGTTGCTACGACGACGGTGAACAGACGACAATACCGTACTAACCGAGATGCCCTGATTCCCATCCATAAGCTGATTCGTCAACTGGAGGATCAGGGAGTGATCAGCCGAACCCACTCACCCTTTAATAGTCCCATATGGCCAGTGAGGAAGTCCAATGGAGAGTGGAGGCTGACAGTAGATTATCGTGGCCTAAATGAAGTCACTCCAGGTATGAGTGCTGCTGTGCCAGACATGTTAGAGCTCCAGTATGAATTGGAATCGAAGGCAGCCAAGTGGTACGCCACAATCGACATTGCGAATGCTTTCTTCTCGATCCCACTGGCGCCAGAGTGCAGGCCACAGTTTGCTTTCACTTGGAGAGGCATCCAATACACGTGGAATCGTCTGCCCCAGGGGTGGAAACATAGCCCCACCATCTGCCATGGACTAATCCAGAATACACTGGAAAAGGGTGAAGCACCAGAGCACCTGCAGTATATTGATGACATCATTGTATGGGGCAACACAGCAGAGGAAGTTTTTGAAAAAGGAAACAGGGTAATTAAAATCCTTTTAGAAGCCGGTTTTGCTATAAAACGAAGTAAAGTCAAGGGGCCTACGCGAGAAATCCAGTTTTTAGGAATAAAATGGCAGGATGGGCGTCGTCAGATCCCAATGGACATTATTAATAAAATAGCAGCTATGTCTCCACCAAGCAACAAAAAGGAAACACAAGCTTTCTTAGGTGTTATAGGTTTTTGGCGACTGCATGTCCCAAACTACAGTCTCATTGTGAGCCCACTCTACCATGTAACTCGAAAGAAGAATGATTTCCAATGGGGCCCTGAGCAACAGCAAGCCTTTGAGCAGATCAAACGCGAGATAGTCCATGCAGTGGCCCTTGGGCCTGTCCGGACAGGGACAGATATTAAAAATGTGCTCTACACTGCAGCTGGGGAGAACGGCCCGACCTGGAGTCTCTGGCAGAATGCACAAGGGGAGACTCGAGGTCGACCGCTGGGGTTTTGGAGTTGGGCCTACAAAGGATCTGAGGCCAATTATACTCCAACAGAAAAGGAAATACTGGCCGCCTATGAAGGGGTTCGAGCCGCCTCAGAAGTGATTGGAACTGAAGCCCAGCTCCTCCTGGCACCCCGACTGCCGGTGCTGGGCTGGATGTTCAAAGGGAAGGTTCCTTCTACACAACATGCCACTGATGCTACGTGGAGCAAGTGGGTTGCACTAATTACACAGCGGGCTCGAATAGGAAACCCCAATCGCCCAGGAATTGTGGAGGTGATCACAGACTGGCCAGAAGGCAAAGATTTTGGGATGTCACCAGAGGATGAGGAGGTAACACGCGCTGAAGAAGCCCCACCCTACAACGAACTGCCAGAGAATGAGAAGCGATATGCCCTGTTCACTGATGGGTCTTGTCGCATTGTGGGTAAGCATCGGAGATGGAAAGCTGCTGTATGGAATCCTATAAGAAGAGTAGCAGAAGCCACTGAAGGAAAAGGTGAATCAAGCCAGTTCGCTGAGGTGAAGGCCATCCAGTTAGCCCTGGACATTGCTGAGAGAGAAAAGTGGCCAAGGCTCTACCTTTATACTGATTCATGGATGGTGGCGAATGCCCTGTGGGGGTGGTTGCAGCAGTGGAAAAAGAACAACTGGCAGCGTAGAGGCAAACCTATATGGGCTGATGACTTATGGCAAGATATCTCTGCTCGGTTAGAGAAACTTGTTGTAAAGGTACGTCATGTCGACGCCCATGTACCTAAGAGTCGGGCCATGGAGGAACATGAAAACAACCATCAGGTAGATAAGGCTGCTGCAATCAAGCAAGCTAAGCGGTTAAAGCCCCTTTGGTATGGAGGACGGTGGATGAAATATAAATATGGGGAGGCTTGGCAGATTGATTACATCACCCTCCCACAAACCCGCCATGGCAAACGTTATGTGCTTACAATGGTGGAGGCAACTACCGGCTGGCTAGAAACATATCCCGTACCCCATGCCACTGCTCGAAATACAATTCTGGGCCTTGAAAGGCAAGTCCTCTGGCGACATGGTACTCCAGAAAGAATCGAGTCAGACAATGGGACTCATTTCCGAAACACTCTTATAGACACCTGGGCCAAAGAGCATGGCATTGAGTGGGTGTACCACATTCCTTATCATGCACCGGCCTCTGGGAAAATTGAACGATATAATGGACTTTTAAAAACTACACTGAAAGCAATGTGTGGTGGGACATTCAAGCACTGGGATACACATTTGGCCCAAGCCACGTGGTTAGTTAACTCTAGGGGATCTACCAATCGGGCTGGCCCTGCCCAGTCAAAATTTCCACGTACTGTAGAAGGAGACAGAGTCCCAGTAGTGCATATGAAGAGTGTATTGGGAAAGAGAGTTTGGGTCATCCCTGCTTCAGGCAAAGGTAAACCCATGTCTGGAATTGTTTTTGCTCAAGGACCTGGCTGTACTTGCTGGGTAATGCAGAGGGATGGAGAAGTTCGATGTGTACCTCAAGGGGATTTGATTTTGGGTGAGAATAGCCAATATAATTAATAAAGTAGAAATTATAATAATTGCCAAATAACCCATTATTGTATATTCATTATTGTTATGATTGCTGTATGTTGTACCATAGCATTATAGCCGGAGTCGTACAAGTTAATGAAGAATGAGTGCCATGATGATGGAACTAAAGCCTGGCCTCTCAAGAACTTTTTTCTCCCTTTGAAAATAGACTCTGACCCACAGACTATGAGCATGGACCATGCCAGGTGTATCAGCCAAGAGCCTGAGATGCAGCATGCAACGAGCCAATGGAACATACAATTATCCTGAGAAACTGTTACGACAAATGGAGCCTGAAAATCATGGACTAAATGAACTCAACAACTTCAGAGGGATGATTCACAGACTGAGGGAATAAGATCTGTATGCACGTATGTGTGCATACATGTGTACATACATATATGGGTGTGTGAAACACGAAACTGGTTGTACCCAAAGAAAATTGTTGGATCTGGTCATGACGTAAATGGTATGGAATAAGGGGTGGATAATGTCCTGGTTTCAGCTATGATGGAGTTAAACTTTTTTTTTAGCAGTGAATGGAATGCCATGTTTGGGTGTTAGCATGAGAATAGTGCTGATAGCACCCTGATGTCTCCGATTTGTTGCCGGGCAATCAAGTACCTTTCTCAGCTCTGCATACTTCCTTACTAGTGAGAAAGGAGGGGACGAAGCCAGGACAGGTGACTCGAATTGGCCAAAGAGCATATTCCATGCCAGTTACGTCATGCTCAGTTTAAGGGGGGACTGGGGGGAAGAGGGGGAGACAACGCCAGGACGTGCAGTTTTCTGGGGTGGTCGGGTTGTCCGGGACGGGCTCTAAGCTGTGCAGCCTGAGTTGTGTGGTTTGGTGAGAAATTGCATTGTGTATCACCAGTTTCATCTATTTTGTGCTTTAAACTTATGTTATTGTTATATCTAGTTTTCTGTTATTGTTTAGTAAACTATCCTTATCCCAACCTGCGTGGTTCTGGTTTCTAGGTTGTGGTTTATTTTCCTCCTTTCTTCCTTCCCTTTTCCCCTTCCCCCAACTTCCCTTCCCCCTTCCTTTTAAAAGTACAAGCGACTGTGTGGGGTGCGGCCCCCGGCTGGGGCAAAACCACGACAGAATGACATCTGTGTGTGTGTGCATATATATACACACACATACACACACTCACATACATATACACACACATGAAAGACAACAAAAGTAGTAGTGATTAATTGGACAACGTAGGATCTAGGCATGGCAAAGACGGTATAGGAGAACAAGTGGATACTGTCCTGGTTTTTGGCTGGGATAGAGTTAAATTTCACAAGATGCTGGGAGGGTACACAGCCAGGACAGCTGACCCAAACTCGCCAAAGGCATATTTGTGGTGTCATGCTCACTATATAAGCAGGGGTGACTGCTCTGGGACAGATTGCGCATCAGATTCTGGGTGATGAGCAAATTGCATTGTGTATCGTTCATTTTGAATATTCCCAAGTACTATTGTTACTTTCCTTCTCCTTTGCTGTCCTAGTAAACTGCCCTTATCTCAACCCAAGAATTTTACCTTCTTTTCCCAATTCTCCTCCCCATCCCATCAGGGAGAGAGAAGTGAGAAAGTGGATACCACAACAATTTGAATTTATTTCTCAATCTTGGGATACACGTCCTCAGCATGAATTTTTGTCTAATGAAGCTTTGAAAGTTCATAGCACACCTGCTTCTACTGAAACCAAAAGTATTTGTGATCAGCTTCAACAATGGGCTACAAAGATGATTAAGGGCCTGGAGCATCCCCCCTGTGAGGAAAGGCTGAAAGAACTAGGGCTGTTAGAAGATTAAGAGGGGATCTGATTAATGTTTATAAATATCTCAAGTGTGGGACACAAAGGGAAATGATCAAGCTCTTTCCAGTGGTCTGTGGAGACAGAACAACGGGCAGCGGTTTCAAGTTGGAGCACAGGAAGTTCCGCACCAACATGGGGAAGAACTTTTACACAGTGAGGGTGACAGAGCCCTGGGACAGGCTGCCCAGGGAGGTGGTGGAGTCTCCTTCTCTGGAGATATTCAAGACTCATCTGGACACCTATGTGTGCAATATGAGCTAGGGAGCTGCTTTGGCAGGGGGGTTGGACTCAATGGAGGTCCCTTCCAACCCCTACGATTCTGTGGGTCTGCGAATCTGGTCAACGTTGTTTTTTCAGTATCCAGCTACAAACACACATATACTGAGTTCTGAGAAGAAAAATGTACACCAACAAAAAGCCTTCTTTTTTTTTCTTAATGTCCCCATCCATAGTATCTCCTCTATGCCTGAAGCCTCCAAAGAGTTCCTGCTCAACAAATAACATTCCAAAGATCCACTGTTAACATAACAGAAGTTAAAAAGCTACTTCCTTTCCTTGCTCTCCAGTGCTTCACAGTCATGCAGAGTATAAATGTTTGTTTTAGCCAGTTTTGTACTACTGTATAGTTGTACAGATTAAGAAATATCAGAAACATGCTATAAAACAAAAAAGTCACCTATTCGTAAAAAATCTATTTTAGAGGTTAGATTAAAAATATTGCCAGCAGCAACAGTCCATACATAGTGTATAGGAAAACACATTTAAGACAATTTGCTGCTATTAGTGTAATTGCTTTTATCATTTATTACATAAGACCTTGATTTTGTATCTCCACGACCATTCTCTGGAGGCAGGAACTCTGTATTCATTATTGCCATGACTTCCTTATCACCGTGATAATGAAAAACTCTCCTAGAAAACCAGCTGCAAATATGTATGTGGAACTGCAGAGATAAAGTACCTTGCTGAGAAGCAATATAATAGTTCATTAGCAAGGCTTGTTATCATAACAGGATTTTCTTCTGCCTGCTGAAAAGCAGAAGCCTAAGTCCCTGCAACAATACCGAATTGTATAAAATAGGAAAATAAGACAAAAATCAGTAAAAAACATTTCTTGACACTGTATCCAAGTTGAGATCTTAGAAGACAAAAGTCCTAAAAAAAGGTTTAGTCATAACTCTGCCTAACACGGTAGTCCTGTAAAGAAACAGCCACATGTAATACTAGCTTTATAATGATAATGAGGTGTTTCCTACATCTTTGTCAGCTTTTTCAATTGCTGACACTTCTTAACATTAGAACTTCAATAAAATGTATCAGGTTAGAAATTTCAGAGAATATAAAGATGAATTTCAGGTGGTGAAAATTGAAAGTCAGGTATTTTTGAAAAATGGATCATTTCATTAGAAGCTATCACAGTGCATTTGCAAAGGAGTATGTCATTAGCACACTCTTACAACCAAAGGATTCTCTGCTTTATGGGCAAGCAACAAGACATCAAAAGAGGCAGAGCTCTGTATATGGTAACAGTTGTACAAAAGAATGCTAGATATTAGTAGAAAACTGCAACATCACTTTCTGGGATTCTACAGTATTCACACGGTATGGGATTCTCAGCTCTTGCACACTCCTTTTCATATTTGCCCAGATTGACTGTGCACATTTGTCTGGTTTGTGTAATTTAAAATATTTACGAAGTGCACAACCTAACTCTAAATATTTGCATTGCTTGAAATATATATCCAATACTTGTTAAAAGCAGCAATTTTCAAATACATGCAGGGGGCTACTTAAAACGTGCCCCATATGTGTAAATTACTATTTTGGCAGGTTACTCTTCATTGACCCCAAAATTTATTTTCATCAGCCAAATGTGTCATTTCTACCACATTTGGCCTTTCTCATTCATATCATCTAAACTCTAGATTTTTAAAAAATATTCTCAAAGCATATATTTTTTGCTTATTTGTTGCTCTTTTCTGGCGCCTCCCCTATTGTGTACATACCTCATATCAGATAAATTGTCTGGAAGAGTCCTCACTGGAAGAATCTAGCTCATTCCCTTTGGGTGAGACAGAAGTATGGAAACACTCCTCTGCTGTTTCTAAATACATCTGCAGAAGGGACAATATCAGTAGTTAGCATGACCTGTATTTATCATAATATTTAATTAAATACTCTTTCCCATCAACTTTTTTTTTTTCCTTCCAAGCTTCATGTTTCCTCAAGTTTTGGATAAAGAGGACTTAATTATACTGTGGAAGCACTCATTTGCTTCTCAGCCCTTCTAACCATCACCCCTACTTGGAGTTCACTCTTCCATCTCTCCACTCAACACACCAGTTCAGAATAGGCAGATTATTAGAATAAAGTTTATACTGTGGTCTGAGTCAAAATAGTTCATTTTGCCTGTAATAAATTAAGACTGTCTACGCAGCCTGGTCATTCAATAGATCCACAGCGGCAGCAGAGCCCCAGCAAGACAGACAATAACTACTTGTATGGCTAAAGCTTGAAGTGGTGTTTCTTTCTAAATCCAGTTTCTAAATCTCAGTGGGTTTTTGTCGTGGTTTTGCCCCAGCCGGGGCCGCACCCCACACAGTCGCTTGTACTTTTAAAAGGAAGGGGGAGGGAAAGTTGGGGGAAGGGGAAAAGGGAAGGAAGAAAGGAGGAAAAGAAACCACAACCTAGAAACCAGAACCACGCAGGTTGGGATAAGGATAGTTTACTAAACAATAACAGAAAACTAGATATAACAATAACATAAGTTTAAAGCACAAAATAGATGAAACTGGTGATACACAATGCAATTTCTCACCAAACCACACAACTCAGGCCGCACAGCTTAGAGCCCGTCCCGGACAACCCGACCGCCCCAGAAACTGCACGTCCTGGCGTTGTCTCCCCCTCTTCCCCCCAGTCCCCCCTTATACCGAACATGACGTAACTGGTATGGAATATCCTCTTTGGCCAATTCGGATCACCTGTCCTGGCTGCGTCCCCTCCTTTCTCACTAGTAAGGAAGTATGCAGAGCTGAGAAAGGTCCTTGATTGCCCGGCAACAAATCGGAAAACATCAGGGTGCTATCAGCACTATTCTCATGCTAACACCCAAACATGGCATTCCATCCACTGCTAAAAAAAAAGTTTAACTCCATCATAGCTGAAACCAGGACAGTTTTGTATTACTAAATGTGAGCTGATATCGCTATAACCAGAAAACAGTTCTCTGAGCTTTTCCCAACTTATTTGCACACTGAATTTCTCTTCCTGTATTACTTCATGCTTACTATTGAACTTCAACTCAATGATTTTAAGTCATTATTAATCACATCCTAAACTCCAAAGCGCTTGCAACCCCATCATCTGACTGCTGCAAGCATGAAACAGGTGAGGGTGCTTACTCACTACACCAATCTTAGCCTGAGATGCCACAAGAGGAAATGTGCCTTTCTTCCTGAGAAGCTACACAAGTGCAGAGGGCAACTCAAAGGAAGAGGCAGGAAGATGCAGTTGGGGGCAGAATATGATTGCCTTTTTGGAAGGCAGTTAAGATTGGAATGGACTTAAACCAAACATAAGGCCACATCCAAATTTAACAAAAGTTGACCAAAACACAGGACAGACTCAACTACATTTAAGTATCCAGAAAGAAATTTAAAATGCCCTCAGAATTAAAAATTAAAACACTGGTGACTGCTGAAGATGGTCTCAAGAGTTTTTGCTGGGTGGGTTTTTAAATTACAAACAAATAGAAGAAAATTAAAAATTAAATTTGAAGACAAATTTAAAGAAAGCTATTTTAGGACACAACAGTCCTTCCAAAGGCAAAACAAAACTTCCATTATTTCTTTATTATCTAATAACTCAGTTTTTTTAGTACAAGAAAGCAATCAGATTATTTTAACACTTTTAACTCTTGACAAGCCTCTACTACACATTTTTATCCACTAAATATTCATAAGCTGATTGCCTAACAATTCACTTCACTAAATCCTCTGGAAAGAAACTTAAGTTTGCAGTAAATCTATTGAAAAATTGCAATTTCATTGACAGAAGAGGCCTAGCAGAGAGTCTCTGATATGGGTAGAGGACCAAAGCACAGAAATGTAGAAGAGGCTGTTGGCACTGGGTCTGGTCAGCCCTCGATGAGGCAGACTACCAGCTAAACTGCAGTATCAAGTACAGAAGATGCAGCCAGACTCTGACTTTTCTACGTGCCAGTCTAAGTAATCAAAAATATATTAAGGTGTCTTGCAAATACAACTACAGTCCATATTATATCCTACCTGTGTGATATGTCCTAGGGAACCTGCTTTGGCAGGGGGGTTGGACCTGATGATCTCTCAAGGTCCCTTGCAACCCTTACGATTCTGTGATTCTACTGCACCAAATCATCCTTTTTTTTTAATACAAAAAGCATATATTCTTCAGTGCTGCTGTTTTGCTGTTGTTGAACTGAAACACTAAATGAAAAGGTAAGGAACAAACAAAGAATAAGAACAGAAATACATCATTTTAAGAATAACTATATGGAAATAGCATTCTTTACATTTTCAACGTAAGTCTAGAATGTAGGTAAAATAACAAGAAATAACAAACAAAATATTACTCCTCTACTCTGGAGTCAAGTTAACCTGAAATCTGCAAGATACATTAGATATTTAGAAGTAGTCAGGCTACATCACTGTTCCTAAAGTTGCTGGTTTATTTTCCACATAGAATTTACCTTTAAAATGTATTTAATTGCTATAGTATTAGGGTTATGATCTTCCCACACAGTATTCAGAGAGACTACTTAAAAGTGTTAATTGTTTGTAACAATGAAGATGACTAAACAATATTGTCTGCCTTGATTGTTTTTTGAAGGAAAATTCCTTAGGAATTTCCTTAAAGGCAACTTAAGACTTCTTCTGCAAACCATATGACAGATTTTCAGAAGCTATATGCATCTGCAGAGATAGTACCTAGTGCTGTTAATGGACAACAGGCCACTACATGTCTCCTTAGGAAGGAAAGGATGGGAAAAGGGGAAAGATGAACAGAAGCCCAAGTGCCTAGTGAAGTCTAATTAATTACTCCCTCTAAAGACTAAAACGCTCTGAAACAGAATTACAAAGCTAACACTAGTATGGAAAAGACTGAAGGGAAAGTGGTCCTTAAAGCTTCTATCGTTACTTCAGTAATAAGATAAATCCAAGGACATGAAAAAGTATCTTCAAGTGGCACTAATATATCTTTTTAAAAATTAATTCCATACATTAACTTTATGAACGGAAGCACAGAATCATTGTGCTTGTTTCAGAGAACAAATAAAGCCTGCAATGTGAAGCTTTACCAAAAGTTAACAAAATTTTTAAATATTTTAGATTATTAAATATTTGTATCTGAAGCATGGAACTTCACTATGCATAATACTGTGTTTATAATCTTTTGACTGTAACACTGTATGGTAAGAAAGAAATGATAACATGAGTTTTAGATCACTTTCTACTTTGCTTTAAACCCACTTAAACAAACAGCAATGCTAATTTTTAGTCACAGAACTTCACAATATCCACTGAGCTAAACCAAAAAGACTCTAAAGTAAGATTAGTTAAGTTTTCTGGCACGTGCATAGAAGAGTCATACAAAGGTTTGTTAAGAATTACACACAGCACCGCATTCAAGGTCTGCTCTTATTATTTTCTTTGCAGATACTAATTTACCCTAACTAGAAAGGTTTTCTGCAATTATATTCCAGAGGACTTACTGTGCCCTCTTGTGTGTGGGTAACGTTACACCACTATGCCTTAAATCGGTTGGGTACATATGCCATAAAATTGTCTCTTTAAAATGATACTGTCAGTGATTACAATATATAAACACACTGCCTTTAAACTACTCTTCTTAGAGCTCACGACTCACACCAGACCAAAATTTATAGAGAGTGCCAATACAATGAATTTTCCAGATTATTTATTTTTCTAAAGCAAATATTAAGAGTTGCAAAAGATTTCTACTTTTTAATCCTATTTTATTTACACTTGCTTTATTAACAAGAACTGTAAAGTTAGAAATATGCCTTTTTTTTTGAAGCACACAGAATTCACAATACAGAGAAAAGGCACATAGCTACCCAGAATTTAGAAAAATATAGTACAAATTTTTCAAGGCATATATATGATAGTCATCTGATTAAGAGCGTGAAAGATGATTTAAATGTTTCATCTTGGCCCAAAGCCATATTAGGTAAGAATTATCTTGACAGGTATATTGTCTCCAACAGGACTGCTGGCTCTATGACATTAAAATACATGGACAGATGGCTGCATTCCAGACAAGACAGGTATCTATCTGCTCCTCATTAGGGTTGTGCTTGCCTTATCAAATATTGGATCTCAACCACCCTGGGAGAGTGTCTCAGTTTTATCCAAGAAGAAAAGAAAGGAGTGAACTGTTTATTTGGTCACTTTAAATAGAGAACCTTTTTAGTATCAAGACAAAAAGTGAAAGATCAAGGCAATCAATGACTATACACTCAACCTCTGTAGCAATGAAACAGGTGACAAAGGAATCACATTAAGCCAAACAAGAAATCAAATCAAGTGGGGAGGGGCGAAGGGGAAAAAAAAAAAAAGACAAGCAAAAATTAAAAGGTTACACTTCAACAGAAGAGGATAAAAATTACTGCAGAATGTAGTGTCAGAGCTACAAGGTAATTATTTTTCTCATTTCTTAAAAGGACCACTGTAAAAACCCATAACTGAACAGGAGAAAAAGATATATGTGGGTGTATATATATATTCATTTATTTAAAAGCTAGCCATCTGTATGTTTGCTTTCAATCACTACTGCTATTTCAACAGTATTGTAAAAAACATGCTGATACTCTATTTGAAGTTTAACATCTACACATAGACTGTCCCTCACTGGTCCAACTAAATCAGTGAGATGAGACAGAGAGAAAGCACGTGTGCACTCACAGAAGCAAAAAGCGGTACCCTGAGGTGAAAGAAACAGGTGAAAAGAAAACAGGAAAAAAAAAAGTGTAGCTGTGCAGCAAACAAACATGCTTCTAAACCCCATGTTCTCCTCTTTATCTGAACTGTGATGTTTTCATAAATACATGGTAACTTGAGGAGTTTAACAGAACAGGCTGTAAATAATGATTCAATTTAGCATTTGATTCCAACTGTATTTGATTAAATGCAACCTCTATCTAATTCAACCAAGTCTTCCAAAAAATGTACAAGAATCATAATAAAATTATCCCACTGACATGTTTTCTACCACAAGTAGTAAAATACAGTTTTATCACAGCCCTAAGCAAAATCAACAGGATCTGCCACTTTATGCTAATTTGCAAGTCAAAGGCAGGATTCTTCCCTGCTTCCTTCTTTTTCTGACTAATTTAATACAGATTCAGATTTAGTATAAACAGAGTTTACTTCCAAACAGTGTATGATCATGGAGCTAGTTCAGACTAGCCTTTGTTTTTCAATATTTTCCTCACTTTCACAGGGAGAAGGAGTTGGTATAAAAGATACAAAGAGAAATGGGGCTTTTGTTTTAAACAAATCTATCTGTCCAAGCTAACTACACAGAAATAGGAAGTCTTGCCTATATACTCATACCTCATGCATTTTTTGAGCACTGATGTAATGTATATTGTCTTGTTATTAAATCCATTTACCTCTACAGTGTTTTCTAGATAATCAAAAGCCATCAGTACACATTCAGTCACACAAATCTCAAAGCACACCAGTACCATTTGGTTTATTTTGTGGATCATCTAATACACTTCTATAACCAAACTTCCATTCATTCTGCATTTCTTTTCACTCTTTATTAACAGGTTAAGAGAATAAATTGTAATCATGGTGTTGACCATAGAACATGGAATAGAAGAAACATACGACCTCAACTGCTAAAGCAATATCCTTGGAAGTTCCTGGTACATATCTGTGCATTACCTATGTAAATAGTACATCTCTTACTGCTGCTTCCTAAATATGCTGTTCTGACAGTAATCCTTGGGTTTGATATGACAAGTTCCTCACTACCTTATGCACATATCAAAGTACTGTCATCATAGAGAAGATTAACTAGAGTCACTCAAACAAGACATCTTTTTTGAGATATTTCTCTTACACATCAAATTCTGTAACATTATTTGCTCTATTCTGTTCATAATATGAGAGTAAAAAAATCCCCACATAAATCAATGTATTTCACCTTTAGAAAAAGGGATTCACTAGCTGTATTCTAAGCTGGAAAGCAAATTAGGAACTGTTACAACACCACAAACTCTTGACAATCATTTTACAAACAGTTTCACATCACACTTCTAGACACAAAAAGATGCAACAAATTACTAGCACATTTCAAAAATAGACCTCACATTCAATGCACCTTCCTTATCAAATGTATTTTAAGTCATAAAAACATAAGGCAAGCTAATTGTTTGGTTTTATGTTTTAATATTTTAGAGGATAGATGTTTGCAAAAGAACAATAAATAATAGCAGATGGTCAACAACAGGAACAGAGTCACTCTTGATCATCTGTGCATAACAGAGTTGCATAAAAGGCACAAACAATGGGAATTAGGGGAGATGTGATACTCTGTGGTGTGGTATTTGTGTAATGTTGCTTTTCCATTTAATACAGAAAGCATCAGCCTGAATTAGAATCAAACGCCTCTGAAAGCAAATCTGAGGAAAGAGCTTCCAGGCAAAATAAAACACACTTGCAAAGGAGACAAGATTAAACTTCCTAAAAATACCTAAGTATCTATAGCAAAAAATTGTTTCTTTGTGGTAAGAAATACACAGTAATGCAGTTCTGGTTACTACAGTTAAACAGAACATTAAATAAAGAGACAGCAGAAGGAAAGAACTTGGAAACATGATCCAGTCCTAGAGGGGAAGGTGAAGAAATAAAACAATGGGCATCTGAACTACCCTAGGAATACACCCATTACAAACAGTAAACTAAGAAAGTGAGAATAACTGCAATGATCATTTATGGTACTTGATACTGATGCTCTATTATTCCAGGAAGCTCTTATTTTCCACTGCTAGCAACTATTTCAGCCTAATTCCCCTCTAAGAGCAATAACCCACATGAGAAAATCAGAAAGCCAGCATAGACACTACTGGGAGGAAGCAAATGAAAGGCTTACAAATGTCAAACCCCTCAACAACAACAAACAAACAAAAAAAAAAAACCGGGGAAGATACACAGTCATTAGGGATTGCTCCATAATATAGTGGCATGAGATAGAAATGTACTATCCAGAATGCACTGAATCATCCACCATCTTTCCAGAGACACGCTTGCTTTCATAGCACTCCTGTGACATCAGCCAGTGATGGTCTGTCCTGCCTTACCCTGTTAACACATGACAGCAGAAGAAAGGTGCAAAATGCAGTCATTTAAGATATGTCTTCATGGCAAAATGTAGGACTATGCCAAATGTGTTCTTTTGCAAGCATACACAAAATACCTCCTGTGTCAGAGCACAACTGTCGCAATTTCTTTTCATACATTTGCAAAATCTCAGAGAACAAAAATGAGTGAAAGAGATGGCTGTATGAGAGAAGATCAAGAGCCCTGATATCAAACCAAACCAGGCAGTTACAACTCTGTATTTGATGTCTGCCAAGCCCTGGAAATATACCAACTTAAAGCTGTTCCAAAAATGTGAATATATTAACTCGTTAATGCCTTAAAAAACATACCAGTATTTTCTTTATTGTGCAAAATCAGAGTTGCACTAATTCACTCACATAGAAGTGCTGACATAAGCAGCACGCACTGATCCCCCAGATGGAGACCGTTCCTCTCTGGGCTTTTCTTTTTTCACACTCATTCCCTGTAACACTAGCCAATTAAAGCACTCCAGTAGAAATTTACACAAATAAAGTTTCCTGGAAAACTATGCATGGTCAGACAAAACCTACCAATTTATGCTAGGTCTGTTTGAAGATATTTCTTCCAGCTGCCAGTTCTGCTAGAATCATCCCCTTTGAAGAACAGTCAGCAGAGAAGTGTATCTCCATGTACAGTCACCACTCCAACCCATAGCCTGACACATTCAGCCAAACTGGTAATTTAAGCTAATAGTCTGGACTGCAAACAAGGATCTCTGAAGCACAGACTTGTTTGTATTATGTACTCACTACGTTCTTCAAAGGTAGTACAAGTATTTCAGTATCACAGACTTTCCCTGCAAGCCAGTGGCCAATATCACAGAATCACAGAATGGTAGGGGTTGGAAGGGACCTCGAGAGATCATCGGGTCCAACCCCCCTGCCAAAGCAGCTCCCTAGCTCATATTGCACAGATAGGTGTCCAGACGGGTCTTGAATATCTCCAGAGAAGGAGACTCCACCACCCCCCTGGGCAGCCTGTCCCAGGGCTCTGTCACCCTCACTGTGTAAAAGTTCTTCCACATGTTGGTGCGGAACTTCCTGTGCTCCAATTTGCAGCCATTGCCCCTTGTCCTGTCCCCACAGACCACTGAAAAGGGGCTGGCCATTTCCCCCTGCATCCCATACTTAAGATATTTATAAACATTAATTAGGTCCCCCCTCAGGCTTCTTTTCTCAAGGCTGAACAGCCCCAGCTCACTCAGCCTTTCCTCATACAGGAGATGTTCCAGGCCCTTAATCATCTTCGTAGCCCTTCTCTGGACTCTCTCCAGGAGATACCTGTCTTCTTTATACCAGGGAGCCCAGAACTGGACACAATACTCCAGGTGGGGCCTGACCAGGGCAGAGTAGAGGGGGAGGATCACCTCCTTAGACCTGCTGGCCACACTCCTCCTGATGCATCCCAGGATCCCATTGGCCCTCTTAGCCACCAGGGCACACTGCTGGCTCATAGCCAACCTGTCATCAACCAGGACCCCCAGGTCCTTCTCCACAGAGCTCTTCTCCAGCAGGTCATCCCCCAGCCTGTACTGATACAGTGGGTTATTCCTTCCCAGGTGCAAGACTTTACACTTGCTTTTATTAAACCTCATCTGGTTTCTCCCTGCCCAGCTCTCCAGCCTGTCCAGGTCTCGCTGGATGGCAGCGCAGTGTTCCTGCGTGTCAGCCACCCCTCCCAGCTTTGTATCATTGGCACTTGCTGAGGGTGGATGCTATTCCCTCATCAAGGTCGTCGATGAAGATATTAAACAGGACTGGACCCAACACCGAGCCCTGGGGAACACCACTAGTCACAGGCCTCCAGTCAGATTCTGCTTCACTGATCACGACCCTCTGAGCCCGGTCCAACAGCCAGTTCTCAACCCACCTCACTGTCCACTCATCTATCCCATACTCTCTCAGCTTTTCTATCAGGGTGTCATGGGAGACAGTATCAAAAACCTCACTGAAGTCAAGGTAGATGACATCCACTGCTTTCCCTCCATCCACCCAGCAGGTGATGAGATCATAGAAGGCTATGAGATTGGTCGAGCACGATCTCCCCTTGGTGAATCCATGCTGACTACTCCTCATGACCTTCTTCTCTTCCAGTTGCTTGGTGATGGCATCCAGAACAAGCTGTTCCATCACCTTTCCAGGGACAGAAGTGAGGCTGACTGGCCTATAGTTGCTAGGATCCTCCTTCTTGCCCTTTTTAAAGACTGGAGTGATATTGGCTATCCTCCAATCCTCAGGTACTTCTCCTGTTCTCCAAGAGCTGTCAAAGATGATAGCAAGCGGCTCCGCAATCACTTCTGCCAGCTCCCTCAGCACACGTGGATGTATCCCATCTGGGCCCATGGATTTATGTGCATTAATCCCTTTGAGCCGCTCCTGGACCACCCCTACCTCAACTAGGGGGAAGCTCTTCATTCCCCAAACACTCTACTTTCATCCAGGATCTGTGGGTCCCGAGGGGCCTTTGGAGTGAAGACCGAGGCAAAGAAGGCATTCAGTATTTCCACCTTCTCATCGCCACCCGTTACCAGGACACCCGCCTCATTCAGCAAGGGACCTACATTATCCCTGGTCATCTTCTTACTATTCATGTATCTGAAAAAACTCTTTTTATTATCCTTTATGTCCCTTGCCAGTTTCATCTCCAAGCGGGCTTTAGCCTTTCTAGTCGCATCCCTACAGGCCCTGACAACATCCCTATATTCTTCCCAGGTGCTCAGACCCTGTTTCCACAGTTCTATCTAGATGCTACACATTTAAACACCACCAGCTTCTTGCCCCTGTGTACAAGAGCAAAATAAAGACACATTCGGTTTGTCTTCACCCTCAGGTAAGCATGATTTGCCTCATCTGCTAACTCATTTGCTTTCAGCATGCACGTTAAGATTTATAATCAACAATGGTCTCCAGTTAGCATTTGAAGAAATAAAAAAATAATGCAAGAAATTCTTTCAGATAAGCACACTAATAATTATAAGAGGTTGTAACTAATTTCTTTTAAACTGGTTTCAAGGAAGCTTCTGCCAAATCCAGTTCCGTAAATTTTCCACACAATGTAAGACACTGAGATCTGACCAACAAGTCAGTTTTGAACATCAGCATCAACAGTAATTTTACTCCTTAAATATCAAGCTATATGCATACATCATTTTCAGCAGTCAAAAACTTAGTTTTATTCCACAGACTTAACAGGAATAGCTACTCCATCTTAAGCCGTTTTAAGGCAGGCATGAGTTCTTCTACAGATGGCTTAAACAAATTAACAGAAACATTTGCTGCTGTTAAGCTACTGTAAACCAATTCATACAAAAGAGTTTGCAGACTTCATCCTACGTCACAAGAAAACCAGCACACATCATTATGAGGGTCTGATGCAAAAGTAAATTCAATTAGTAATATCCCTTGACAAAGCAGCTGGTGCCTTTCCAGAAGCCTCTTTACGTGTCTGGAAACTACACAAATAATAAGCGTAATGGAAGACCTTCTTTACCAACTACTAGTCAGTAGCAGTGGAAGTTGCTTCCCATGTACTGAAACTATGGCTCAAGAAGGAAACCTACTCCTTTCTTACAGCTGAAATAAGGGAAAGAACAAAGAAACAAAGTGTCCATACACTTCCAAAGGACACATTCACAAAGAAAAATATATAATTGACCAAATATTGAGACAAAATCACCATTTACTATTGGTAAATGAGTTAGGAAGCACATCCTGATAATCCCCAAAAACTCTCTTTAGTCCACTTGAGGTTCTTTGTATTACAGTGGTGACCGGATTATCTCAAATCATTAAATGGAACCCAAATATATGCAGCTAAATGTTTTACAAGTCCCTGCCCAGGTATCTAGAATTACTATGTTTATAGAACACCCATTTGTGTAAGGATGGAATTTTCAGGTTTTTATTTTACAAAATTATTTCAAGGTGGATGGGGTCCTGGGCAACCCGCTACACCTAACCCTGCCTGAGCTGGGGCATCGGACTAGATGATAGTCAGTAGTCCTCTCCAGCCTCAGTGATTCTGTGAAGATGCTGAACAGCATTAACAAGGTGCAAAATTACTGTGGACTTTATTTCCACTCAAAATACAGAAGGAAGGGGGGGGGGGGTGTCTGATTTTCAGGGGATGGAGCTTGCAGGTGAGAAGGTATTCATACACTGGAAGCATCCAAACCAAAGCCATGCTGAAACAGGACGTCTGCTTCTAACTCAATGGAGCTGTCACTTTTAAGTACCACCTACAATGCATAAGAACTGCTTCCTTAAGGGTGAGATCAGAAAAGCAGTCTTCTCATTCCAACACTGACACTGGCAAGCCACCTCAGCCACTCCATTCGACCTTTGTAAAACCAAGCATTACCCTGCGCAACGGGCCTAACGCCCAGCTAAAGCTGACATCCCCAGGGGAACGACAACACACCACCTGTTAAGCCACGGGCTTCACCTATGCGTCCCCGAGCGTTAAAGCGGCGCACGAGCGGAAAAGCGCCTTAGCCAGCGTTGCAAAGCACGGACAGAATCAGGTTTGAAGTTCTTTCAGGAAATCACGCTCCAAGCTAGAGTCGTGCAGGGCGGGCACTGATTCGAGCAGCACCAGCAGCGTGAGAGAAAGACCAGGCTCCGGGCGCCGCGGGCTGCGCCTCCTCCGCCGCTCCGCACTCTGGCCGCTGCCCTGCGCGCAGCTCAGTCGGGAAGAGAAAGCCGGGCCGGCAACTTTGCAAGTTGTCACAACGCTACGACACGAGGGAAGCCAGCGCGGCGCATCTCGGCTCCTCTCGGGGCACCTGGCCGCCCTCACGCCTCCCTCTCCCGGAGCGGGGGCCCCGTGCGCCGCGCCAGGCCCGAGGCACCAGGCCGGAGGGGTGGGGGCTGTGACTGACGGAGAAGGAACGCTCACAACGGCAGCCTCTACCGGTGGGCTTTTCACCGCCGACATGCCGGCTCCTGGGGGCCACAGGCTGCGCACGGAGGCGTGACGGGGTGAGCGGGACGAACGGCCGCCACCCGCCCCCTCCCTGCCTGAGCGGCCCCGCGGCCGCGGCCGCGGCGGCGGCTTTACCTACCGGGCTCGCGCCGAGCCCCCGCCGCCCTCCAGCCCGGCCGCGGCGCCTGTGGATGACTTCATCCGCCCGGCCCCGCCCCGCCCCCGGGCCCCGCCCCCGCCCTTTGAGGCGCCGGTGGAGGCGCGCGGGCCTGTTACAGGCGCGGCGGGACCTGCGGTCCGACCGGCGCGGTCTGTCGTTCGGGCGGTGGCCTGGCGACTCTCCTCACTGCAGCCCCGAGGGCACCCTCTTACCTCTGTGCGGCTGATCCGGTACCGACGGGCCTGGCCTCATCACTCGGCCTGTCGGGTGACTGCCCCGCGCCCAGGGGAGAGCCGGAACCGGCCTTCCCAGGTAACTGGCGGCAGCGCCCAGCGTCATAAGGGCTCGGCAGCTTGCGCCAGCCTTCGCAGGCCCGCTGAGATCTCAAGGTGGAGAAGAGCACTTTTGGTTGTTTGGTTTTTACGTGCCAAGGTGGGGCCCTGCTGCGGGTGCGTAGGGCGGGCAGCCAAAATACCACTGGCCTCAGCTTTCGGATACAAGCTGAAGCGTTTATTTCACATCACAGATTCAATTGCATCCTGTCGTTTGGATTGGCAGAGAACACTTAAGCTCTTGGAGCAGCTCACCAGCTCATCAGTGATGAGCTGCTCCAAGAGCTTAAGCGTTCGCTGCCACCGTGGATGAGCTGCTGGCCTAGCCCCACTGCTTCTGTGCCTGAGAGCTGGCGGGTGCTGGAGCTGGCGGCTGGCTCCCAGGCAAGCCAAGGGTGCTTCTGGCTGGCAAACTGTTTGTTACTTCTGTCAGTGGAAGGAATAGCCACTAAAAATATCACTGAGTCAACTCTGCAGCTCTCCAGGAACAGCAGGCAGGCCATGAGCTCTTAAAACCGGGGCCATGAAAGGTCGTGGAAGCACCTAGTTTAGCTTTGCAGTGTTGAGTTTTATGGAACTTGCTGCTTATTAAATTCTTGGTCCACAGGTGCCCAGGCTCTTTGAAGAGGCTAGCATAAGGCACAGGGGAGGAGGGAATGTAAGTGCCTCCATAGCTTGTCTTACAGAAGAGTAATTAAATATTCATTAGAAAAGGGATTCAAACCTGACTTTCCAACGTGAGTGCCTTAACCACAGCTTGGCAAAGTCGCTTTCTCTTTAGCCCCATGAACACTGAATTATTTATGGAAAGTGAAAAACACTGAGAGGGGACATTGGGAGAGTTGCTTCCAGGACTCCCAACTGCATTGTCTAGGGCATTTTCAAGGGAGGTGGGAAATTTGGATCCAGATCCTTGCTAACAAAGCTCCCTCCCCCAAGCAGATGCCATTATGCTTGGATTAGAGGGAAAGAAACACAGAGATCATCAATTGTGTGAATCTTCTGTCCACACTGGGTAGGGCACACCAGGCAGGGAATTTGGAAATGTAGTTTGAGAATCCTTCTGAGGATTTGGTTTAGTTTTGTGAATGCCTGCTGGCAGTAAATGTAGGCATCTCTACACAAAGCCATGCAGCAATGAATTTTGGACCCTGCAAGTAATGTATCTGCATTATATTGCTTCAGTGCCAGAGAAAAGTACTTTAGTCTCCACCTGCATTCAGCTGTAAGGTGCTGGTTCCAGACCTAGTGTGTGTATTTCATGGTTAAGGACCTCTGTATCAATTGAAGTGTAAACCTACTCAAAAGATTTCCTGAAGACTGCCTTGCAGAAATTTGGGTAGCTGGGAGCTCAAATCACAACTGAACTGAAATTTTAAGGTTTTGGAGGCTCACAAACATTGGACTCGGGAGCCTGTCTGTCATTTGGATGCCTACTTGCTGCTGTGAAATGCAGATTTACTCAGAGCAGGTCTGACTGTGGTGGTTTTAAAGGCTGAGAGACTGCTAGAAATCTCAGTCTTTCTGAAAGAATTGGAACACACTACTGCTGCTTAGAAGATCATAAAAAATATCTCTGACCCAACCAGATCTAGTACAGGGTCCTCTCCTTGAGGATTACAGCCACACTACCCATACTTAGGAAGGACTTTATGACTAGGGCTATCTGCAGTAATCAAGGAAATGCTGAATCCAAAATTAGTGTACCACGTTGGATAAGATTAACTATGTGTCCTGAATCCAGATGAAACTAGTATTTGTAAGAAGTCTGAGAAGATCTGATAGATAAAGATATAGATATAAACAAGAATGAATGACCATGAAAATACACATTACTTCATAAATACTGGAAACACAATTTTTTCTGATCACGAATGCTGTAGCTTAAGCAAAAGCTGTGCTACAGCAGTGTGGGTTTTTTCCTTATTTTCAGTGCACAATGTGGGCCAAGTTTCCTACTGATGCAATAGTGATGAACACAACTCTAGAAATCAGCTGTGTGTTGTGAAGATCACTGGATCGTCAACACTGTTGACTGTTCTTGCTTTTGGTTTTGTACCTGGCAGCCTTTTCCAGTGGCTAAGAAGAATGCATTGTTGTAGCCTAAAAAAGCCTAAACCCTAACCTCATAGTGAGCTTAAATCAACCTCTGTCTTGCTCCATATGTACCTCAAACATTTATTTAATAAACATGGAGCTATTCTCTGACAAACAGCATTTCCTGCTGCTGTCCAGATGCATACAGCTTGGCACATCATCATCATCCTTCCAGTTTACAGTAAAATGGTCTGGATTGCTGTTGTCAAGTGAACAGTGGATAGCCTGATGTACATGAATATTGGAGGTTTGCTTTATTTGGCCTTAAACATGAGCAAAGTAGTTACCTGCTTGTGATTCCAGTAGTGAAGTTTGTTTGCCATTAAAAATGAAAAGTTTAGTGTAAAAATATTACTATAACTTTCAGAAAAATATCTAGAGAGTACATAAAGTTGTTTGGGTTGGGTGTTTTTAGAACAGCATATTTGGGCAATATTTCAATAGTATTAACATTTGGCACCTTTAATAATTAGGCTTAAGTTCCAAATACATTTTAAAATATATCACTAGTACCACATCAACTTTACTTTGGTGCCAAACATGACAGCAGTGGCAATTATGTGGAGCAGTTGCTCTGCAGAAGGGATACTGGAAACATGGAGAAGAGGGCAAAACTCAGTCTGTAAGTTGAGTCTAGACTGCTTACAGTTCACAAACTGTAATTATACATCACCTTTCTATCGGTCACACAATGCTGACCACAAAGAAATAAAGGCTTGAAAATTGCATTCTGTGCCAAGCGTTGCCATTAACTAGCATAGTTAATACACTAATTACTATGCCATTTATTGAGTAACTAGTATTACCTGGTAACTACTATTTTCTCTATCCTGCAGCATCTAAGCAGATTAAAGCTTGTGCTTAGATTATCTTTTCCTGTTACATTATGAGGCTTCACTGTTCAGGAACAGTATGAGCCCATGTTAAAAAATTATGCCCTTAGATTCACAAAAAGCAAAGTTACCTGTGAGTGTGGCACTTTGCGGGCACATCAAATTAAGCTGTTGAATGTTGCTTGAAGATTATATTTGACAATTGAAGTTGACAATGCGTTTGATTGAGGATGTGCACAATTCTGAGCCTAATGTGAGCCTGGATGTTGGCTCCTTTTGAATTCCTTTGAACAGAGGGATGCCTTGCACTGTTAAGCATTATGTCTGTGACAGTACTGCCTAAAAAACAGTTGAGCTAAAAGCTGTACCAGCACAGAGCAAGAGGCATCCTGTACTGCAGAGACTTACTATCTAAAGAAAGAAGAGGAAAACAAGATAGGGGAAAAGAGTTTGAGAGAGGCAGCATGAACAGTGTGATGGCAGCAAGCATCTACCACACACCCTCATTCTGGTAACAGTGGTGTGTACATAGTAACTGTTTAATAAATATTATAAAAGGAAAGGAAGGTGGGGGTGCGAAAGCACAGTGGAGGAGGTGGTATAAAAGCATGTATGTATGAAACTGAACATAAAAGTTGGCATACCTCAGTCTTATTTATTTTGATGGATTTTGTAGGGCCTCTGTCCAGCAAATTCTTGGCTTGCTGGATTTGTTTCCCAGTGCCACAGGTTGTTTAGGAAAGAGTTAATCCTCTAGGAACCTGCTTGACATGAAAACTGGATGTTTTTCCCACACAGTTCAGAATGATGGGGTGGCCCTGCCATGACCAAGTTTTATCCTCTTCCAAGGGAAGTCCTTCATGGTTTAGTTGCTTCTGCAGCTGATGGCTGGAGCCACTGTCCTACTTTGTCAGTATTTTGATAACATAAAGGGAGACTCATCTGCAGACAGTTCCTAAAATCCTAAAAATCAATGTATGAAGTAAATCAGTATCTGCAAGACTTCAAAGCAAATTGACTGTGAGGACATCCCTGAGCTCCAGAAGAGGTAGAACATATATATGTAGCAATGTATCTTGAGAGGAGTGGGCTTGTGGCCCATCCAGACTTACTGCTGCATGTCCCGGCTTGCACTAATAAAATCAGGCCTGGCGGGCAAGCAGAGACATGTCAAGGCAGATGGGAATGCAGTAACAGAAAGCATAAGCCAGTGGGAACAAGAATGTTAACAACTGCCTTATAAGGACTAACGTGACTGTGTAGCTTTAACCAACTGTCAGCAATAGTGAGAGGCATGTAAGGTGTGTGAACAGAGCATACAGCCAACAGCAATGTAATGTAACTCGTGCACTGATACAGAAACCTATATAAGCTGTGTGTGTGTTTCGATAAACGAGCTCAGCATTGGTCACATTGATCCGAGTTGAGTCCACAAAACTTCAGCTTGGCATATATATATATGTGTGTGTGTATGTATATATATGTGTATATATATATATATATGTGTATATGTTCTTTCCCTGGTAGTCTTGGCAAGGAGTATTAAAAGACACCAAAGAAGATAAAAATGAACCTCAAATGCTGTGTTTTATCTTAGCTAGACACAGCATTTCCATTTTAGGGTTTCCAAAGATGTCTCTCACATGTAGTTAGTTACCTTTGGGAACCAAATATAAAGATTAAAATGGACACCTGATCTTAGGATCAAATTTTATGCGTATTCAGTGGCTATGGCTAACAGCTCATTACTTGTAAGACTTAGTCATTGAAATAATTGCTAAATATGGATGTTCTTCTATGGCTTTACTCTCACATCAAGTGTGTTGTGATCTAATTTAACCTGTATTCTCATAAAATGATTATTTCTTTTATCCAGGCTGTTAATTCAGCTGCAGTGATTCTTATCAGAATCTTATCATTGCAGAAAAATGCCCCCTCCACATGAAGACCAACTGTTATCTTAATTTGACTTCATGCTTTGATACCAGTTTGGCCTGATAAAATCCTAGTTCAGCCATTCAAATATAGGATAAAGAGACTGAAAAGTCTTGCTTTCAGGAAACCTTTCTCAACTGACACAAGAAAATGGTTTGTTGCCCCTGAGAGTGCAGGTGTCGTTATGCTGAGTGAAGAATTCAGTTCATTGTGACCCCTTCCAGCTGGTACACCAAAGGGAAGTTGAATGGAGTGAATCATCATTAAAATTACTATTCACACTCTGCTCTCCAAATGTAATGTAAACAAGAAATGTAAGTAAACATATGCATAATTTAATATTTTCCTGGAGGCCTTTATCTGTTAGTAACATGGCTTCCCACTGGCAAACTGAAAGAAAAGGTTCAGGAGCACAAGGAATGCTGCAGGATAGGACTAAATATAAACAAATGAGGATCTAGAGAATATTTTATAGTCTGATCAGTAGGTTGAAAAGCTTCTGACACGTAACTGGAGGAGAACAGCTGCAGGGAATGGCCTGTGATGCTGTACGTGCCCAAGCTCCATGTGTGTCAGAAAGAAATACAGTTGCAGTTCTGAACTATATGGGTTTCTTGGTGCCATAATGAGTTTTACTCACTACCTGGGCACCCTTTGAGCACACAGTATATGTCCTTCCTTTTCTAAGCAAGAAGATGAAGAAAGCTGGCAAAGCCCAGTTTTTGGAGCCAGCTGTCAGCTTCTGGGGGCCACCTGGGCACAGAGCTGGGGGGAGGATGTAATCAGATGGGGCTGTCTGAGATGCTGCTGCTGATGGCCCTTCAGCTCTGCTGGCAGCCTTCATCCTCCTGCCAGCTGCGCCCCTGCACGTCACTAGCTGTGTCCATCACATCCACAGGAAATCTTATGCTGCAGCCTGAGCAATTTTTCCAGACAACACAAAAAATAAATGATGGAGGGCTCACATTTGCAGTCACAAGGTGTTCATCTCCCTACTTCATTTCATTTAAAGTCTATGAGAGACCTTATGCAGGGATGGTGAGGAGACAAGCAGGAAAACCTGCCAGAAAGATTTATGTAAAACCCTTTCTCCCTTTTAGGCTAGTAAGCACTTAGTAAGTGCAGTATTTAAGAGACAAACATACCTGTCTGAGAAGGCACTTACTGAAACTGAATGTGAAGTAACTTAGCATGAAGGTGACAAAGTCATCTACCCTGTTACTAACTGACCACCAGTTAATGGATCTGAGAACCAAGAACTCTGAAATGAAATGACTAATACCATGAAAGGTAATTTAATTTCAAAATCAAGGTGATTGCATGCAGATAATTTTTTTTAAAGCCGTGAACTAGTCAAGCCACTCTCACTAGTCATGGTACTTGCTCCATATTTTGGAAGGGGAAAGAGTAGATGTAACAATGGCAGAATTTCCACTTCAAAGCATTTTAGAGGTGTTGAGATCTCCGGGTGATGTATGACATTAAGAACCATTGTGTGAGCCTTAATGAGGGAAGTACATGTATATTTTTTACCAAAATAAAACTGTTGCCTTTTTTAACTCAAAGTAGGATTTGGAATGAACTGTTTGTGAAAATCCTTTCATTAGCACTTAGATGACAGTGTCTGGGGAGGCTGATGGAGCATGTGCTGGATCTCCATTACATCCAATGCCTGTTCTGGGCTACCAGTCTATCACATCAGCACCAGTGGACAGGGAAGGGTTGCGGGGGGAACTCTGAAGCACTGGATGAAAGAGCAGAAGACAGCACTGCTTTCATAGTCTTGGGAATAAATTTTGTCCTGATCTAATATGTCTCTAGTAAATTACAGTCTCAAATGCAAGGAGGGTTAATTAATATTTAACCTGAATATTTTGCATGACACAGGCCAAAGAATTTGGACTAGAGAGTTTTAACAGAGAGAAACCTGATGAAGGTCAACAAGGGCAGGTGTAGGGTCCTGC
Source organism: Porphyrio hochstetteri (assembly GCA_020800305.1). Classification (NCBI taxonomy): domain Eukaryota; kingdom Metazoa; phylum Chordata; class Aves; order Gruiformes; family Rallidae; genus Porphyrio; species Porphyrio hochstetteri. The sequence goes on along the minus strand of CM036938.1, from coordinate 46,840,183 downwards.
ACCTAGGGAGGAATAACCCCAGGCACCAGTACAGGTTAGGGGTTGACCTGCTGGGAAGGGAGAAGGACCTAGAGTCCTGGTGGACAACAAGCTCTCCATGGGCCAGCAGTGTGCCCTCATGGCCAAGAAGGCCAGTAGTATCCTGTGATGTATTAAGTAGAGTGTGGTCAGCAGGTTGAGAGAGGTTCTTCTCCCCTTTTACTCCTCCCTAGTGAGGCCACTTCTAGACTGCTGTATCCAGTTCTGGGTTCCCCAGTTCAAGAAAGACAGGGAACAACTGGAAAGAGTCCAGCTGAGGGGTACAAGATTAGGAGACTGAAGCATCTCTCATATAAGGAAAGGCTGAGAGAGCTGGGTCTGTTCAGCCTGGAGAACACTGAGAGAGGATCTCATCAATGCTTATAAATATCTGTGCCAATAGGTTGGGGCCACACTCCTTTCAGTGGTGCCCAGTGACAGGTCAAGGGGCAACAGGCACAAACGGGAAAATGAGAAGTTCCATTTGAACATCAGGAAAACCTTCTTCATTCTGAGGGTGACAGAGCACTGGAACAGGCTGCCCAGGGAGCCTGAGGAGTCTCCTCCTCTGGAGGCACTCAAAAACCGCCTAGATGCAATCCTCTGCAACCTGCTCTAGGTGACCTTGCTTTAGTAGGGGGATGGACTAGATGATCTACAGAGGTCCCTTCCAAACCATAACATTCTGTGACTCTATGCATTCCAAAACAAAAATTACCATTGCTAATAAACATTGTATGATATATCAGATTCTTAATGAATCTTTGATTTATCTTTTGGAGCAATAATTGGAATTGGCACTGCATGGTTTATTTTTTGCTAAGTCTACAAACCTTTTGCTTCTTTGGTACTGTTTCAGTGACTAAATTTGATGAGGCAGACAAGGACCTGGATCTCTCTCTGAAAAACTAATTTGCAATTCAGACTCTTTTTGGTGTTCACAGTCAGAATCATATGTAAGTATAGAATGGTGATAACTTAGAAACTGAAAATTTTGGCAGGGAAGAAAGTGACCATGATGGCTGTCTTAATCCTGTACATGAAGAATGAAAGAATTCTGTGTCATCTCATTTACTCTGCAGGTGAAATGCAGGCTTGTTGCCAATACCATACAATAATGATTGCGAAGATATCTAGGGGTGTCACCAAAGAAGCCTGTTTATTTCTGAGGATCAGATGTTCTTTCATCCTGGGACTCCTGGTAGCATTCCTGAGACTGTTTAGGTGTATGAATGGGTGAAAAGCATCACCGGGGTGATATGTGTGGTTTTGGTGATACTGCAAGAGTTTGAGCTTCTAAAAAGAAGAAAACTGGAAAGAAGGTGTCATTCAGCATGTCTGCGTGACATACAGGCTTGTTTCTTTATTCTGTGATGTTCTTTCAACAGCATTTGCCAATTAGCCTTCTGCGTAGAGGACCTGGATATCTCAGTTTTCAAGAACCATAGATGTTACCCATCGGACTTCACCACTTATGTAGGAATGGGAACAGCATAAAGGTGGTAGATGAGACCCAGAGCTCCCAGGTTTTTGAAACAGTCCCAGTAGTATAATTTAGCTGGAGGAAAGTTTACTGTTATTCCCACAAGCTCCATTTAAAGGATTCAGTCAGCAAATGCACATGCATGTTTTGTAGGGAATCTGGGACAATTTGAGAAATCCTTGGAACGCCTCTGCTTGGCTTAAGCAAACTGATGCAGCCATACTTGGAGTGAAATGCAGTAGATGCAGCTGTGTGTATTAGTTTTTCTTAGCTTGTTTGTAATCTGAGTACAGGTGAAAACGATCCTTGAGAATTTCTTATTTTTCACAGGAACTTTTACATAACAGAGATGTTGTTTCACTTGTTAGAGCTTGTGAGAACTAGATGGCCTTTAAGGTCCCTTCCAACTCAAACCGTTCTGCATTTCTATTATTTTTGCATATATATTATCTGTGGGGATGTTAAATGTTTGAGAAGATGAATCTTGGTAAGTCCCTGAGTTTTTGCTGCTTAGAAAATGTCCTTTATAGTCTTAAGTTCCCAAATTGTGTGCCTGCTTGCAAGCTGGATATTTGCTTTGCTAAAGGGAGTCCTTGGTTCCCTCTCCTCCATTCAAAACTCTTTCTGTGTTTTGCATTAAACAGTCACCAAATAATATACAGGACTAAAGACAACAGTACACAACTTTCCAAGTAAAAGCTGACACTGGTATAATGGTTTGTGCTGCTGCATGACTTTGAATTTTATAGCACGTTTTTCTTCTGCAGTTAACCATAACAAATGTAAACACAATGCAAATTTACCCTGATATAAAAGTAAAAACAAGTAGTTTGTGTTGAAGTTGGTAGTAAAGTAGTTTATATTTTATTAAACTGAGTTGTCCCAAGGTCTAGAAAAAAGTCTAATAAAAAGGCAGAAGGCACAGAAGGTAAGATTTTATTTGATATAAATGAAACACACAATGAAGCAAAGGAATGCTGATAATTTAATTTACCGGGGGCCATTGTGTAGGTCATGTGGTTTAATCTTCACTATAAATTCACTGGAATTGCCTCTGTGTCTTTCATTATTATATCATATCTGCTAAATTATTTCCCATCCTTCTCTATTTTAAAGTTAATCCCCTGTCTATAGATACCATGTTTATATTACACACACAGTTATTTCATAGCTCTTTTAAATATATAGCATGTGTATTCATAGTGTATATAATGAAGTAAACTTGAGACTTTCAAATCCTGAAATAACTCAAGCTCTTTTACATCATTGTCATAAACTATTAGAACTATACAGTAAAGGTCATGCTAACTAATCATGAGCTAACTAATGTACTCTAAAAGACTACTGTTGAGAGAGCAAATTAGCCTAATCTGTAACACTTTGGTTCAGTGCTAACTTGAATAGCAGTTTGCACAAAGCTGCAGGCAGTGCTGTGTCCTGGGTACATATTAATATCTACAGATCCCGTGCTACCTGATGGAAACAGGCAATAGCTGTCATGGCAACTCTGTAACTTCTAATTTATTATTAAATGTTTATATTGCAGTGGCATACAGAGACTCAGACAATGGAAAGACACTGCCTTGCCAGATGTCTCTAGATGTTTACCTTCCAAGGGAACAGAAGGTGACAAATGCTGTGAATATAATGCCAGTATTGAAATGAATTTTATTTAGTTGCTTTAAAAGTAAAGATATAAACAAGTCAATTAAAATAAAATACATTTTGCACTAAAGCAGTATTATTGTACTGCAGGTATTGTAAGAAGGTAAGAGAGCGAAGCTTCAAAATCAGGTTTACCTTATGCAAGGTTTCTACATATTTATTCCAGCAAGATTAACAATCGCTTGGCCATGTCAAAATTAAGTCTTGACAGCTCTGTGAAGCTGAGATGTACAGCTCTGAATGTTGCTTTTATGTTATCTTAGCAAGTAATGATTGTTGCATCCTCAGAACCTGTCATTGTGCCATTAGTGCAGCCTGGGATCACCTACATCCACTGTAACACAGAAATACCCACAAAATAAATGCTTGTTATAATAATTAAAAACTGAAGTCTTTGCTGGTGCTTTATTGCCATAGTACATACTCACTTTCTCATTTGTTCTTTGTCCATAAATTATGACATTTTGATAATCTCTTCATTTCCTCCTTCCCTTTATCTTTTCTGTACGCTGGATTATTCTATAAAATAGGCACCACAGATGTGTGTGGGACAAACCTTTCTTTAATCATAGAATCATAGAATGGTATGAGTTGGAAGGGACCCCAAAGATCACAGAGCTCCAACCCCCCTGCCACAGGCAGGGCCACCAACCTCAGGCTTGGATCTACACTAGGTTGCCCAGGGCCCCATCCAACCTGGCCTTGAACACTTCCAGGGACAGGGCATCCACCACCTCTCTGGGCAGCCTGTTCCAGCACCTCACCACTCTTTCTGTAAAAAACTTCCCCCTAATATCTAATCTAAACCTTCCTTGCTTTAGTTTCAATCCATTCCCCCTTGTCTTGTCATTGTCTGCCCTTTTAAAAAGTTGAATCCCCTCCTGCTTATAAGCTCCCTTCAGGTACTGGAAGGCTGCAATGAGGTCCCCCCGCAGCCTTCTCTTCTCCAGACTGAACAAGCCCAGCTCCCTCAGCCTCTCTTCGTAGGGCAGGTGCTCCAGCCCTCTATTCATCTTCGTGGCCCTCCTCTGAACCCTCTCCAACAGTTCCACATCCTTCTTGTATTGGGGGCCCCAGATCTGGACACAGGACTCCAGATGAGGCCTCACGAGGGCAGAGTAGAGAGGGACAATCACCTCCCTGTCCCTGCTGGCCACTCCTCTTCTAATGGAGCCCAGGATACCATTGGCATGCAAATAGATTAAAGAGAAGGCTTATAAAAAAATTTGCAAAACTTGCTATTTGCAGACAAAATTAAAAACTTAAGTGTTCCAAAGTCCCCCATAACATTTCATGGATTTCCTTCAGTGTTTGAATTCACATCTCTCTGATGACCACCCCTGTTTCTCTAGCAAAAAAAAAGGGATCTGTCTCCTGTAGAACTGTGCAACAATTGGAATTTAGAAGCAGGATTTTGGAGGCCTGATTTTTTCTTCCGTATGGAAAGCAGAAAAAAATCACTAGAAAAAAGTGCAAAGAGCTTTCCTGATATGTTTCCTCTCATAGCTTTCTCTTGGTTTTAATGGGATGGGAACTTGAAGGAAGGTAAAGAATGGAGCTGATTTTTTCCAAGCATCAGGGGAACAGAGTGGGTGGCAGAAGTTATTGACTGGGAAGCCACTATGGTGGATGGAAGAAGGTATTTGCAAGGTTAGCCAAATTTTCTGCTGTAGTTGGAGAAAACACTGGGTAGAGACTGTGGATTTTATACTTGGACTAAAAGGAAGGACAGTCCATATTCCTTGTCTCCTAAGGACTAACTGGCCATCCAACAGAAGGAGCTAAGGCTGAGGGGGATAATCACTTGGACTCACTGAGCTCTTCAGTTCACATTCTTCAGACAGTAAAATTCCTATTTGTGGTTCAGGAGCTGAGGATGAGGAGGTGTTACCATGTTTCCTCAGCTAGTACACGGTGTCCTTTCCAAATACTGTTGCTACAATCCTGCCAGGCCCCCATATTGGGTCCGCACTTCACTTTCCAGTGTGAAGCAATACTGTGAAAGGGAGGTGGGTACGGCTCTGCACTCTGCCAGATTCTCCCTGCGTGGGTCAGTAGATGCATACCCAGGGCATGATGTGTATGAAGCCCATATGGTTCCTCTTCTCTGAAGTCTGACAGGCAACCCTCTGGCTGTCACTGTTGTCAGTAGTGAGTCGTTACAAACACTGAAGTTAATGGATTGGAATCACACACAACCTCAGCACCTCACCTGTTTTTCCACTGGTTTAGCATACTTCATGAGATACATTCTTTGGTCTGTGAGGGAACTAGTGAGACTGACATCTCTGTTGCGTTTATACTCATGAATTTTCCTTGTTCAGCACTATGTTTAGATTTTTTACATTCCTCTTATCCACTGCTTTCTCTGCTGTCCACATCTCCCAGCGGGAGTCAGAGGGGCTGCCTTGTCCCCTCTGCAGCACAGGGTATGGTCTGCATTGCGAGACCATGTGAGCATTGTTGCCTCTCCAAACCTCAGCTGCTGCATGCAGCTAGCACACTGTCTGTGCCAACTGCCAACACCATCCTTCTGTCCAACACTCAGCTGTGTGGTGCAGGTCTGTGTCAGAGCAGGGATTTGTAGATGGTTCTGATTTTGGTAACTGTTATCTGTGATGTGTAGCTATGAAAAAATGGAATTTCATCACTCAGGCAGAGTTCTTTCCAGAATTAAGTTCTAGCTGGGGAACTACTCTACCTTGGGTTTTCATTTACACCCAGAACCCATAATCTGACACAAAAAAGGGCTGGATTTCTTTTAGATCAGCACACAGCCATGCTGACAGAATTTGGATTACGCTTCCATATAGAAAGCAGTTCCTGCGGATGTGACTGCAGGACAAGTGGCACAGACTGTAAACACTAAGGAAGAGGGAGCCACCTAGTCTCAGTTCTGCTGTGCCACTTTATAAATTAAAATCACTAATGCCAGGGAGGGAGCTGGAACTTCCAAATAACCTGAGAAGTCAATGAAAGGTTAGAAGCCGTCTTGACATGTGTTTGTCTTTTTCTAATAGGAAAAGTAAAAGCAGACAGAAATGTGGAATTCCATTCATAAAGATCAATTCTTGAAAGTTTAACCAAAAAGAGAATGGAGCATGAAAGCATCGCTCAATTCTTTGACTATTCTTGTAAGTGTAATGGCTACTTTGCAAGATCTGTTGGTTATAATTCAGAAAGAAAATGATGAAATCATATTTCTGAGTTTTTATTTAACTGCTCCATGCCACCCTTCTTGCTTAGCAATTAAATATTTGTTTTGCTCAACTACAGAAGACATGGAGATCAGTTTTAGCAAGACGTCTCTGAACAGTGTCCATCTGTCATGTTAAGCAGCTGTGCCAGAAAACTGCAGAGAAGCACTTTGACAAGGAAACAGTTAAATTACTCCTGCAATGGACAAAGCTGATGTGAGCAAAACTTAGTGCCGGACAATATAAATTCTTAACCCTTGTGGGTTTTCTTTTCTTTCAGATATACCATTGGGAAGGTAAAAGGCATTGGAAGAGAGGGATTAAAATAAGGTGTGCTATAATGGCCTAAAGGGGCTCCTCGGTGGAGATGAGTGACCTGTTTCTATTTCACTTGACTGCTTTACTGTAAAAATGAAGGCAGTGTATCCAGAGAGATTTACCGTAGCTCTTTAAAATTTTATGACTGCCCGTGCAGTCTTTGTTATGAATTCCCAGGATTAACAGATCAGCAATGGGGAAGTTCTTGGCATTTCATAGCCTGACCTTTTGACTGTTATGATTGTGTAAGAATAAAGGAAAATTGTAAAAACATAGCATATTTGCATGTTTTGCCTAAGTGTTACATTATTGTTCATTTTTAATTCCACTGAAAGATTAAAAGTGAAACTGACTACCCAGGGGATACTCAGCAGTCAATCATGCAGTGGCCTTTGGCTTTTCAGTTAGAATGTGAAGATTTCTCCCGGTAATTTACTGTTTTGACTTACATTAGATACAGAGAAACAGTGTAAGGTTTGTGGGTTCCTGACCACTAACTCCACTCAATATCCTGGTCCTTACACCACTGCTATTCATAGCAACCATGAGTACCTGATTTATGAATCATTATAATACCACATTTCAAAGCCTGTGGCTTTACATAAAACCTATTATTTTCTGTTTCATGTTCGCATGGAAAAATTCAGAAACTCCTAAAGGGCAGTAGAACTCAAAACGTGCAACTGTGTAGCTCCTGTGCTGATTGTAGCCACAAGGTAGCCCTTACTCTGCTTATTCAGCGAGGCACATTTACCTTGATTGTAACTCTACTCTCTTTTTGTTTCAGTCGGTCTTTCCAGCGCAATTCTGCTTTCCTTTTCTTCTGCAGACTGAAGTTAGCATGGTGACTGGAAACAGAATTACAAGTTCAAAAAAAAAAAAAAAAAGGAAAATATGAAAGCAGTAACCACTCATTTGTCTTAGGTTTTACTTTCCTTTTTCCTAAAAGCCCCCACCTGCTTGATTTTGTAGGTAAAATGACCTTTCCCAGCTTTTCATTCTTAGAACTACAGAGGAGGTTGAAACCTAAGGGGAAGTCCGAGCATCCTATCTTGCTTCCCCAGTTTACAGAGATGTTAACATGAAGTTAACGTGAAGCTATGGACCCTTCCTTTTTATCAGGGATGCAGACACAGTAAGAACTTAGCTTAGTCCGCAGGCTGAGCTTATGGGGATGGCAGTGTCAGGAAAAAACAAACCAAACCAACCAACCAAACAAAAAAATTAAAACAGAACCCAGAGTAAAAACTGAACAGTGGTGTCATACAAGGCAAATTTAACAACAAGCTCCTCACTGCCCATGCAAAATTACAGCATATCAAAGACAAAGACAGCAGGCTACTGGCTCCTGTCTCTGCAGAGAAGGAGGACTTAAAGAGTATGTATCTTGCAAGTGCTGTCAACCACACCAAAGCTTGTTCAAAACATTAGCAAGAAGCACCCCAATAGTTGCAGTGTATGTCTTTCTGATGTCAAAACTC